>JARQOD010000002.1:631991115-632052248 GCA_033576555.1 Oophaga sylvatica
AGCACCGAGTGCAGAAATCCCGGCACTTCCGCTATCAGTGAGGTTATTAATGGTCATTTGAGGAAGGCTGTGCCTCTGAATGCACTTTGGCAAATCATTAAGATCCTCTGCTGGCAGCTCCTTTGTAATCACCGACCAATGACGTCCCAGATGTGCTCAATGGGAGACAAATCTGGAGACGCTGCAGCCATGGGAGCAAGTTTAGGCCATACAGGCTGCTCGACGAGTGAGGAAACGCAGCTTGTGGTAGTCGTGTTGTAAACTGCTTCTGAGAAATTGGCCGCACCACTGGTTTGTCCACCAAATCAATGTAACAACGAATTGTTAGTTACCTGGAAGTAAAACTAGAGGGGTCCTGCCCCCCCATACATTATGTCACTCCAAACCCTAATTCCGGGAGTAGGATTGGTGTGACTTTGCCTTTGAAAGGCCTCTTCTTTTTGTTACCCATGTAGTCTCAGATTCAAAGAATGGCTTAAAGTGATTCATTATGTACTGCGACTGAGATTAGACATCACACAACAAACCTAAGGCGTCACATATTTTCTACACAATCCATGAGATGGTCTTTACATGACATAGGCTACAGGCCAGACATCCAGCTACAGTTGTCCATTGACCTCACACAACAGCTCTCAAAGGCTATCATGGTGCAGGGCAAGACAGTCTACATCTCTCTCGAAACATACGCTCCACCCCTGAGCCTTAGGTGTTTTTGAGAGGACACACATAATGTTCCCAGAGAGATGTAGACTGTCTAAAAGAGGATTGGCATTAGGTCCTGGCAAACGAGAATCGCCTTACCGTGGCTGCCAGGTACACATGAATTGGCCAATTTATGCGCTAAGCATTCCCAATTTTTCATATTCTAGTGCAGTAATGCAATTGAATTTTCATGTTTGCATGCTATTGTGCTACAGAGTGCTGCCTTATTTGTTTGATAAAGTTTACATCTATTCAGTGGTGTCAGCTGATGGGACCACTGCTTCAATCAGCCTACACCTGCTGCCGCTAACAACAGTGAGAGCAGGTGGCGGCTGATGGGAGTGTACAGTGTAACCCATTCAAGTTTTGTTCATCATTTATTTAGAGCACAGGCACCGGCTAATGGATACTCCCATCAACATCCGCCTGCTCTCACTGTTATTAGCGGCAGCAGGGGTAGACTGATGTGAGCAGTAATCCCATCAGCCGACGCCAGTGACCGGAGGTAAACTTTTTACCTCCGATCCCAGCTGTGACCTCACGCTTTCATTTGACAGCATGGGAACTGCAGCAGTCTGACCAGCAGTAATGATTTTAACGCAGAACAGAAGCAGTGTTTGGCGTGCTGTCATGCCAATAACAGCGTGACAAACACTCGGTGTTCGGGGGCCAAACCCGAACAGTAACACGGACTTCCTGGTGAAGTCCATGTTCGGTGTCCGTGCCCAAACAGTAGTTTTTATCTGTGAATTCCGGTACCTCATTCAGTCCCATTGCTCAAGGAGTATAATATCTGTACCCATTTGTGTAAAACATCCGTTCCCTAGCCCCCGATGTATAACATCCGACCCCCCGCCATGTTGTCTGCCTTTACTAACATGTGACAGAGTGGCTGGTGCTGTAGAGCTCATTGATACCAGCGGGGTCTTGTAATAGGAGCTACCGGTGTAGCAAGTCCATTCATGACATTTCTTCCTCCATCACCTGTGAGTGATATTGAGAAGTGGAAGGAACCGCGGCAACTTAGCCACAAAGTGGAGACCCCGTAACATTACAGAGCGGGGGGCCGAATGCTGATGAGCAGAGAGCAGAAAAGTCACCACCGCTCTGCTGACCCCATAACTGCAGAGTCTAGAACTCCTCTGGTAATAACATCAGCACAGACACTGCACCCCCGCCCGGAGCTTCATGGCCGAGCAGCTGCATGCAGCCGTACATCACCAAGCACAATGCCGCCCATCGGATGGAGTGGTGTAAAGCTGCCACCACTGAACTCTGGAGGAGACGTGTTCTGTGCAGTGATGGATCACACTTTTCTGATGGAGGAGACTGGGTTTGGTGATTCCAGGAGAACGATACCCCCTGACTGTGTTGTGCCTGCTGTGCAGATGGGTGGGGGATAATACTATGGGCTGTTATCAGGGACGGCCTTGTCCCTTGGTTCCAGTGAAGGAAAATCTTACAGCATCAGCACAAGACATTGTGGACAATTGTAGCTTCAGCTTTGTGGGAACAGTTTGGAGAAGGCCCTTTCCTGTTCCGCATGACTGTGTGTGAGGGAGGGCTAGGGAGGTAGTCGTGACTGAGGGCATTCGCTTTAGCGTGCACTGGCCTCCCATCACATGAACACAATATCCATTACTTTGCGTACCTGTGTCTTCCCTTTCTGCGCCATCAGGGTCTCCTCTGTTTGGCTGAAGGCTTCTGGCCACAGATACTGGATGGCTGTGCCCTGCACTTGCCAAACATTGCATGACACGGTGTGGCCCGGGGCTAAGTAGCCCACCCGAGCTCAACGGGTACCCAAGCCCCAAATGAATCTATCAGGAAGTCCTTCCTGTCTTACCCAGCGTGAACCCTCCTATATTAACTATCTGTGTACTAACCCTTACGTAAAACTATATACCTATAATACCCCCATCTAGTGGTAGAAAAGGAAACTGCGCTTTCCCTATATTAATACATTATATACAGTTCAGTAGCAGCAAAAATACTTTACATATGTACAATATTAGTAAACCACAATTATATCAAGCGGGACGTATTTAAAGGGGTAAAAGGCAGATAGCGTACATTGCAACCCCTTACATGTGCACAGTGCACGAGCTCCATACAGACATGTTTGGGACAGGCCACACAGAGCCTGGATCTCAGCCCCATCTAACTTCTTTGGGATGAGCTAGACCGGAGATTGTGAGCCCATCCTCCCCTCAACATCAAGGTCTGACCTCACAAATGCTCTTCTTGATGAAGGGGAAAAAAGTCTCACAGATGTCTCCAAAATCCTGTGGCCATTTTCCCAGGAGAGCTGGAGCTGTTATATCTGAACGGGTTCAGTTCCATTTTACTGGATGGGAGGTCAGAAAAGCCCCCGGAGGTGAAGGGGGCACATACTTTTGACTATATAGTGTAGCTTGAATGAGCTTTATCATTCTTCATATTTCATGTGTCTATGGATACAGATACAGATCTCGCTTATACCGGTGCCAGCTTTTCCTATGCACAATTTACAGTTTGTGTGGGTTGCGAGGCTATAGCTCAGCTCATCAGACTCGTGTCTCCTCAGACCCAATTTATATCTGTCCAGTCCATCCTACTAAAATGTCATGAATATTATTAGTCTACACAATTGTAATATGCAGAATGTCCTCATTGATTGGTGTGCAGACATTGAGCTATGATGGTAATACATACAGTATAAGTGTAATTTTCAACCTTGATGAGCAGAGAACGACAGGAGGATGCTGTGGTTGGAAAATTTCCCACCTGAAACACAAGCAAGCAGCAAATGTGGGTCAAATGTGCTCTGCTTTGTGCAAAAATAAGCAAGGTTGGGCAATGCTAGCGATAACTGTGCAGAATATACTACGGAAAAGTTAGGTTCGACTGTGTCAATTTCAAGGGAAATGTTAAATTCACCAATAATGAGAACCAGCACCTGAACAGGTAGGTCAGTGTATGGCCCTTGGTGCCTGGTGGTGCCCAGGGTTCAACGCTTGGTGGATGTGTGCACTTCATGTAGTGAGCAGGTTCAGGGGCTGTGCTATGTAGTCAGCAACTGAGTGTAATCAATCAGGACAGAGGCACTCAAGAGTTTCACCCCCACTTCATGACTCCTCCACAATATGGTTACAAGCTACTGATTGCACTGTCATGTCAGCTTACCAAATGCCCCCATGTCTACAATGTTTGTGGATGGGCTTCATAGGAGATCGGCAATTTTACTATACAACATTGCAGTTTATTGTACAAACAATCGAGTGATCCCCAGTTTAAACCCCTTGGGGAAGGGACAATAAAAAATGTTAAAAATCAAAAATATAAGTTCATATCACCCTCCTTCCAAGAACATAAATAAAATATAAAAAATAAAACAATATTTCATATCGCCGCATGCGTAATTGTCCAAACTATTAAAATGTCCTAATATTTATCCCATAAGGTCAATGGCAGAAAATTCAAAATGGCAGAATTGCTGTTATTTGTTCATTTTGCTCTTGAAAATAAAAATGCAATAAAAAAAGAGTTAAAAAAGGTGAATGAACAATAAAATGGTAAGAATAAAATCTACAATTCGTACCAAAAAAATAAGCCCTGATACTTCTCTATTGACCGTATAGTAATTGGATTTGTGTGGATTAGTCTGTACCGGAGATGACGTTTTTTTTAACTATCTACAATACATGTGAAGGTTTATGATTCCCCCTTTGATTCATTGCTGGATTTGCCCCTTTATTCTGATGGATTGTTTTGAGACTTGCTAAACCTAAGCATGAATAATAGTATACCGTTATTTGGTGAGCTGACTCTCTCCTTCCTTGACAAGTTAACCTGCTGATTGGTCTGGTCCAGAGTCATATCGAATTATTTTCTTTGGCCTCATATCACCAGCCCAGGGAATGAGTTATTAATCACACCTAATTAACACCCCTAACTTTTTGCAGGACCTAATGCTTGCAATTAACCCTGGCCTATCACCAAAGCCACAATACAGTGATAGTGTCTTCCAACCAAAAGGCGGCCCATGACCACTTGACCCGCCTCTAACACAGACCTATCCCTCCACCCTCCACCACAGACCGGCCCCATAGCACTTTACATGGCCCGGTCCTGCCACCAACACACCGCTTGTTCAATCCCATCCCTTTAACCTAACATCCACAAATCCATCCCAATGGCATTGAGATGAACCCTATCCGCCCTCATATGTTCCCCCAAAGGTGTTTCCATCTCCCTGTGCCACACAACAATACCCCCATTCCTTGCCACAAAACGCACCACCACCTTATTCACTTTTATCTGGACCCGCCATCCTACCCAATGCCACCTTTTTATTCAGCTTTTCTGAAACTACCCCTGGATGTTCCTTTGCTGATTTCAAATTACCTGGATGGAATAATGGAGCTCCAGGATCAAAAGGGATCCTGAAACCTTCCAAAAAACCCCTGACAAATTAACTCTGCCTTTCTCTATCAGGTTACCTATTTAAAAATGACCCATCACTGTGACCTTCACCGGATTCCTCCCTTTTTCCAATACACTCTCCCGCCTTTCCCTTAGATCTCTTGAAATACTTGGACAGTCCGTGACAGCCTTCATAACCTGAACACTCATGCTTAAACTTGCATGAGGCGCCAAACTTACACGGTCCCTCATTAAATTGCCAGAAAACCCCTTTTTTGTGATATGCTGAAGACCCATTTCCCGATCCGAAGACCCCGGCCCCACCCCGAAAGGGCTGTGAAGCAGGCGCTGTTATCAACCGTATCCACAGGGATATATCCTTGTCATCCCATCTCATCCCCAGTCTCATCGCATTACGCTGCCTAAATTGTTCACCATAACGAAGCCAAGCAAGGCCCCCATACACCCTGTGAGCGTCATGTGTGGCCCAGCTGCGCTTGGTACACATGTTCCCAGGAGTATGCACAGAAAAGGTAAGTGTAAAATTTGATATTCATTCACACTCACACTTCCCTAGATTACCACTAGAGGGAACCTTAGACTATTTAAGGGTGTGAGATAGGTAGCAGTTAGTTCAGTTCATTAGTTCATTCCAGACTGGAGGGAGTTGGAGACGAGTCTGAGGCAGTGAGTCATTCTAGCCAGACGTGTGGAGATTTCCTGTCAGACAAGACAGAGAAAGATTGCAAGCTGTTATCTCAGAACAGACGGACTGTTAGTTCCCTAAGGAATGAGGAAAGTGACTCTCGGAGCAAGCGTGTATTCAGTCTGACGAAAGGTCCTGAGAGCTGCTCGGGACAGAGTCTTTGAAGGAACAGAAGGAAAGGGACTACAGTTGTTGGAACATCGAGTTAACTGAGAAGCAGTCAGTGAGCTTTGGGAGAAAGGAAGCTGACGACTACACCTACTGCTACCTCGTGCTTATGTTAAGGATAAGAGTAGGGCGACGGGCAAGTGGTGACCCAAGAAAGGAGTGCCTTCGGTGACAGATCACCTTCACTCGACTTAACCGGACACCGGGTCCGAAGTATTGCTAGAACCTTTACGGCTAGTGAGAGAAACACCGGAATCCTTGCTGGACTTGAAGTCACAGAAGGTAGCCCTAAGTGCCGATATGTAACCGGGGTCAGGCAGAACAGGAGTCGGGTCTGCAGCCATAGAGACTTAGTTCTTGCCAGGAGAAGACTTCCACCACAATGTTGGCCGGGCGAAGCTGTCTTGCTTAGAGTTAAACTTGACTTCACGCAAGTTAGGACTCATACACTTTAAAGGGAAAGGAGGCCTTAAACCTACTTGGCAATTACCTGGATGTGCATACTCCACCCTGAGCAGCTTCCCGGGACATACCTGCACCCTTCAACAGTAAAGGTATGGAAAGAGACTGGCATGTGTGTGACTGATTTATTACCTGCACCCTGCATCACCATAGACTTTGAGGGAACCGTCTCACCTGTGGGAGACGTAACATCTTGCTGCCCTGTAACATCCCCTCAGAAGATCCATTTGCAGCGCTGGTCTACCTGATCAGAAACCACAGGTGGCGTCACGAACTATTACCATTATCCCCTGTAAATATCCCCCTTTGTATGAGCGCCCAGGGCAACGGACCGAGCTGTGCTACCCGTGACATTCCCCATAGACTTCAACGGGCTCGGTGCCGAGTACCCCATAACCCTGGTGTTGTGCGACTCAGTCACGTATAGCATCGATGTAACTAAAAAGAGCAGAACAATGTTCAGACTCTTTTTCCCCGATAACACTGGCCAAAATAGCAAACGCTTGCAGCCAGTTAGCAAATGTTCTCGGAATTAGCCTATATCTACACTTTTCTTCTTCATCTTTTTCCTTACTTGAATCACTCGGCTTCAATTAATCCAAATTAACTTTTTCCAACGGGAGTAACGAAAATATTTCCACATATTCCCCCTTCAAGATCTTTTCCCTAACCTCCTTCTTTAAATGTGCCCCCAGTGGGCCCTCAAAGCAAACATATATCTCGCTTTTGCCCTGTCATCCTGTCATCTAACCGAATGACTTCATCCTCCTTCTCTCTCTCCCCCAAACTCTTATCCGCCGTTCCTCCCGAAACTATTCCTTTGCATCTCCGCCTCTCAGCTATTATGGGATATGACATCCTTTCCTGCCCCCGAACTCGAACTCTCTGGACCCAACCAAGCCCCCACTGGGGAGCCTACTTCTCCCATTCCCGAGTGCGTCGCCATCAAACCCTACAACACTCCCAATAATTGACCCCACAAATTAGGTGCACCTCCATTAGTGCTCTTATTATCGCAAAGTCCTATACCCCTATTATCAGCCCTCCATCATTATCAAAGTGCCCACCGTCGGATAAATCATTATTAACATTTATAATCATCGTCTCCTTACCAAGCTGCCTCTGAGGTAACCTCGGATCAGAACTTATAGTTCTTGGAGGTCAAAGAAGAAAATTAAAAGCAAAGAGAGGCTCACTGAGACTTGACCAAGGGCCTCAATAAGCCTGGAACCAGACATAGTTTTATAAGATGTGAATTGAGGAAGACAAGAAGCAAAGCCATCAAGAAAATGTTGGAGTGAATCCATGGGGTCATACGCAACCTTCGCTTAATGGAAGAAGACTACAAGAGTCTATACATTAATAGAGAGGGATGAAATTGAGAGTAACAAAGACTAGCCTGGAAAGTGCTTTGTCTATACTCAGGTCTGGGGACATGAGAAAAGCGTTAAGTTCTGTGACGTTGAGCATCAGGGAAGCGATGGCAAATAAAGATGGACAAAGATACTGTCTAGAATTTTCTTCATAAAAATGTGAAATGATTGCGCAACCATGAGAAAAAATAAAAATAATTTATGCAGGTTATAGGAAAGCTAAATTTATCATTTACTTCTCCATAATTTGTGCAGTGTAATCAATAAGTATAATAAGCATTCCGGCAGCCATATGCAAAACTCCAAACAGTGATGTCACCATGAGATGTGTTAAATTATAAATTCAGCTGTGCTATATGGGATAATCTCAGCCCTAATATTTCTTCTTGTCTTTTTTTTTGGCTTACTCATCTCTAGTTTTTCTTCCTCCCTTTTTATTGTATCATACTTGACATCATTGCTGTGTAGACAGAAGCAGAATAAGCAGATAGTGATGAGCGAATGTGGATGGATAAGGTGTTATCCGCCATGCTTGGCTGCTAACTGAGTGTCTTCTGCGTGCTCGAAAACTATGGATGCTTATCAATATTAGTAGGGTCATCTCAGTATAATTAGTAGCTGCACTAGTTAATGACATGTCTATTTTACTAATGGAGGCCTAGGTAGTGCAGGACAGTAACACACTATATTCTAAAAGGCCCCCATACACAATAGATAGCTGTTGGACAATCATTCAGCTGTTGGCTAGCTCTCAACACCCCCATACACAAGAACGCCCTCCATTGTTTGCTGTCAGGAGTCTGGTAGAACATTGTCTTTGTGTAGACTAAAAGGAAATTTACATTTCAATGGCCAGATACTTCTCTTCTGTGAAATCATGTGTCAGAGAAGAGTAGGAGGTCCAAATACACATTAGATGGTTGACCAATCTTGGCCAACTTTCATCTAATGTGTTCGAAGGGTCTGTATGCAGCTGACCTGTCACAACTTGGTCTATAGTGAAGGGGTCTGGATTTGAACACTTTCAGGAACAACTAAGATAAAGCTCAGACATCCTGCTGTGCGATTCATGCTAAAAGTATAGGAAGGGAGTGTGCCTCCACAATTACACTGTGTGCAGAATTATTAGGCAAGTTGTATTTGAGAGGATTCTTTTTTATTATTGAACAACAACTATGTTCTCAATCAACCCAAAAGACACATAAATATCAAAGCTTAATATTTTTGGAAGTTGGAGTGGTTTTTTTTTAGATTAGGCTACCTTAGTAGGATATCTGTTTGTGCAGGTAACTATTACTGTGCAGAATTATTAGGCAACTTAATAGAAACCAAATATATACCCATCTCACTTGTTTATTTTCACCGGGTAAACCAACATAACAACACAAAATTTAGAAATAAACATTTATGACATTCAAGAACAAAAACAAAAAAATCAGTGACCAATATAGCCACCTTTCTTTACGATGACACTCAGACGCCTCCATCCATAGATTCTGTCAGTTCTTTGATCTGTTTACGATCCACATTGCGTGCAGCAGCCACCACAGCCTCCAGACACTGCTCCGAGAGGTGGACTGTTCTCCCTCCCTGTAGATCCCACCGCAGCCTCCAGACACTGCTCCGAGAGGTGGACTGTTCTTCCTCCCTGTAGATCCCACCGCAGCCTCCAGACACTGCTCCGAGAGGTGGACTGTTCTTCCTCCCTGTAGATCCCACCGCAGCCTCCAGACACTGCTCCGAGAGGTGGACTGTTCTCCCTCCCTGTAGATCTCACATTTTATGAGGGACCACAGGTTCTCTATGGGGTTCAGATCAGGTGAACAAGGGGGCTATGTCATTATTTTTTCTTCTTTTAGACCTTTACTGGGCAGCCACGCTGTGGAGTATTTGGATGCACGTGATGGAGCATTGTCCTGCATGAAAATCATGTTTTTCCTGAACGATACCGACTTCTACCTGTACCACTGCTTGAAGAAGGTGTCTTCCAGAAACTGGCAGTAGGTCTGGGAGTTGAGCTTCACTCCATCCTCAACCCGAAAAGGTCCCACAAGTTCATCTTTGATGATACCAGCCCATACCGGCACCCCACCTCCACCTTGCTAGCGTCTGAGTCGGAGTGGAGCTCTCTGCCCTTTACTGATTCAGCCTCGGGCCCATCCATCTGGCCCATCAAGAGTCACTCTCATTTCATCAGTCCATAAAACCTTAGAAAAATCAGTGTTAAGATATTTCTTGGCCCAGTCTTGACGTTTTATCTTATGTTTCTTGTTGGTCGTTTTTCAGCCTTCCTTACCTTGGCCATGTCCCTGAGTATGGCACACCTTGTGCTTCTTGATACTCCAGTAATGTTGCAGTTCTGAAATATGGCAAAACTGGTGGCAAATGGCATCTTGGCAGCTTCATGCTTGATTTTCCTCAATTCATGGGCAGTTATTTTGCACCTTTTTTATCAACACGCTTCTTGCGACCCTGTTGGCTATTTGCCATGAAACGCTTGATTGTTCAGTGATCACGTTTCAAAAGTTTGGCAATTTCAAGACTGCTGCATCCCTCTGCAAGACATCTCACAATTTTTGACTTTTCAAAGTCCGTCAAATCTCTCTTCTGACCCATTTTGCCAAAGGAAAGGAAGTTGCCTAATAATTAAGCACACCTTATATAGGGTGTTGATGTCATTAGACCACATCCCTCCTCATTACAGAGATGCAAATCACCTGATTTACATAATTGGCAGTTGGCTTTCAAGCCTATACAGCTTGGAGTAGGACAACAGGTATAAAAAGGATGATGTGATCAAAATACTCATTTGCCTAATAATTCTGCACACAGTGTATGTCCTTCCATGGGACCAGTTTTCTAAATATAAAATACCAGAAGTTTCCATCCACTATATATAAAGACACATCTGCAGGTTTTTCTCAATATCTGACATGAAATCAGAATAAACCTTTCCCGTTTTAGGTCAATTAGAATTACCATAATTATTAATATTTGCCAAATGCCTGAATAATGAGAGAGCGATAATGTTTCAAGGCATTTTTATTACTGCAAATTCAAAAGTTTCCATACATTTCATTGGTGTTTGGTGCCATTGCCCTTAAACTGAATGACTTGGGTCAGTAAAGATGTATATCTTAGTACTGTGTTAGGCTACTTTCACACTTGCGTTTTTTAGCGCTGCGTATCGAGCGCACATGAAACGCATGAAAAATCCGCGTGCAAACGCGTGTAATCGCTGCGATATTTTGCAGTCGAATAGTGCGCATTGCTTTTAAAAAACGCAGCGTTTGTAAGCGATTGTATGCGATTTAAAGCGTTTTTGTATGCGTTTGCGTTTTTTCTGTGCAAAACACATGATGAAAATCCTTGAAAAATTCTTGCAACAGAACCCACCAATGGGACACCAGTGGGCGTGTCTTATTGAAAATCTTTATATAGAGCCTGTTCACAGCCCTTTTTTTACATTTGCTTGCATTTGCCTTGATGAACATGGATCAGCTTATGCAGAATTTCTTCTTCAACCTTGATGTGGACATGGCTATGGCACAGTCTTATGCCGTTGCTTGCCATGAACAAAGGAAGAGAGATAGACAGCGTAGACGGCAGCGGCGGCGTTTGTGGGTACATCCCATTGTTGAACTCCGGGAGAGCCGTGGAGCGTATCACACCCTCTACAGTGAGCTGCAGTCAAACCCGGAGAAATTTACCGACTACACCCGGATGTCACAACAAACCTTCATGGATTTACTTGCTCGGGTCCAACAATTAATCAGGAGACAGGACACCCAGCTGCGTCGGGCGATTCCTCCAGAGGAAAGACTCCTGGTGACATTACGGTATGTATTATTGATAAACGAATGCCTGCATCATTGTATTACTAATGCCATGTACTATTACAAAGATGACAGAATTATTGTTCTGACAGCTAGTAAACAAAGACCTGCAGAATTATTTTGATGCCATTTTTTGGTTTATTAATGTTTTACAAAAACATATACAATAATAATTTTTTTGTTCTTTCTATAGATTCCTTGCTACTGGAGAGAGCCTCTCTTCACTTCACTTCCAGTACCGGATTGGTATCTCCACGTTGTCAGGAATTGTTGTTGACACCTGCCGGGCATTGTGGACTGTTCTCTGTCCGGAATTTATGCCCCTGCCCACCACCGAAAAGTGGCTAGAAATAGCAGAAAAATTCTGGACAACATGCAATTGCCCCAACTGTTTGGGAGCAGTTGATGGGAAACACATCCGCATCATCAAACCTAAAAGAACAGGCTCGGAGTACTACAATTACAAGAAGTACTTCTCTACAGTTCTTATGGCCATTGCAGATGCAGACTGTATGTTTGTTGCGGTGGACATTGGGGCATTTGGCCGTGGGAATGACTCACAGGCGTTTAAGAACTCGGACATGGGACGGAGGTTGTATGGAAACCAGTTTAATTTCCCCATGCCACGGCCTCTTCCCCACACCGAAGGTCCACCCATGCCATTTGTAATGGTTGGGGATGAGGCATTCCAGATGAGCCAACACCTACTTAAACCCTACTCCAGCCGGGACTTGGACCACAACAAAAAAATTTCAATTACAGGCTGACCAGGGCAAGAAGAACTGTAGAGTGTGCCTTCGGTATACTGGTTTCCAGGTGGCGCATTCTGGCACAGCCATTCATCTGAAAGTGCAAACAGTGGATGAAGTTGTGAAGGCCTGTGTGGTGCTACATAACTTTGTCATGGCGAAAGAGCACCCAAACTTTGAACTTGATGATGCAGCTCCTAACCCATTGCCTGAGTTCACTCAGCACCCTCTCAGGTCTTCTGTTGAAGTCAGCCAAATGAGAGACCAATTTGCGGCCTACTTCATCTCAGATGTAGGACGGGTGGATTGGCAAGAACAAATGGTGTAAATTAATGTTCTTGTCTGTATGTAAATAAAAAATGTTTTTTTTTTTACTTCAGTAAAATACCTCTGTTTATACCTGTACCACGTGCAGTCTGTTTTTAAATTAAAAAACAATTATGAAATGGCCATGTTTACCAGTGAATTCATGATGCATATTTTTGGGTGCATCATGAATTTATTTTTAATCCTGACTATGTAGGTAAAAATACATGCACACAAGTTGTATGACCTTTATTTAACACATAAATTATTTGTGTCACTGTGACTTGATTTGGAACACAGAGATAATAAAGATTATACATCTTGTTCTATACCAATGCCTGGTGGCATGCTGAAGTGGTGATGCCCCAAATAACGCATCGTCACTTCAGAATCTATCAGGCCTGGGCAGGTGAGTACACATGACTTCTAAACAGCAGCATCGCTACAGTATGCTTCTAATTAATGCAGACTGAAGCAACGCTGCTGGTTAAAACTCATGTCTATTCACCTGGCCAGGTGTGATAGTAATGATACAAGGTCAGGGTATTGTACATATAAAGTGTATTTTCACCATCATCTCCTCTGTTTCTTCAAGACACACTGAATAGAGGATGTGCTCAATTACAAGCTATATCTAGAATCCCTGGCCTTCTATCACAAAGTGAAATAATGTCAAAAACACACCACACTCATTTAATTTTTTAGTATATCTGGCAAGGTTAAATAGATATTGTAACGGGTCAGGTAGGTGGAACCTCTGAGCTTTATTTATACAAGAAGGTTATACTTGTAAGAGAGCGGGTGGCGCCCAGGGAGACGGACAGGAAGTCACGGCAAGTGACGGGGCAGTCTCTGGTTATACGGGAAAGGATCACGGCAAGTGACCGGGGCAGTCTCTGGATTGACGGGCAGGTTGTCACGGCAAGTGACCGGGGCAGTCTCTGGATAGACAGGCAGGTTGTCACGGCAAGTGACCGGGGCAGTCTCTGGATTGACAGGCAGGTTGTCACGGCAAGTGACCGGGGTAGTCTCTGGATAGACAGGCAGGTTGTCACAGCAAGTGACCGGGGCAGTCTCTGGATTGACAGGCAGGTTGTCACGGCAAGTGACCGGGTAGTCTCTGGATAGACAGGTATATACGACCTGAGATGGTGAAGCCTCCCGGTAGGCTAGCACGCAGATGGCGGATGGACACTCCCAAGTGAGCAGGCGAGAGTCTCTGGAACAGCCGGGGATCACCGCTTGTGACGTCCGAACCTCCGGGTAGGGCTGCAGTCAGATGGCAGATGATCGCTCCCAAGTGAGCAGGCAAGAGTCTCTGGAATAGCCGGGGATCACCGCTTGTGACGTCCGAACCTCCGGGTAGGGCTGCAGTCAGATGGCAGATGATCGCTCCCAAGTGAGCAGGCAAGAGTCTCTGGAATAGCCGTGGATCACCACTTGTGACGTCCGAACCTCCGGGTAGACTTGCGGACAGGTAGCATACAGCAAACGGGCAGGAAACAGGCAGGTAACTGGTAACGGGACCTGAGGGCTGAAGCAGAGTGAAACAGTGCAACAACAACATTGCTCGGGCACCTCCATTAAGGAGGAAGCCCTTAATATAGGGTGGAGTCCTCCAGCATTGGCCGGGGACTTATTTGAAAAATGCGCGCGGCTCCCTTAAGAGCGGGGGAGGGCGCGGGCGCGCGCCCTAAGTCCAGCAGCAGGGAAGGAGCGCGCGGCCCCAGCAGGGCGGAAGGAGGACGCTGAGGAAGGGTAAGGGGGCGACGTCCCTGCCTGGCAGAGGACGCTGCTGCAGGGGAACAGCGTCCCTGCCTGGCAGAAGGCAGGGACGCCGACGCTATAGTACCCCCCCTCTAGGCCCCCCCCTCTTTAGGCCAGAAAGAAATTTAGCTAGGATGAGAGGGGCATGGATGTTCTCCCGAGGCTCCCACGTTCTCTCCTCAGGACCAAACCCCTTCCAATCCACCAAAAAATAAGTCTTTCTTCCTACCCTTTTGGTGGCCAGAATGTTCTCTACCTCAAATTCATCGTCAGCAGACACTGGAGCAGGAGGTGTACCTGTAGACTTGAAAAAAGAGTTAAGTACCACCGGTTTGAGGAGAGATACATGGAAAGAGTTAGGAATGCGCAAATTGGCCGGGAGTTTCAATTTATAGGACACCGGGTTGATCTGACTGATGATCTCAAAGGGACCGATGAACCGAGGGCCTAACTTGTAGGAAGGAATCTTGAGCCGGACATACTTGGACGAAAGCCAGACCTTATCCCCAGAACGGAATTGAGGAGGATCCAGACGTCTTTTGTCAGCATGTCTCTTCATACGCTCGGATGACTGAATGAGTGCGGATCGGGTACTCTCCCATATGGAGGAAAATTCTCTAACCAGAGATTCCGCAGCTGGATTGTCCACAGAGATGGTGACAGGAACAGGGATCCGAGGGTGCTGACCGAAGACTACAAAAAACGGAGACTTGGAGGAAGATTCGCTCTCGTGATTATTGTAAAAGAATTCGGCCCAAGGCAGGAGCTCCACCCAGTCAGAATGGTGGGCATTAACGAAGTGCCGGAGATAACTGGTCAGATTCTGATTGATTCGCTCAACTTGTCCATTGGACTGCGGGTGGTAAGCGGAGGAGAAATCCAAGGTGACGTCTAACAACTTACAAGTGGCTCTCCAGAAACGTGAGGTGAACTGTACCCCACGATCCGACACAATGTGACGAGGCAGACCATGGAGACGGAAGATGTGGCGGATAAAGTCTTTAGCCAACTCGGGTGCAGACGGAAGACCTGGCAGAGGAATGAAGTGAGCCATCTTGGAAAAGCGGTCAGCGACCACCCAAATGACCGTACAACCGGAAGAAACGGGTAGATCTGTTATGAAGTCCATGGCTATATGCTGCCAGGGGGCAGCGGGTACAGGAAGCGGAAGAAGACGGCCGGCAGGCAGGTGTCTCGGAACTTTGTTGCGGGCACAGGAGACACAGGCAGATACAAAGTCTATTACGTCCTTGTGCAGGGTAGGCCACCAATAATGCCGGGTTATGAGTTGGAGGGTCTTTTTCTGACCAGCGTGGCCAGCTAGTTTAGATGAATGACCCCAGTGTAGGATTCTCTTCCGGTCGGTTACTGATAGGAACGTCTTACCAGGAGGGAGACGATTTAGACTCACGGGAGCCACCCGCATCACTCTGGCGGGATCGATGATATGTTTAGGTTCTTCCTCGAGATCTGACACCAGGAAAGACCGGGACAAGGCATCAGCCTTGACGTTCTTGTCAGCCGGGCGAAAATGCAAGAGAAAATCGAAGCGGGCAAAAAACAAGGACCACCGGGCTTGGCGAGGGTTAAGTCTCTGAGCATGCTGGAGGTAAGCCAGATTCTTGTGGTCCGTGTAAATGATTACCGGATGAAGAGCCCCCTCGAGTAGGTAACGCCACTCCTCCAATGCCAACTTGATGGCCAATAACTCTCGGTCTCCTATGGAGTAGTTGCGCTCGGAGGAGGAGAAGAGTTTGGAGAAGAAGCCGCAGGATACCATCCTCCCGGATGAAGATTTTTGAGTGAGTACCGCTCCGGCTCCAGAGGAGGAAGCGTCCACCTCCAGGAAGAACTGCTTGTTGCCGTCCGGGCGATGCAGCACTGGAGCGGAAGAGAAGGCCTGTTTTAAGGAAAGAAAGGCCTCCTCTGCTTCGGGCGTCCACTGTTTGGGGTTAGCATCCTTGCGGGTGAGCGCGGAGATTGGAGCAGTCCTGGAGAGAAGTGCGGTATGAAGAGGCGGTAATAGTTGGCGAATCCCAGGAACCGCTGAATGGCCTTCAACCCCTCCGGTCGAGGCCACTTCTCGATGGCAGACAGTTTCTCCGGATCCATTCGTAGGCCTGTCTGAGAAATGATGTAGCCCAAAAACGGAAGCGAGGTCTGCTCAAAGAGGCACTTCTCATATTTGGCGAAGAGGTGATTCTGCCTGAGCCTGAGCAGAACCTGACGAACATCCCTCCGGTGAGACTGGAGGTCCGGAGAGAAGACCAAGATATCGTCCAGGTACACCACAACGCAAGAGTAGAGGAGGTCCCGAAAGATGTCATTGACCAACTCCTGAAAGACTGCTGGAGCATTACAGAGACCAAAGGGCATCACCAAATACTCGTAGTGGCCGTCCCGGGTGTTGAATGCCGTCTTCCATTCATCTCCCCGACGGATACAAACCAGGTTGTATGCCCCACGAAGATCCAGTTTGGTGAAGATTCTCGCCCCTCTAAGTCGATCAAACAATTCTGGAATGAGCGGAAGAGGGTACTTATTCTTCATGTGGTCAAATTTAAGCCTCTGTAGTCAATACAGGGACGGAGAGATCCGTCTTTCTTTTTTACGAAGAAGAAACCTGCTCCCGCTGGGGAGGTAGATTTCCGGATGAATCCTTTGGCCAAGTTCTCCTCGATATATTCAGACATCGACCTGGTCTCAGCAGCGGACAATGGGTAAATACGCCCACGGGGAGGCGTAGTACCAGGTAGCAGGTCGATCGGGCAATCATACGGTCTGTGTGGGGGTAATGTCCCTGCTTCCTTTTTATTAAAGACATCAGCGAAAGACCAATATGGAATCGGGAGTCCTGGTAGATTATCAGGTGTAGGAGAAGGACGGACAGGATGAACAGGCACCAGACACGTTTGATGACAGTCCTGTCCCCAGCGAAGAATCTCTCCAGTCTGCCAGTCGAGCACGGGTGCATGCTTTTGGAGCCAAGGCAGACCTAGTAAGAAAGCGTGAGAGAGTCCAGGTAGAACATGAAATGAGATACTCTCAGAATGTAACATTCCCACCTGCAGGGTTATAGCCTCGGTGATAAGCTGGATGGGACGTGGTAGAAGACCCCATCTACAGCAGCAACAGATACTGGTTCAAGCAGAGGTTTGGTGGGAATGCGATATTTCTCTACCAGAGCCTGTGAAACGAGATTCCCAGCTGCTCCAGAATCAAGTTGGGCTAGTTCGAAGTAACGGTTCTCACCGAGGAGAATTGAGACAGACAGCAGCAGAGATGAAGAGGATTTATTCTTGTCTAGGTGGACCTCTCCGGGCGAACCTAGACACAGGCGTTTCCCGACCTCTCTGGGCAGGTACGGATCCGGTGCTCCTTACTGCCACAGTAGAAGCAACTCCCCTCAGCACGGCGTGAGTCCTGACGGGCTTTGACCATCTTGGTCTGGTTGACCTGCATGGGCTCTGCCGGGGCATTTGAGGAGATACGGAAGGAGTTACAGGTCTCTGAAATGAAGGAGCTAGGCGAGGAAACCTTCTCTCACGAGCTCTTTGGCTCGCTCCTGGAACCGTAGATCAATTAGATTGGCCAGAGTTATTAGGTCATCGAGAGGTTGGAATGTCCCGACCGGCAAGTTCATCTTTAATGCGGCCGGACAGACCCTCCCAGAAGACAGCTATCAGAGCGTCATTATCCCAAGCCAGCTCTGAGGCAAGGGTACGAAACCTTATGGCATATTGACCCACGGTGAGACTCTCCTGACGAAGACGCAGCAGAGATGATGCAGAGGAGGTCTTCCGTCCGGGTTCATCGAATACCTTCCGGAAGGCTAAGAGAAAAGCAGACAGGTTAGACACCAGAGGATCTTCTCTTTCCCAAAGAGGATTTAGCCAGGCCAGGGCCTCTCCGGTGAGATGTGACATGATGAAGGCAATTTTGGCCCGGTCAGAGTTAAACTGGTGTGCCAGGAGTTCAAAATGCAGGGTACATTGGTTGATGAAACCCCGAGCCAGAGCAGGGTCGCCTCCAAACCGAGGAGGAGCTGAAAGTCGAGGTCCTGGAATAGAAACCACGGAGTTGGTAAGCAGCGGAACTGCCGGATTGCGAGTCATGGCGCCCGCGGTGGTTGCTGGTGAAGTAGTCAGGGTGTCCAGGCGGGAATTAACATTCCGCAGGTGACCCAGGATGGACTCCTGTTGAGACCTCTGACGAGACAGTTCATGACACAGGTCAGATAGCGAAGGGGTTTGGGTGCCACCGGGTTCCATGGCCCGAGCAAACTGTAACGGGTCAGGTAGGTGGAACCTCTGAGCTTTATTTATACAAGAAGGTTATACTTGTAAGAGAGCGGGTGGCGCCCAGGGAGACGGACAGGAAGTCACGGCAAGTGACGGGGCAGTCTCTGGTTATACGGGAAAGGATCACGGCAAGTGACCGGGGCAGTCTCTGGATTGACGGGCAGGTTGTCACGGCAAGTGACCGGGGCAGTCTCTGGATAGACAGGCAGGTTGTCACGGCAAGTGACCGGGGCAGTCTCTGGATTGACAGGCAGGTTGTCACGGCAAGTGACCGGGGTAGTCTCTGGATAGACAGGCAGGTTGTCACGGCAAGTGACCGGGGCAGTCTCTGGATTGACAGGCAGGTTGTCACGGCAAGTGACCGGGGTAGTCTCTGGATAGACAGGTATATACGACCTGAGATGGTGAAGCCTCCCGGTAGGCTAGCAGGCAGATGGCGGATGGACACTCCCAAGTGAGCAGGCGAGAGTCTCTGGAACAGCCGGGGATCACCGCTTGTGACGTCCGAACCTCCGGGTAGGGCTGCAGTCAGATGGCAGATGATCGCTCCCAAGTGAGCAGGCAAGAGTCTCTGGAATAGCCGGGGATCACCGCTTGTGACGTCCGAACCTCCGGGTAGGGCTGCAGTCAGATGGCAGATGATCGCTCCCAAGTGAGCAGGCAAGAGTCTCTGGAATAGCCGTGGATCACCACTTGTGACGTCCGAACCTCCGGGTAGACTTGCGGACAGGTAGCATACAGCAAACGGGCAGGAAACAGGCAGGTAACTGGTAACGGGACCTGAGGGCTGAAGCAGAGTGAAACAGTGCAACAACAACATTGCTCGGGCACCTCCATTAAGGAGGAAGCCCTTAATATAGGGTGGAGTCCTCCAGCATTGGCCGGGGACTTATTTGAAAAATGCGCGCGGCTCCTTTAAGAGCGGGGGAGGGCGCGGGCGCGCGCCCTAAGTCCAGCAGCAGGGAAGGAGCGCGCGGCCCCAGCAGGGCGGAAGGAGGACGCTGAGGAAGGGTAAGGGGGGCGACGTCCCTGCCTGGCAGAGGACGCTGCTGCAGGGGAACAGCGTCCCTGCCTGGCAGAAGGCAGGGACGCCGACGCTACAGTTATGCCTTGCACTCAACACCATCCTCTATTCAGTCTGTGCAATATTAGCAGACAGACAGACTGTTGGTGCAAAAAAAGTAATATATTTGTGTTTTGGACTAAACATATCTCCATGAAGTACACAAACTTGTGTCATTCCTGTACTTATGTGTAGTCAAAAACGCAAAGTGTACATCGCAGTGTGTGTACGTCGCAGTGTGTAGGTGGCGAAATAAACACAAAGCAAACCAAAATTACTAAAAGAAGATTGGCACATTTATTTTGTACAACAGGAAAACAACATTTGAATTGCCAATGATTTTTTTGATTACATTTGAATAGATCACATTATAATTTCTTTTTATTAACAAAAAAAGATAATATTTCTATTCACACAAAGGTTTTTGATAGATCAGATTAGTACAATTTGTGTCCAACATGAGCATGGTATTGTCACTGCCCCAGAAGTAATAGAAAAATCAGATTAGTACAATGTTTGTACAAGATGCCATTGGTAGTCACTGCCCCAGTAGTAATAGAAAAATCAGATTAGTACAATGTTTGTACAAGATGCAATTGGTAGTCACTGCCCCAGTAGTAATAGAAAAATCAGATTAGTACAATGTTTGTACAACATGCAATTGGTAGTCACTGCCCCAGTAGTAATAGAAAAATCAGATTAGTACAATGTTTGTACAACATGCAATTGGTATCGTCACTGCCCCACTAGTAATAGAAAAATCAGATTAGTACAATGTTTGTACAAGATGAAATTGGTAGTCACTGCCCCACTAGTAATAGAAAAATCAGATTAGTACAATGTTTGTACAAGATGAAATTGGTAGTCACTGCCCCACTAGTAATAGAAAAATCAGATTAGTACAATGTTTGTAAAAGATGCCATATGTATCGTCACTGCCACAGAAGTTGTATAGAAATCTGCTTTTTTAGTACAAATTTTTATTGCTACTGACGTTTTGGTGGTGATTTCGATACTCTGGGGGTGTGCAGAGATGAAGAGCGGCTGGAAACCGATGAAGGGGTTCAAGGGGAAGGGGCAACAAAAGTAGTGGGTGAAGGAAGATCAGACATCAAATGAGAGTCACTTTGAGACACATTAGGAGGAGAGGGTGGATGGACAAACAAAGATTTTTTATTTTTCTTCTTGGGGACAGGAGTATGCATGGACCGACTTCTCTGTGTCCGCCTTGAGCTGGTTGACTTTGGCCTTGAAACAAAAAAGACTGAATGTGGGTCAACGCTCTCATGCTCGGTGGTGGCAGTGGCGGTGGAAGTGTTGGCAGTGCTCGGAGTAACCAAAGGGTTGGCGGTGTTCCAAGGAGAAGTGGGTGCCCTTGAAATGGATTGTTGCTGACTGGTGGCGGTACTCATAGGATCAGTGGGTGCTGTGGCGGTAAATTGTTGACTGGTGGCGGTACTCCTAGAAGGAGAAGTGGGTGCCCTTGAAATGGATTGTTGCTGACTGGTGACGGTACTCATAGGATCAGTGGGTGCTGTGGTGGGAAATTGTTGACTGGTGGCGGTACTCCTAGAAGGAGAAGTGGGTGCCGTGGCCCAAGCAGGTACTGCGGTGGCTTGAGTCCATGACTGTGGACCAGTGTCTGTGGGGGTGTTGCTCCACACAGGAGCAGCGCTTGCCATGGTGGTGGCGACGGTGGAGTGTTCAACAGTACTAGGACTTGTGGTGGTGTAGTGGTGACTCGGAATGCTGGTGGCCGTGCAGTGGTATGCAGCAGAAGTCGGTAGTGATGTGTGGCGAATCAGTGGTGGCACTGTTGGATATGCAACCACTGACTGCTGCACGTACCGATTCTGCTGCATCTGCTGCAAGTAAGCATTGCTGCAGGCCTGCATCACACTCAGCTGTTGCTCAGGAGTAAGGTGTTCCGCCATGCCCCGTTCTATTTTACTGAAAAAATGGTGCGCTGGTCTGTTGAGGTCGGCCTCCAGGCGATCAAGACGCTGTTCGACACTGTTGAAACGGTGATCCATGTGGGTAAAACCACGTTCCATCAGTGAAAAAACCGCTTCCAACTCTGCCTCCAAGCGTCTTGATATTGCCTTGAAAGGACTCGCTCAAGTGAACAAACTCGGGCAAGACATTCCTCTCCATGGCCCTCTGCCGCTGCCGGGAAGTGCCCGCAAAACCAGTGGCAGAGACCTGGGAGAGGGGAACACCTGATGGACCAGCTTCCTGGTCACCAGCTGTCTGTGTTGCTGACCTGCAAGTTGCTTCCAGGCTGTCGGATGGCTGGGACGAGTCCAAGGTTGTCCGAGGAAGGACCGCTTGAGGGACAGGCTGCATGGTGCTGCTCCAGGTGCTGTGGAAAGAAAAACAAAACATTACTATAATGCACGAACAAGAAGCATCAGCTGTAGAAAAGAAAATAAAGAAAAAAATTTAAAAAAAAAGAAAAAAAAAGAAAAAACTTACTCTCTGCTAGCAAGGACCGGTCTCAGGAACGCCAACTCGCGATAATAACGATATTTATTTCTGGACCTTGCTGCAGAACCACTGCGAACCTGTCCCTCTGCTCGAACATCAGTGTTGAAGCGGTCCTTCATCGAGCGCCATCGTGTGCGGACTTTGTTCACTGTTGAGAAAAAAAGAAAACAATTATAGAATGCAGTCAGGGCAAAATCAGTCTCAACACACATACCTGAATGAAAATGTCAAACTGTCAATGCAGCATTAAAAAAGCTATACAATACACAGGATAGTCACTGTTGACCCAGATGACACTGTTGTGTTTGCTGTTAGAATATATCTGGCAGCAAAACCAACATTACCATGAGGAACAAGAGTGACTGGGCAATAACAAAAACCAATAGAATGCACAACACATAGCTCAAGAAAAAACAGGATAGTGACTGTTGACCCAGATGACACTGTTGTGTTTGCTGTTAGAATATATCTGCCAGTAAACCCATCAGTGGCCTCAGGAATAACAGTGAGTGCAGCATAAAAACAAACACTAGAATGCAGAACACATTGCAAGAGCATACACAGGGCAGTCAGTGTTGAACCATAGGGCACTGTTGGGTTTGCTGGCAGAATATATATGCCAGTAAACCCATCAGTGGCCTCAGGAACAACAGTGAGTGCAGCATAAAAACAAACACTAGAATGCATAACACATTGCAATAGCATACACAGGGAAGTCAGTGTTGAACCATAGGGCACTGTTGGGTTTACTGGCAGAATATATCTGCCAGTAAACCCATCAGTGGCCTCAGGAACAACAGTGAGTGCAGCATAAAAACAAACACTAGAATGCATAACACATTGCAATAGCATACACAGGGAAGTCAGTGTTGAACCATAGGGCACTGTTGGGTTTACTGGCAGAATATATCTGCCAGTAAACCCATCAGTGGCCTCAGGAACAACAGTGAGTGCAGCATAAAAACAAACACTAGAATGCATAACACATTGCAATAGCATACACAGGGCAGTCAGTGTTGAACCATAGGGCACTGTTGGGTTTACTGGCAGAATATATCTGCCAGTAAACCCATCAGTGGCCTCAGGAACAACAGTGAGTGCAGCATTACAGAGAATGAAAATACTTACTAAACGCCTTTTTGAGGTTTGGAGAGGCGCTGTCCCAGCCATCCATCAACGCTGCGGCCACCTCGTTCCATAGCCGCCGGGTCACCACATTGTCCTTGTACTGCGGATCACGGCTGTCCCACAACGGGACACGTTCATGGACCTGGCAGATGAGGGCCTCATTATCCACATACAGGTCATCGTCCCGTTGTGGAACCTAGAAGAAACAAAATAAAAATTACAATCTTGCATATTTTTTACAAATAAAAGAACAATAGGAGTAGAAAAGAAATAGACATTCAAAGGCTATATACTTACATTCCGTCTCGCCACCGGGACTTGACTCGTCTGCGACTGCTCCTGAGACTCCTCAATGTCCGTGTCCGACGATGATGTCTGAAAAAGAAACACAAATTTTAGCCATTTGTAGATTCAGCAGCTATACTCAAAGGCAGGAAGATACTCACATCATGCTCTGCTTCGGCCAGTTCTTGCCGGGATGGTGAATATTCTGATCCAGAAGACATGCTGCAAAAAAAAAAAAAATTACATGAGCACATATTACATTATAAGGACAGCCTGTCATTTGTTTAAAGAATACTCACATTCTTGCACTTTGGATCGCTCTTGAGTCCAGGCACAGTGTCTCCAGGCAATATCCAGGCTGTTGTGGTCCAAGATGGATCGTCCAGTGTCCAGCTCCAGTCTCCAGGCTGTGTGGTATTGTGCACACTGTTTGCAGGCCTTTTTATAGGGATCCAGGCTGTATCTTCAGGTCTTATCAGCATGCAGTCTCCAGGCAGTCTGTGTAGGGGTCTGTGTGGCACTGACACCTTCCTTTAATTTATACTACTTTTATCTAGACTCCTCACAAACAATGTATCTTGTCTAGGGGGTCATTGGACAAGTGTCTAGACAATGTTTACTAAAAAATCGCTTGCGCGCACAAGCGCTGACAATCGCAAAGGCACGCGCACGCCAGCGCCCACATAGACGCCAATGTTATTTTTTTGCGCATTTTTAAATAGGTGTGCCGGAAAAAAAAATGCAACATGTAGCGTCTAGCGCGTCTGGGCGCACACCTGGAAAATGCGCAGCGCACGCCAAACGCTAATGAGCGCGTGCAAGCGCAAGACACTGCGCCCGCCATGTTAATGATAGGGGAACATTGCGCATGCGACCAATAGCGCACGATGCGCAGGGCTAAAAAACGCAAGTGTGAAAGTAGCCTTAGCCAGTAGATAGCAGTTAGCCATTAAAAGGTATCAACCACTGAGGACTCTCAATTCTAAATATTTTTCTGACTTGGGTCACACGTTTGGGATCTCCTTCCACAAGCTTCTCACAATAGTTGGTTGGAATTTTGGCCCATTCCTCCTGACAAAACTGGTGTAACGGATCCAGGTTTGTAGGTCGCCTTGCTTTATATACAAACCTGTATGTAAACTTCTGGTTTCAACTGTAACTACACTAGGTTAATGTCAGGAATCAAATGGAAAACATGACACTAGTGTGAAAAGAAGCCCTGGCAGGGTAGAGAAGGTCTATCGCATAAGATCAAACAATTTATTTCACTTCCCTTTTTTCTTTAGTACACGTGATAGAAAAAAGCAAAAAATCCCTAGCGTGCACATGTGTCTGAGGTGAGGTGAATGTGGGCTACCATAACCTGAAACAAGGAACTGACAGCGAAATGTGGAAGGTATCCAGTTGTGGATGTGGATGAAGTTGTAGAGGATTATAGAACCAAGAGATTTTGTTGCATAACAAGGGTATGTGCACACTATGTCTTTTTTAGGTGGAATCTATCTGGAATCCGCCTGAAAACGCATCGTAGACTCGCAGAAAAGAATGAACATAATGCACAATATGTAAAAATAACATTGCTGTGCACATATCCACTCCTTTGTTGCTTCTTTTAACCGCTTTAGGTTTCGGAATCTGAGAAGTAGTTGTTTATTCTTCGGGCGGTTTCTGCTACTTGCTAGTTATAAAAACTAGGATAGAAACAAAATCAACATATACCCTGCAGCATATAAGTAAAAGTAATATTACATATAAATAACATAGGGTACTCAGTAAACACTGTTTTTCATTAAAAAAAAGTGTAAAAGCCATCCCACCACGACAAGTTCTACCCAGTCGGAACGGTCCCATACTGTCTCTAATATTAAAACCTTACCATGTGTCAAAAATGACTTCAATGTGAATTAGGGCAGAGCAGAACTGGGCCTTAACTATGGACATCCAGCCATGGAAAACTATATAAATGTAATATCCAGCTCAAAATCCACTCGAGGGTCTGGACTCCCTTTTTTTTAAGCTGGGCATTCTCCTTTGAAACTGAAAGGGTGAAGATACAGATTAGAAATTAGAAAAACTTTTTGACAGTGATGGTGATCTACGAATGGAACAGGCTGCAATGAGAGGCTGGGCAGGCATCTGTCTGGGATGGTTTAATAAATACTGCACTACATTGAGCAGGGGGTTGGACACAATGACCCTTGAGGTCCCTTCCAAAACTAACAATCTATGATTCTACTGTCGTCGGGCAACATTGAGTTTCAGCTCCCTCCAAAGTTTGGGTTCAGGTTTGGAGACTGACTAGGCACTCCAGGACCTTGAAATGGTGCTAAGGGAGCCCAATGCTCTTACTGAAGTAAGGAGGTTGTTAGCCAAGATCTTGCTATACATGACCCCATCCATCCTTCCTTCAAAACGGTACAGTCGTCCTGTTCCTTTTACAGAAAATCACCCCCAAAGTATGATGTTTCCCCAACAAGCTTCATGGTTGTGACAGTGTTCTTGGGGTTGTACTCATCCTTCTTCATCCTCCTAACACGGCGAGTGGAGCTGAAACCAAAAAGTTCTATTTTGGTCTCATCTGACCACATGACCTTCTCCTGTGCTTCCTCTGGATCATCCAGATGGTTATTGTAGAACATCAAACGGGCCTGGACATGTGCTGACGTGAGCAGGGGGACCTTGCGTGCCCTGAAGGATTTTCATTCATGACGGCGTAGTGTGTTACTAATGGTAATGTTTGAGACTTGGTCCCATCTCTCTTCAGATCATTGACCAGGTCCTTCTGTGTAGTTCTGGACTGATTACTGACATTTCTCAGAATCATCCTTACCCCACGAGGCGATAGGTACTGCCATGGCATTGACTTCTCTGTTGACTACTGGGAATGATCAACACAATAAAATGTATTGGAGAACTCAGGATTTGGGTGGAGTTGGGTTTTGCATGTCTACATGGGTAACAACCTTTTTGGTCTTTTCTGTAGGAGACACATCATCATGTACACCTGGAATAACCATGGAAATAAACCAAAACTCTGGCACATTATCAGGGCAGTCTTTTGTCCTGAGTTGCCTGGTGCGGCTCTGTGACCTGGAATTACCTGATGTTACTTGGTGCAAAACAGCGGGACAACAGTGTGATCCTGTGAGAACCAGAGCTGGGATCAACTCTAAGCTGGAGGGCCAGAGCGAAGACAGCATTGTTTATATTCTGAAATTTGACTCTGTACAAATTAACGACACTGGATATTATCAATGTAAAGCCAAGTTTAAGAATCATCAGATAGTGGGCCGCCCGGTAGAACTTAATATTGCTGGTGAGTCCCATAGGTTTTCATTGTGATCATGTAAACTGTTAATTACATAAGCTCATAGGACAATGCAAAGGGGGGTGTGTGGTTTCTTCTCATGGAGGCACCAGCTGCAGAAGTGAAACCGATAGGCCACAATCCTTGGAAAAAGGTATGCACGTTAGAAGAATGAGAGCTTTCTCTCTCGCGTCACCTATTGAAGTGTTACCTTCTGGAGGAGAACTAATTTGCATACACTTTTTCCCATGTAGAATCACCTTACCTATAACACTTTCTACACCACCTGGTGGTTATCTCCTTAGACCCAACGTCAAAGTCCTCCGAGCCAACTGACAACATGTAGTGCAATGTCAAGGTGGTAAGACCCCTAAAGTATCTGCTCTTAACATGGAATATGACAGCAGCTTCTGCCCTGACCCCCAGAACTGAAGTCACGGGAAGAGTAGTTTGAGAGCAAAAGGTTAAGGGGTTGACCGTGGGGTACCAGAATTCACTGTGTGGGGCCCCATATCAGTCACAGCACAATTCCGTACACCCTTATTCTAGCTCTTTTGGCTAAGATGCAGAATTTTACATTTTCCAGCTGAAGATCTGATTGATCAGTTTTACACTGTAAATCTTTCACTATTTTTTGGTTTTGTTTTACTGTGTGTCCTTGTCACAAAGACTTCTCGAGACACAATTCCCATATGGGTTACCATTTCCAGAGAGGGGATTGTGTGGCCATCAAATTCTGCTCCACCCTGCATCCCCTGGCTCTTCTTTTTTTGGAGGAGAACTGAAGCAGACTGAGCTCTCAGTTCCTCTAAGGTGGCAACCCGGGATGATTCTGGGAGAATACCGGGCACTCACAAAGCTTTGTTAAGGGGATTCCACCGATCCCTGACTCTCCCTGCGGCTTTCTGTCCAGAGAGATAGGGAAAAGTATATTGGAGTGGGCTGCCATGCACCATATTCTTGTCACTTTTTTGTGTGACACTGCTCACAGTTTTTGCTCACTTGGATTGAGATCACACGCTCTTGAAAAAAAAAATAAAACAACTCTGCTACTGGATGTATCTTCCTTAAGAGATCACTCTGGTTTGGCTCATTTCCTTTAATCATCTGTCACAAAAAAAAGCCATAAACATAAATAGCACATGGTTAATGGAGCCCAAATACATGTTTTTCAAGTTATTATAATATATATTTTATTAGCTATTATGTTATATAATAGGTTTATTATTATTTATATTATATTGTTAATGTAGAATATGATAATATAATTTATATGTAATAATACAATATAACAATGTAATACAAAATAATAATATATTAATAATATTATTGTTCTTTTAATATTATTTTAGGTATTACATTTGTTATTTCTATTCTTATTACCGTATATTTTTTCAGAGGATTTTTTATTTTATTTAAGTGATGAAACAAAAACTGTAGCATTTGTTAATGAAAATTTGGTTTGAGTCGACTTTTACTGAGACTCCTAAGGTATTAATTTTTTAAGTCGATAAAGCTTTTTTTTCATTTGTCAAGCTGATTTTTTCTTCATGCAATTTTGGGGTGCATGTGACATTATGATTGCTTTTTATTGCATTTTTTATGGAGCAAGAAAAAAGCAGCTTTCACAGTCTGATTTATTTTTACTCTATACGTCTTTTACTGTTTAGATTAATTAGTTTTATATTTTAATAGATCAGACTTTTCTATGTGCTGTGATATCAAGATTAATTTTTTCCCCTTTCTTTATTTTTGCTAGTGGAAAAAAAAACATGGTTCCAATTTTTATATTTTCTATTTTTTCAATTTTCTTTTTCAACTTTTTCTTTCATTATTTTAGCCGCTGGCTGCCACGACAAACAATTGGCTCCCTGCGATTGCGTCGTGGGAACTCAATGGGGGCTGATGCATGAGTTCAGGCAGCAACACTTAAATGGTTAAAGAGCAGCAATCGGAGCTAGCTCTGGTCTCTTCTATATTACACAACCGGTATCTGGCAGGTTCGGTGTGAGCTCAGCTTCTATATGGGAATATAGCCTATCAACAGTTTAAAACAAAAAAAAATACAAAAAAAAAGCAAAAAATAAAATAAAAAAGAGCAGCCTTTTGTTTAAGGATATAAAGTTAGTTTGAGTCATACGCTCATAACTGGGTCAAGCATGTAAATGAGGATGTAACACATATTTTCCCTTTTTGTCAGACCAAATAGATTGTTGTTTTCATTCATTTTCAGGAGAAAGTGTGACCGAAAATATCACTGCAATAAATACCATAGAAACAGGTAAATGCTTCTTATTCTATGAGAAATATCTGCAAAAAGTTGTTGGTAATTTTCGTGTATTTTCTGGAAATTCATTCAAGTACAAAATGAAAAGGAAGTTTTCACCTAAATTTATTCTGTAATTCCCCTTTTTTCCAACTGTTTATAAGAGGACATATAACAGGTCGTGATTGGACAGTCATAGGATTTCCTAGGCCAATGGAGAGAGAGAAAGACTTGGGCATGGGTGGAGCTTGTCACCTACCTGAGTTTCTGGGTCCTAAACTCTTGCCTGCCAATCAGTTCCTATCAGGTGTAAGAGATCTGTATGGCTCATATTACTTATTATCTCATTATCAACATTGATAACAAGGTGATCAAGCAAAGTTACTAATAAATAAGACTTAAAGAAAAAAGTTTGATTTAGTCAAAAGTACAATATTTATACCCTAAACTCAGATGTCAAGAACTCCAGTGGTACAAATGCAATGTGGAACCTGATGATATTGACATCTTATTAATATTTTTCAACATCTGTAATGTTCTTATTCTGTTTTTCCCCCAGGTAATACCACAAAGGGAACAGATACTATTCAGAATTTTACATTATTATTATACATTGTATCAACCCTAGGAGGTCTCTGTGTTTTTATTATCACCATCTCCCTGTTGATTTACTGTCTAAGACATTTTAAAGGTAACTTTTTGGCAGTTTGTATTTTAAGTATTCTGTACCCCAAGTGTCAGTGTCATTATCCTGCACCCTAAGTGTCAGTGTCATTATCCTGCACCCTAAGTGTCAGTGTCATTATCCTGTACCCCGACTGTCAGTGTCATTATCCTGCACCCTAAGTGTCAGTGTCATTATCCTGTACCCCAAGTGTCAGTGTCATTATCCTGTATCGAACAAGAAAAGGGGAAGAAGCCAGCGCCGCACATGGAAAAAATGAAATACATTAAGTGCATCTGCACATATTAGTTTCTAACTGTTTTTTTAAAAATGAGACATTTGGCAAATAATTGATCAATTCTTTGAGCCACCCCGCCACGACAAGGCATTCTCATATGGGGCAGTCCTACTCTACGTTTTCTATTTTCGCTGTGCCATTACGGCCTCCTAAAATATATTAAAAACAAGACTGCAAAAAAACTGCAAAAATAAGACTGCAAATAAACTGCAAAAGTACCTGAAGCATGCTGAATCACTCCCATGGTGCCAGTAAGGCAAGCGCAGGTAAAAGCCGACCAGGTCCAAAGATGGACATTTCAGATCTGACCTCCACACTTGCCAAACCAGCAACCACAGATGAGACACAGGTGCACAATTACACAGAGCCTGAGGCAGGGCGAGGCAGGGCGAGGCAGGGCTGCTGTATGTGTGTACAGCAGCCTAGGTCAATCACAAAAAGAAAAAAAAACAGATAAAATGGCATGCATAACCCGGCGCGCACGGCAACAAGTGGTGGTCAGCCACGTACCAATATCGAACAAGAAAAGGGGAAGAAGCCAGCGCCGCACATGGTCAAAATGAAATACATTAAGTGCATCTGCACATATTAGTTTCTAACTGTTTTTTTAAAAATGAGACATTTGGCAAATAATTGATCAATTCTTTGAGCCACCCCGCCACGACAAGGCATTCTCATATGGGGCAGTCCTACTCTACGTTTTCTATTTTCGCTGTGCCATTACGGCCTCCTAAAAATATTAAAAACAAGACTGCAAAAAAACTGCAAAAATAAGACTGCAAATAAACTGCAAAAGTACCTGAAGCATTGCTGAATCACTCCCATGGTGCCAGTAAGGCAAGCGCAGGTAAAAGCCGACCAGGTCCAAAGATGGACATTTCAGATCTGACCTCCACACTTGCCAAACCAGCAACCACAGATGAAGGGTGAAACAGGCCCAGACACAGGTGCACAATTACACAGAGCCTGAGGCAGGGCAGGGCTGCTGTATGTGTGTACAGCAGCCTAGGTCAATCACAAAAAAAAAAAAAAGATAAAATGGCATGCATAACCCGGCGCGCACGGCAACAAGTGGTGGTCAGCCACGTACCAATATCGAACAAGAAAAGGGGAAGAAGCCAGCGCCGCACATGGTCAAAATGAAATACATTAAGTGCATCTGCACATATTAGTTTCTAACTGTTTTTTTAAAAATGAGACATTTGGCAAATAATTGATCAATTCTTTGAGCCACCCCGCCACGACAAGGCATTCTCATATGGGGCAGTCCTACTCTACGTTTTCTATTTTCGCTGTGCCATTACGGCCTCCTAAAATATATTAAAAACAAGACTGCAAAAAAACTGCAAAAATAAGACTGCAAATAAACTGCAAAAGTACCTGAAGCATTGCTGAATCACTCCCATGGTGCCAGTAAGGCAAGCGCAGGTAAAAGCCGACCAGGTCCAAAGATGGACATTTCAGATCTGACCTCCACACTTGCCAAACCAGCAACCACAGATGAAGGGTGAAACAGGCCCAGACACAGGTGCACAATTACATAGAGCCTGAGGCAGGGCAGGGCAGGGCAGGGCAGGGCAGGGCAGGGCTGCTGTATGTGTGTACAGCAGCCTAGGTCAATCACAAAAAGAAAAAAAACAGATAAAATGGCATGCATAACCCGGCGCGCACGGCAACAAGTGGTGGTCAGCCACGTATCAATATCGAACAAGAAATTTTTTTTTTTTTCTTTTGGAGATTGACCCAGGCTGCTGTACACACATACAGCAGCCTTGTCCTGCCCCAGGCTCTGCGTTATTATGCACCTGTGTCTGGGCCTGTTTCACCCTTTATCTGTGGTTGCTGGTTTGGCAAGTGTGGAGGTCAGACCTGAAATGTCCATCTCTGGACCTGGTCGGTTTTTATCTGCACTTGCTTTACTGGCACCATGGGAGTGATTCAGCAATGCTTCAGGTACTTGTGCAGTATTTTTGCAGTTTTTTTTTGCAGTCTTGCTTTTAATATATATTCAGGAGGCCGTAATAGCAGCGAAAATAAAAAACGTAGAGTAGGACTGCCCCATATGAGAATGCCTTGTCGTGGCGGGGTGGCTCCAAGAATTGATCAATTATTTGCCAAATGTCTCATTTTTAAGAAAACAGTTAGAAACTAATATGTGCAAATGCACTTAATGTATTTCATGCTGATCATGTGCGGCGCTGGCTTCTCTTTTTTTCTTCATTATCCTGTACCCCGACTGTCAGTGTCATTATCCTGTACCCTGAGTGTCAGTGTCATTATCCTGTACCCCAACTGTCAGTGTCATTATTCTGTACCCCAAGTGTCAGTGTCATTATCCTGTACCCCGACTGTCAGTATCATTATCCTGTACCCTGAGTGTCAGTGTCATTATCCTGTACCCTGACTGTCAGTGTCATTATCCTGTACCCCAAGTGTCAGTGTCATTATCCTGTACCCCGAGTGTCAGTGTCATTATCCTGTACCCGAGTGTCAGTGTCATTATCCTGTACCCCGTGTGTCAGTGCCATTATCCTGTACCCCGAGTGTCAGTGTCATTATCCTGTACCCCGAGTGTCAGTGTGATTATCCTGTACCCCGACTGTCAGTGTCATTATCCTGTACCCCGACTGTCAGTGTCATTATCCTGTACCCCAAGTGTCAGTGTCATTATCCTGTACCCGAGTGTCAGTGTCATTATCCTGTACCCCAAGTGTCAGTGTCATTATCCTGTACCCCGACTGTCAGTGTCATTATCCTGTACCCTGAGTGTCAGTGTCATTATCCTGTACCCCGACTGTCAGTGTCATTATCCTGTACCCCAAGTGTCAGTGTCATTATCCTGTACCCCAAGTGTCAGTGTCATTATCCTGTACCCCAAGTGTCAGTGTCATTATCCTGTACCCCGAGTGTCAGTGTCATTATCCTGTACACTAAGTGTCAGTGTCATTATCCTGTACCCCAAGTGTCAGTGTCATTATCCTGTACCCCAAGTGTCAGTGTCATTATCCTGTACCCCGAGTGTCAGTGTCATTATCCTGTACCCCGAGTGTCAGTGTCATTATCCTGTACCCCGAGTGTCAGTGTCATTATCCTGTACCCCGAGTGTCAGTGTCATTATCCTGTACCCCAAGTGTCAGTGTCATTATCCTGTACCCTGAGTGTCAGTGTCATTATCCTGTACCCCGACTGTCAGTGTCATTATCCTGTACCCCAAGTGTCAGTGTCATTATCCTGTACCCCGAGTGTCAGTGTCATTATCCTGTACCCCGAGTGTCAGTGTCATTATCCTGTACCCCGCGTGTCAGTGCCATTATCCTGTACCCCGAGTGTCAGTGTCATTATCCTGTACCCCGACTGTCAGTGTCATTATCCTGTACCCTGAGTGTCAGTGTCATTATCCTGTACCCTGAGTGTCAGTGTCATTATCCTGTACCCGAGTGTCAGTGTCATTATCCTGTACCCCGAGTGTCAGTGTCATTATCCTGTACCCCGACTGTCAGTGTCATTATCCTGTACCCTGAGTGTCAGTGTCATTATCCTGTACCCCGACTGTCAGTGTCATTATCCTGTACCCCAAGTGTCAATGTCATTATCCTGTACCCCAAGTGTCAGTGTCATTATCCTGTACCCCAAGTGTCAGTGTCATTATCCTGTACCCGAGTGTCAGTGTCATTATCCTGTACCCCGAGTGTCAGTGTCATTATCCTGTACCCCGCGTGTCAGTGTCATTATCCTGTACCCCTAGTGTCAGTGTCATTATCCTGTACCCTAGTGTCAGTGTCATTATCCTGTACCCCGACTGTCAGTGTCATTATCCTGTACCCTAAATCAGTGTCATTATCCTGTACCCCAAGTGTCAGTGTCATTATCCTGTACCCCGAGTGTTAGTGTCATTATCCTGTACCCTAAGTGTCATTATCCTGTACCCAAGTGTCAGTGTCATTATCCTGTACCCCGAGTGTCAGTGTCATTATCCTGTACCCAAGTGTCAGTGTCATGTCATTATCCTGTACCCCGAGTGTCAGTGTCATTATCCTGTACCCCAAGTGTCAGTGTCATTATCCTGTACCCGAGTATCAGTGTCATTATCCTGTACCTTAAGGTCAGTGTCATTATCCTGCACCCCAAGTGTCAGTGTCATTATCCTGTACCCCAAGTGTCAGTGTCATTATCCTGTACCCCAAGAGTCAGTGTCATTATCCTGTACCTCGAGTATCAGTGTCATTATCCTGTACCCTAAGTGTCGGTGTCATTATCCTGTACCCAAGTGTCAGTGTCATTATCCTGTACCCTGAGTGTCAGTGACATTATCCTGTACCTCGAGTATCAGTGTCATTATCCTGTACCTAAGTGTCAGTGTCATTATCCTGTACCCATGTCAGGTATACTGTCAGTTCGTGTCATTATCCTGTACCCAAGTGTCAGTGTCATTATCCTGTACCTCAATGTGTCATATCCTGCCCATGTCATTCTATCTGTACCCAGTGTCAGTGTCATTATCCTGTACCCAAGTGTCAGTGTCATTATCCTGTACCCCAAGTGTCAGTGTCATTATCCTGTACCCAAGTGTCAGTGTCATTATCCTGTACCCCAGTGTCAGTGTCATTATCCTGTACCCCAAGTGTCAGTGTCATTATCCTGTACCCAGTGTCAGTGTCATTATCCTGTACCCCGAGTGTCAGTGTCATTATCCTGTACCCCAAGTGTCAGTGTCATTATCCTGTACCCCAGTGTCAGTGTCATTATCCTGTACCCGAGTGTCAGTGTCATTATCCTGTACCCGATGTCAGTGTCATTATCCTGTACCCTAATAGTCAGTGTCATTATCCTGTACCCAAGTGTCAGTGTCATTATCCTGTACCCCGAGTGTCAGTGTCATTATCCTGTACCCTAAGTGTCAGTGTATTACCTGTACCCCAGTGTCAGTGTCATTATCCTGTACCCCGAGTGTCAGTGTCATTATCCTGTACCCAGTGTCAGTGTCATTATCCTGTACCCGATGTCAGTGTCATTATCCTGTACCCCAGTGTCAGTGTCATTATCCTGTACCTGTCATTCATCCTGTACCATGTCAGTGTCATTATCCTGTACCCCGAGTGTCAGTGTCATTATCCTGTACCCCAAGTGTCAGTGTCATTATCCTGTACCCCAGTGTCAGTGTCATTATCCTGTACCCCAGTGTCAGTGTCATTATCCTGTACCCCGAGTATCAGTGTCATTATCCTGTACCCTAAGTGTCAGTGTCATTATCCTGACCCCAGTGTCAGTGTCATTATCCTGTACCCCAAGTGTCAGTGTCATTATCCTGTACCCCGAGTTCAGTGTCATTATCCTGTACCCTAAGTTCAGTGTCATTATCCTGTACCCAAGTGTCAGTGTCATTATCCTGTACCCCAAGTGTCAGTGTCATTATCCTGTACCCAAGTGTCAGTGTCATTATCCTGTACCTCGAGTATCAGTGTCATTATCCTGTACCCATAAGTGTCAGTGTCATTATCCTGTACCCCAAGTGTCAGTGTCATTATCCTGTACCCAAGTGTCAGTGTATTATCCTGTACCTCAGTGTCAGTGCATTATCCTGTACCTCGAGTATCAGTGTCATTATCCTGTACCCCAAGTGTCAGTGTCATTATCCTGTACCCCAAGTGTCAGTGTCATTATCCTGTACCCCAAGTGTCAGTGTCATTATCCTGTACCCCAAGTGTCAGTGTCATTATCCTGTACCCCAAGTGTCAGTGTCATTATCCTGTATCCGAATGTCAGTGTCATTATCCTGTACCCCAAGTGTCAGTGTCATTACCCTGTACCCCAAGTGTCAGTGTCATTATCCTGTACCCCCAGTGTCAGTGACATTATCCTGTACCCCTATATTTTTTATACCATGTTTATAACAGTGATACATTTTATTGCAACGTAAAAGACCTGTGGTATGTACAGTAGTATACAGTAGCTAGTCAGCTATACAGACAGATACAGTCAATATTGAGGTTTCCTTTCTATAGTGTATTATATACTTTTACTCTGACAATGATTTTTTGTGATCTGTGTTACTAAAAAAAATGTAAATGGTAGGTAATAATTATATTTTCTTAATTTCTCCAAAGTAAAGCACAGATCATCATCTCAGGACCCTGCGACTACTGAAGAGGTGAGTCTTGTTTCCCTGTTTCCTTTACAGTCAATACTTTATTTGACTTTTTACCTTTTCTTAGCTCCACTCATGACTTGACCATGCAATCATTTGATCGTTCAGTAATAATCTGCAATTCTTTGGTATTTCTGTGTATTATGCCTCTGAGTATTACGCTACTTAGCCCATTAGGTTGCCGAAAAGACACTTCAGGCAAAATGAATGCACTGTGTAAAGCCAAGTGCAGGGCTTGAGCCAGCAGAACTTCCCCAAACTCTACTCAAGGCATATCTCACCGATGATGACATATAGCGAGTAGTGACTTGATAATGTTCATCGAGTATTAACACGTCCTTATTTTTTTTAGCTCCAGTTTCTAGCCATATCAGGAAGTCTGAAGAACTGTTCCAAACAGACACAAGGAGGAACTCTGAAGGACACAGACCAGACTGCCGTAACTGTTGAGGTCACATATGACAATGCCCACTTGGGTTACAAGTCCACTCAAAAAGAAGAAGACTCCATTGTCTATGCTGATCTAAACTACAACAGCAAAAAGACAATTGTTCAGTTTGAAGACGACCATGAGATTGAATATGCCACAGTATCAAATGTTCAAATGACGAGTCCAGAGAAAAATGATCATTAAGATATGAGATGACCAAATTTGTCATATCCAAATGATGCTGCCAGATATTCTTTGGAGAACTGGAGTTATGGTATTACAACAAGAATGATCATTGATAGCTTTACTCTGTGGACAACCAAAGAAATGAAAACTATTCTTCAAGATGTCAACTCTGAGATATGAGTTCCTCACATTGGTCAAGGCTACCATGGACCTACTGTTTTGAAATTTTGGACTGGTTAAACGTCTAGAGTAATATATACATTAGATAAGGTTATAACATATTACTAATCTTGCAATTTATAGAATAATCATGTATTAAAAAAACAAGAGCTATTCAATGATTGTATACTGAGAAGTAAAGGTGATATATTGTCTCTTGAACTTTCTAGAAGTCTTCTGGGGCAAAAATATCCCAATTTGGCTTTGACTAATCAACTTTGAAATTATAGATAAGGTATAGCTTTATTAAAAGGAGATAAAGGTGCTACTTAAAGAAAGTTTATTGAGATTTCCATGTTGGGAACCTCCCAAATTCTCAAAAATTGGCAACCTTTTTGGGGCTAGTTGGTACTCCTTACAACTCCGAATATCTGAAATCTGAGAAGACCATTGAGATCAGTGTTGACTTATTGTACAATTCAATTAAAACTAATGGTTCTTCTAAAGACACAGTCTAGAAAACTCCACAAATTAAGGATGTGGTTCAAGCACATTAGTCTGAAAATTGGTCTTGTTTACCTTTGGAATAGGTGAAAGTTTCAGATGATAGTCCCTAATAATATCATCTCAGGTTGGGGTTTCAGCTCATGGATCCCATTGAAGTTGGACTGTCAGCTCACAGACCTTCATTATGTTTTCTTAGGTTGGGGTTCAAGGTCATAGATTCCCATTGATTTTTTTTTCATGTCAAGAAATGAAGTTTGTAAACTTGTCTAGAAGTTTCTAAACTTGTAATTTTTTTTTTACCGAATTATAAGCAAATGAATGTATGTGTAACAGGATTAAATGTCACATCCTACGTTCAATGCAATAGTTGAACTTCCCTACAAGTGCCCGAAAACTGATTTGAAAACTCGATAAAATTAATAAATAAAAAATGCCCACTAGCCATCTCCAACTCAACTTGGAATGACATCAATGTCTACTTGATGTCTAGACGACCGATCAAGGTTTATGGAGGCTCCTTGGCATAATAATGAATGGACACATTTCTTCTGAAGAAGACGAGCAAAGTTTACTCATCATGGCATTATAATCATGTTCTTACTATGACGAGTGAGATTTAGAAAATGCGAGATTGAAGCTAGCTAAAATGGAGTTTTAGAAACCTATGAAGGCTTTCACTTTCTGTAGACAGGTGGAGGAAATTATAAAGATGTCTAAAGGTTTGGCTCAAAGTTTGATTCTAGCAGACATCACAATCTTCTGGGTTGCCTTCTCATAATTTGCAGAGACTCATGATGGGGTGGAGGCAGTGTCAGACTGAAGAACATTGGGCCCATCAGAGGATTTGATTCTGAGAGCCCACCTTTCTCTCCCACTCAAGGTTTGCACTATGAACTCTCCTGAAGAAGAAGCCAGGGCCCACCGGCTGGTGGGCCAGTACAACTCTGGGTGGAGGTTTGCACCGATGGTCTTTTTATTTATGCCCCACTGCTGGGTTTGTGCTCTGCATGGGTTAGTGGAGGCCTCAGTTAGTTTTTTTCCCCCATTTACACATTTTATGATATAGACGTGTACTGCTGGATAAATCTTGTACTGTTTTGTGATTTTTTTTTCTCGCTATCATGTCGTGTGCTGCTCTATATAATCCTTACAGTGTATCTATTAGATGAAAGATCTCAAATGGACTGCGACCTCAACGACTTTGTATCCTGAGACTAGCCCTAACATGTTCTTATGTACATATAGAGCTATTATTTTATCCTAAATGACTAAAATTATATGAGATATTGAATGATTGTAATTTAAAATAGACAATTCGTTAATGATTGTAAATTATATGCTGAGTGATTAAAATGTATTCATGCTTTTCGTGATATTTTTGCAACTTTTTAAAAAGACATCATCACAGTTTATCATCTAGCTTTTTGAAACAGAAATTGATTAAAGACACCAAGAGTCGCCCATCAGACCATCTACACAACCCAGAGGTCTAAACAATAGGATGTAAGACAATAAAGACCTATGGCTTATTCTTACAATGGACATCAATCATCTCATTTATCAGAGGTCTATTGCCCGAGATCCCTGCTGGTCAGCTTCAATATAAAAAAAAATCTGTGTGAATATACCCTTATACCCATCACAAACCCCAAGATCCAGTAGTATATAAGCCCCTGGGAAACAAAAAGTCACAGGATGTCCCTTGTTTAACACATCTATATGTATGTATATTGAGGTATTATCAGTCATTGTACAGGAGGAGGAGGTGAGCTGTGATATCACCTATTGTGAATGATGGATCCTGTGTTATCTACTGTATATAGAGGAGTTATCAGTTATTGTACAGGAGGAGAAGGTGAGCTGTGACATCACCTATTGTGAATGATGGATCCTGCCTTATCTACTGTATATAGAGGTGTTATCAGTCATTGTACAGGAGGAGAAGGTGAGCTGTGACATCACCTATTGTGAATGATGGATCCTGTGTTATCTACTGTATATAGAGGTGTTATCAGTCATTGTACAGGAGGAGGAGGTGAGCTGTGACATCACCTATTGTGAATGATGGATCCTGTGTTATCTACTCTATATAGAAGTGTTATCAGTCATTGTACAGGAGGAGGAGGTGAGCTGTGACATCACCTATTGTGAATGGTGGATCCTGTGTCATCTACTGTATATAGGTGTTATCAGTCATTGTACAGGAGGGGGAGGTGAGCTGTGACATCACCTATTGTGAATGGTGGATCCTGTGTTATCTACAGTATATAGAGGTGTTATCAGTCACTGTACAGGAGGAGGAGGTGAGCTGTGACATCACCTATTGTGAATGGTGGATCCTGTGTTATCTACTGTATATAGAGGTGTTATCAGTCATTGTACAGGAGGAGGTGAGCTGTGACATCACCTATTGTGAATGGTGGATTCTCTGTGTTATCTACAGTATATAGAGGTGTTATCAGTCACTGTACAGGAGGAGGAGGTGAGCTGTGACATCACCTATTGTGAATGGTGGATCCTGTGTTATCTACTGTATATAGAGGTGTTATCAGTCATTGTACAGGAGGAGGTGAGCTGTGACATCACCTATTGTGAATGGTGGATCCTGTGTTATCTACAGTATATAGAGGTGTTATCAGTCACTGTACAGGAGGAGGAGGTGAGCTGTGACGTCACCTATTGTGAATGGTGGATCCTGTGTTATCTACAGTATATAGAGGTGTTATCAGTCATTGTACAGGAGGAGGAGGTGAGCTGTGACATCACCTATTGTGAATGGTGGATCCTGTGTTATCTACTGTATATAGAGGTGTTATCAGTTATTGTACAGGAGGAGAAGGTGAGCTGTGACAACACCTATTGTGAATGATGGATCCTGCCTTATCTACTGTATATAGAGGTGTTATCAGTTATTGTACAGGAGGAGGAGGAGGAGGTGAGCTGTGACATCACCTATTGTGAATGGTGGATCTTGTATTATATACTGTATATAGAGGTGCTATCAGTCATTGTACAGGAGGAGGTGAGCTGTGACATCACCTATTGTGAATGGTGGATCCTGTGTTATCTACTGTATATAGAGGTGTTATCAGTCATTGTACAGGAGGAGAAGGTGAGCTGTGACATCACCTATTGTGAATGATGGATTCTGTGTTATCTACTGTATATAGAGGTGTTATCAGTCATTGTACAGAAGGAGGAGGAGGTGAGCTGTGACATCACCTATTGTGTATGATGGATCCTGTGTTATCGACTGTATATAGAAGTGTTATCAGTCATTGTACAGGAGGAGGTGGTGAGCTGTGACATCACCTATTGTGAATGGTGGATCCTGTTATCTACTGTATATAGAGGTGTTATCAGTCATTGTACAGGAGGAGGTGAGCTGTGATATCACCTACTGTGAATGGTGGATCCTGTGTTATCTACTGTATATAGAGGTGTTATCAGTCATTGTACAGAAGAAGGAGGAGGTGAGCTGTGACATCACCTATTGTGAATGGTGGATCCTGTGTCATCTACTGTATATAGGTGTTATCAGTCATTGTACAGGAGGGGGAGGTGAGCTGTGACATCACCTATTGTGAATGGTGGATCCTGTGTTATCTACTGTATATAGAGGTATTATCAGTCATTGTACAGGAGGAGGTGAGCTGTGACATCACCTATTGTGAATGGTGGATTCTCTGTGTTATCTACAGTATATAGAGGTGTTATCAGTCATTGTACTGGAGGGAGAGGAGGTGAGCTGTAACCTCACATATTATTAGTGCAATCTTGTCTGTGATAATACTGAGATGACTGTGGAGAAGTTATCTTTACTGAACTGGAAGTGCAATTCTATTCATTCAGAGAAAAAAAAAACATTATAGATAATGAAGGAAAACGTGATGAAAATTTTTTAAAATAGGTTTAATGTAAAACGTAAATTTTCATCAATCACTGAAAAAAAAATTTTCAATTTTTTTATGTAGGTGTAATTATAAAAAGCAATTCACATATATTTGACTAATATTAACGGTGCTGACTGAACACATGGCGGCAGATATCACTCTTGTCCACATCTCAGCATTTTACCCTTGTTGGAGCTGAACAGCAATGTCCACACACAGGCGTGAATAAAGCATCCATCCGTGTCTAATATTGGACATCCCCTTTAAGTGCAGAGATGTCGTGTACAGGAATACAAAAAAAAAAATGTAATAATATAAAAGTCTCACAAAATCACTGGCTTCCTCAGGGTAGAAATGTGGCGTTATTTTACGAGAAGGCATTTCAGCTTTTTTCAAGTTTGGGGACATTTCAGTGATAATTTTAGAAATAATTATCACATCTAATATATAAAGCTGAATGTATGTATGTGTGTATGTATGTGGGTATGTTTGTCCGGGATTGGAATCCGCACCGTCGCACTTATGGGCATGAAATTTTGCACGCCCGCACGTCTCGACCCCGAAAGAGTCCTAGGCTATGTTTTGAATCGAAATTTTAACCCCGCGCGTTCCAAATCGCCAAACAATTTTGGCCCTATCTACATAATGGGGAGAAAGCTGAATGCTTGTGTGTATGTCCGGCATAGGAATCTGCATTTACGGGCATGAAATTTTGCACACCCGCACGTCTCGACCCCGGGAGCGTCATAGGCTAGGTTTTGAGTAGAAATTTTAACCCCGCGCATTCCAAATCGGCAAATAATTTTGGCTCGGGATAGGAATCTGCACCGTTGTACTTACGGGCATGAAATTTTGCACGCCCGCACATCTCAACCCCAGGAGCATCATAGGCTATGTGTTGAATGGAAATTTTAACCCCGCACGTTCCAAATCGCCAAACAATTTTGGCCCTATCTACATAATGGGGAGAAAGCTGAATGCTTGTCATGGGTGCATCGCCACGAAGATCGTCGCGATTGCACATTCTGACTTCTCACAGCTGAGCTGCTGTTTCTTTGTGTTTGGTAATGAGAGAGTTAATTTTACCTAGCTCTTTGCTAAGACTAGGTCCAGCCTCGCCCGGCTGTTTTGGATTATGTTCTAATTAGTTTCCTTTATATTCCTGCCAGTCTGGGTGTTGGATGCCGGTGAAAGCATTCATATAGTTTAGCAGACTGGATCGGTTCTGGGAATACTTAAGCTAAGAGCTCCTTAGTTATTTTTACTCTTACAGCTTATAGTTTATCTCTGAGACCTTAGGTGTTCCTACTGTGTGTGAGTGTTGTATGTAAGACTTTATTTACTTTATTTCTTGTCTGTCTTGTATGTCTTTCTGTTCATTAACCGTTACCTGTTCATTCCCTTTGGTGGTATTCAGGGTCCTTCTTAGGACTAGAATACAGTTGGCAGGGATTGATAGGAGACAGGGTTTACGCTGGTGGCCTGGACCTCTGTACCTTTAACAGTACCTCCAGGTTGAGGGATTAGTTAGGACCCCAGTTTAGGGTCAGCTTAGACCCCGGTCACCCTCTAGCCGGAGACAGCGTATAACGGATTCCGTTTTGACCCACTGGACTTTCTGTCAGGTAAATCTATGTTATCATATAGCTATGCGCATGTTATATAGTATGTTGCCCTTTTGATATAGATTATTGTCATCACATATATATATCTGCTATACAGCGTGACATTTTCACCGGCCCATACTAAAGATTCTCCCCAGCTATCATGGATCCAGTAGCCCAGCTGGCCCGGCAGTTGCAGGGATTGTCCATGGAGTTGGCAGACATTAAGTCCAAGGTTTTGTCTCCCCCGGAGAAAACCAGATCTGAACCTAAGGTTGCTCTCCCGGACAGGTTCACTGGTGGGCGGGACAAATTTTTTACTTTCCGGAGGCATGTAAATTGTACTTTCGGCTGCGGCCTCGGTCATCTGGGAGTGAAGAGCAGAGGGTGGGAATTGTTATCTCGCTCTTACAAGGGGATCCTCAATCTTGGCGTTCTCTATTCCTCCAGGCTCCCCAGATCTCCAGTCAGTGGATCGATTTTTTACTGCCCTGGGTCTGGTATATGATGATCCGGATCGAGTCTCCCTTGCTGAAACAAGGTTGCGTAAAATACGGCAAGGAAATCGTCCAGCGGAGGAATATTCTTCTGAGTTCCGTAGATGGGCAACAGATACTCAGTGGAATGACCCAGCTCTTAGGAGCCAGTTTTGTCAAGGGTTGTCTGACAAATTAAAAGATGTGTTGGCTCAGTATGATTCTCCTCCATCACTGGAGGCTGCTATGGCCCTCGCTATTCGCATTGATAGACGTCTTCGGGGAAGACGCGAGGTAACTCCGCCCCCCGTGATGACTCCACCTACTACTAAAGTCCCTTATACTGAGGTTCCCCTGGTCTGTTCTGAGGAACCCATGCAGTTGGAGGGACATCATTTTGTAGGAGGGAATCAGCGGTGCGCCGCAAGACTAGAAGGTGTTTCTTTTGCGGGAGAGAGGGACATTTTGTTGGAGGGTGTCCATCCCGGACCTCTTTGAACCAAGGAGTTAACCTGGGAGTGTGTATTTCGTCCCCAAATCCCTCTCAGTTTCTCGTGCCTGCGGAGGTGGTGATTGGTACTAGAACTGAGAGGATTTCTGTTTTTCTTGATAGTGGGTCCGGGGCTAATCTGGTGGACGCTCGGTTTGCCCAGGTGCATGGTATGCAACTGAGTGTATTGGCCAAACCGGTCCCTATACTCTCTATTGATTCTAGACCTCTTGGTCAAGGTAGCTTGGTACAAGCTGTTCATAACATAGATCTTCGAGTAGGGGCAATTCATAAAGAGCAATTGTCTTGTTATGTGTTGGAGGGTCTACCTACTCCTATTGTGTTGGGACTTCCTTGGTTGGCTAAACATAACCCAGTGATTGATTGGCAATCCAGAAAGATAAGCCAGTGGGGTGAATTTTGCAGGAATAACTGCATGAGCACGGTCATCGGTGCGGTTGTGCCTAGGACTTTGCCTCCTTTTCTGGAGGACTTTGGGGAGATGTTCTCAGAGGAGGGGTGTAAAGAGTTACCTCCTCATCGCGCATATGACTGCTCAATAAAGTTGCTTCCTGATGCCTTATCTCGTACTTTCCCAGGGGCCGGGAAGACGGATGATCCGGTTCCTATTCCTCAGGAGGGAGTTGTAGTGTCAGCTGTATGCTCTGAGCTTGAGGGGGAGGTATTGGGGGCGCAGGGGGACGCCCCTGTGGGACTTCCAGGGAGACTGATAGTTCCAGATCGCTTAAGACTGAAGGTTACGGGGAACCGTTACAAACGGATGGCTGATAGGAGGAGAGTTTCTGGTCTAGATCTGAAGGTGAACGATCTGGTTTGGTTGTCTACCAGGAATATAAAACTTAAAGTTTCCTCCTGGAGGTTGGGTCCCAGATTCATCGGGCCGTACAGGATCAGTTCCATAATTAATCCTGTGGCATTTCGTCTGGACCTCCCTCCTACGTTTAAAATTCATAATGTGTTTCACAAGTCATTACTTAAAAAGTATGTGGCACCAGTCATACCGTCACCTCTACCTCCTCCTTCAGTGGTAGTCAATGATAACGTGGAAGTTCATTGGAGGGGGTATGGTCCTGAGGAGAGGACGTGGGTCCCTGCGTCTGATGATAACGCAGATCGATTGGTTCGGACCTTTCACACAATTTACCCGGACAGACCTGGTCATGAGGGTCCGGAGGCCCCTCGTAGAAGGGGGGTACTGTCATGGGTGCATCGCCACGAAGATCGTCGCGATTGCACATTCTGACTTCTCACAGCTGAGCTGCTGTTTCTTTGTGTTTGGTAATGAGAGAGTTAATTTTACCTAGCTCTTTGCTAAGACTAGGTCCAGCCTCGCCCGGCTGCTTTGGATTATGTTCTAATTAGTTTCCTTTATATTCCTGCCAGTCTGGGTGTTGGATGCCGGTGAAAGCATTCATATAGTTTAGCAGACTGGATCGGTTCTGGGAATACTTAAGCTAAGAGCTCCTTAGTTGTTTTTACTCTTACAGCTTATAGTTTATCTCTGAGACCTTAGGTGTTCCTACTGTGTGTGAGTGTTGTATGTAAGACTTTATTTACTTTATTTCTTGTCTTTCTTGTATGTCTTTCTGTTCATTAACCGTTACCTGTTCATTCCCTTTGGTGGTATTCAGGGTCCTTCTTAGGACTAGAATACAGTTGGCAGGGATTGATAGGAGACAGGGTTTACGCTGGTGGCCTGGACCTCTGTACCTTTAACAGTACCTCCAGGTTGAGGATTAGTTAGGACCCCAGTTTAGGGTCAGCTTAGACCCCGGTCACCCTCTAGCCGGAGACAGCGTATAACGGATTCCGTTTTGACCCACTGGACTTTCTGTCAGGTAAATCTATGTTATCATATAGCTATGCGCATGTTATATAGTATGTTGCCCTTTTGATATAGATTATTGTCATCACATATATATATCTGCTATACAGCGTGACAATGCTTGTGTGTATGTCCGGCATAGGAATCTGCATTTACGGGCATGAAATTTTGCACACCCGCACGTCTCGACCCCGGGAGCGTCATAGGCTAGGTTTTTAGTTGAAATTTTAACCCCGCGCATTCCAAATCGGCAAATAATTTTGGCCCGGGATAGGAATCTGCACCGTTGTACTTACGGGCATGAAATTTTGCATGCCCGCACATCTCAACCCCAGGAGCATCATAGGCTATGTGTTGAATGGAAATTTTAACCCCCGCACGTTCCAAATCGCCAAACTATTTTGGCCCTATCTACATAATGGGGAGAAAGCTGAATACTTGTATATAGATATAATCATTACAATTTGTTATAACTAACCGTAGTTAGGTACTATGCCCGGGCAGCGCCAGGCTCTTCAGCTAGTAGATAATAATAGTGAAACTCAAATACCACACAACTATTACAATTACATCATGCACGAGTCTGGCAGTCTTCCGGTGCTCATACCTAGAGTTACCCTCAGTATAATGTGTGCTCCGGACAGTTCTCGCACTGACACATTGAAACAGACTATCAGCGGGAAGAGAATTCAGCTCTTCGTGTACAGTACTGCTTATCGAGCCACATTTATCAGAACGGTTTTACAGAAAAACTATTTTTATTGCCTACAGCCACCAATCAGGGCTCAGCTTTCACCAGAGCAACAAATCAGAGCTCAGCTTCACTTTACTAGAGCAACCAATCGCAGCTAAGCTTTCATTTTACCTCAGCAGTGTTAGTAATGTGTATTTCAGCAGCAGAATGGAAGGAAAGGAGCCACACTAGTAATGACTAGTGGGTAGGCGGAGCCCAGATAGGATTGACACCTCAGATTATAAAGAGTGTTGACCGGCCCCTCCAGCTCGGGCTCCTCCTACTCCTGCTTCTTCAGTATAAATTTGAGGTCCAGAGGACGGTCGCTGCTGGAAGCAGCTCCTCAGAAAACTTTATTATTTTTATCGGACCAGAGACTTGGATCACCAGAAGTGGTCTAGAGGTCTCAGGGGTCTCAGCGCTGCTGGACCCCCACCTCTCCCTTGGCGATCTGTAATACCCTGTATGGTGGTCCCTGCAGTTTCACGCCGGCCCTGGGGGATGAGGATGGCTTCCCTGGCGGGGACGCAAACCGCACATCGGGGGTCACTGCGTTCCCCGCCCGGGGGGGGGAAGCGATGGGCACAGCGCCACAAACCCCTGTGGGCTCCTGTGGCGCTCGGCTGGTGAGTACGGCATTTTTATGTGAATGTGTGTGTGCTCCCAGTGGCTGCTGCGGCAGCCGCTGGTACATGTATTAGATGACATGTTTGGTGACTGTATTTTATGTCCGCAGGCAGATACCTGCAGGACAGAGGAGAGCAGAGAGCGAGGAGTTCACGCTCTTTTCTGAAGCCGGAGGGGGGCGTGGCTTCACGCTTCCCGCTCTTTTTGTGACAGGAATCGCTCTGAGGAGACTGCAGCTTCACTGTCCTTCTCTTCCGGCTTCTCTCAGCGCGGCGGCCATTACAGAGGCTCCGGGCTCCTCATGCTCCGCTCCTCCTGTTTAAGGTATACTTTCACCGAGGCCAGCTGGGTGAGTGAATATCATCACCCCACAGCGCAGAACCTATCTGTGTTCCAAGTGACAGATAGCGTTTATCTGCAGCCGCGTTCTCTTATAGAGACCTGGGACTCGCACACTCCTTTTATTTTATATGGGAGTTGTGGGGAGTTGGCGGCATTAACCCCTTCACCCCCAAGGGTGGTTTGCACGTTAATGACCGGGCCAATTTTTACAATTCAGACCACTGTCTCTTTATGAGGTTATAACTCTGGAACGCTTCAACGGATCTGCGCGATTCTGAGATTGTTTTCTCGTGACATATTGTACTTCACGTTAGTGGTAAAATTTCTTCTATATAACTTGCGTTTATTTTTGAAAAAAACGCAAATATGGCGAAAATTTTTAAAATTTTGCAATTTTCAAACTTTGAATTTTTATTCCCTTAAAACAGAGAAATATGTCACACAAAATAGTTAAGAAATAACATTTCCCACATGTCTACTTTACATCAGCACAATTTTGGAACCAAAATTTTTTTTTGTTAGGAAGTTATAAGGGTTAAAAGTTGACCAGCGATTTCTCATTTTTACAACAAAATTTACAAAGCCATTTTTTTTTTAGGGACCACCTCACATTTGAAGTCACTTTGAGGGGTCTATATGGCAGAAAATACCCAAAAGTGACACCATTCTAAAAACTGCACCCCTCAAGGTACTCAAAACCACATTCAAGAAGTTTATTAACCCTTCAGGTGCTTCACAGTAACTAAAGCAACGTGGAAGGAAAAAATGAATATTTTACTTTTTAGCCACAAAAATGATCTTTTACAAACTTTTTTTTTATTTTCACAAGGGTAAAAGGAGAAAATGGACAGATAAGGTTGTTATGCAATTTCTCCTGAGTACGCCAATACCCCATATGTGGGGGAAAACCACTGTTTGGGCACACGGCAGAGCTCGTAAGGGAAGGAGCGACGTTTGACTTTTTCAAACTAAAATTGGCTGGAATTTAGATTGGATGCCATGTCGCGTTTGGAGAGCCCCTGATGCGCCTAAACAGTGGAAACCCCCACAAGTGACACCATTTTGGAAACTAGACCCCCTAAGGTACTTATCTAGATCTGTTGTGAGCACTTTGAACCCTCAAGTGTTTCACAAAAGTTTATAAAGCCTGGGTGTGAAAAAAAAAAATCAATTTTCCACAAAAATGATTTTTTAGTCCCAAATTTTTGAATTTTCCCAAGGAAATTGGACCCCAAAAGTTGTTGTCCAATTTGTCCTGAGTACGCTGATACCCCATATGTGGGGGGGGGAAACTGTTTGGGCGCACGGCAGGGCTTGGAATGGAAGTAGTAACGTTTTGGAATGCAGACGTTAATGGGGGTCATGTTCCGTTTGCAGTGCCCCAGATGAGCCTAAACAGTGGAAACCCCCCACAAGTGACCCCATTTTGGAAACTAGACCCCCTAAGGAACTTATCTAGATCTTTGGTGAGCACTTTGAACCCCCAAGTGCTTCACACAAGTTTATAATGCCCGGGCATGAAAATAAAAAATCCTATTTTTTTCCCACAAAAATTATATTTTAGTCACTAATTTTTTATTTTCCCAAGGGTAACAGGAGAAATTGGACCACATAAGTTGTTGTACAATTTGTCCTGAGTACGCCGATACCCCATATGTGGGGGGAACCACTGTTTGGGCGCACGGCAGAGCTCGGAATGGAAGGAGCACCATTTGACTTTTTCCAACCAAAATTGGCTGGAATTGAGTTTGGATGCCATGTTGCATTTGGAGAGCCCCTGATGTGCCTAAATAGTGGAAACCCCCCACAAATGACCCCATTTGGGAAACTAGACCCCCTAAGGAACTTATCTAGATTTTTGATGAGCAATTTGAACCCCCAAGTGCTTCACACAAGTTTATAACGTAGAGCCGTAAAATTTAAAAATCATATTTTTTCCACAAAAATGATCTTTTCACCCCAATTTTTATTTTTCCAAGGGTAACAAGACTCCAAAAGTTATTGTGCAATTTGTCCTGAGTGCGCTGATACCCCATATGTGGGGGTAAACCACTGTTTGGGTGCATGGCAGAGTTTGGAAGGGAAGGAGCGCCGTCTGACTTTTTCAACGCAGAATTGGCTGGACGCCATGTCGTGTTTGGAGAGCTCCTGATCTGCCTAAACAGTGGAAACCCCCATAAATGACACCATTTTGGAAACTAGACCCCTCAAGGAACTTATCTAGATGTGTGGTGAGAACTTTGAACCCCCAGGTGTTTCACTAAAGTTTATAACGTACAGCCGTAAAATAAAAAATCTTTTTTTTTTTTACAAAAATAATTTTTTCGCCCCCAATATTTTATTTTCACAAGGGTAACAGAAGAAATTGGAACACAAAAGTTGTTGTCCAATTTGTCCTGAGTACACTGATACCCAATATGTGGGCGAAAACTACTGTATGGGCACACGTCTGGGCTCGGAAGGGAAGTAGTGACGTTTTGGATTGCAGACTTTGATGGAATGGTCTGGGGGCGTCATGTCACATTTGGAGAGCCCCTGATGCACCTAAACAGTGGAAACCCCCCACAAGTGACCCCATTTTGGCAAATAGACCCCACAAGGAACTTATCTAGATGTGTGGTGAGCACTTTGAACCCCGAAGTGCTTCACAGAAGTTTATAACGCACAGCCGTAAAAATAAAAAATCTTTTTTTTTTTGCAAAAATGAATTTTTCGCCCCAATATTTTATTTTTACAAGGGTAACAGGAGAAATTGGACCCCAAAAGTTGTTGCCCAATTTGTCCTGAGTACGCTGATACCCAATATGTGGGAGAAAACTACTGTATGGGTACACGTTGGGGCTCGGAAGGGAAGTAGTGACGTTTTGGATTGCAGACTTTGATGGAATGGTCTGGGGGCGTCATGTCGCATTTGGAGAGCCCCTGATGCACCTAAACAGTGGAAATCCCCAACAAGTGACCCCATTTTGGAAAATAGACCCCACAAGGAACTTATCTAGGTGTGTGGTGAGCGCTATGAAGCCCCAAGTGCTTCACAGAAGTTTATAATGTACAGCCGTAAAAACAAAAAAATAATTTTTTTTGTACAAAAATGATATTTTCGCCCCCAGTTTTTTATTTTCCCAAGGGTAACAGAAGAAATAGGACAAATTGCACAATAACTCTTGGGTCCAGAGTACGCTGATACCCCATATGTGGGGATAAACTACTGTTTGGACGCATGGCAGAGCTCAGAAGTGAAGGAGCACCGTTTGACTTTTTCAACGCAGAATTGGCTGGAATTGAGATCAGACGCCATGTCACATTTGGAGAGCCCCTGATGTGCCTAAACAGCGGAAACCCCCCAATTCTAACTCCAACCCTAACCCCAACACACCCCTAACCCTAGTCCCAACCCTAACCACAAACCTAACCCTAACACACCCCTAATCCCAACCCTAACCCTAATCCTAACTTTAGCGCCAACCTAACCCTAACTTTAGACGCAACCCTAACCCTAACCCTAATGGGAAAATGGAAATAAATACATTTTTTTAATTTTATTATTTTTCCCTAACTAAGGGGGTGATAAAGGGGGGTTTGATTTACTATTTATAGCGGGTTTTTATGATTGGCAGCTGTCACGCTAAAAGACGCTTTTATTGCAAAAATAGTTTTTTGCATCGCCACATTTTGAGAGCTATAATTTTTGCATATTTTGGCCCACAGAGTCATGTGAGGTCTTATTTTTTGCGGTACGAGTTGACGTTTTTATTTGTACCATTTTTGAGCAGGTGACATTTTTTGATCGCTTTTTATTTTGATTTTTGGGAGGTTAGAATGAACAAAAATCAGCAATTCATGAATTTCTTTTGGGGGAGGCGTTTTTATTGTTCCGCGTGTGGTAAAATTGATAAAGCAGTTTTATTCTTCGGGTCAGTACGATTATGGCGATACCTCATTTATATCATTTTTTATGTTTTGGCGCTTTTATAGAATAAAAACAATTTTATATAAAAAATAATTATTTTTGCATCGCTTTATTCTGCGAGCTATAACTTTTTTATTTTTTCGCTCATGATGCTGTGTGATGGCTAGTTTTTTGCGGGACAAGATGACGTTTTCAGCAGTGCTATGTTTATTTATATCCGTCTTTTTGATCGCGTGTTATTCCACTTTTTGTTCAGCGGTATGATGATAAAGCACTGATTTTTTGCTTTGTTTTTATTTATTTTTTTAAGGGGTTCACTAAAGGGGTTAACTAGTGGGACAGTTTTATAGGGGGGGTCGTTACGGACGCGGCGATACCAAATATGTGTACTTTTATTGTTTTATTTTTTTATTTACAGGAAAAAATGAATTTATTGGGGAATATTTTTTTTTTTTTTTTACTTATTTTGGAATTTTTTTTTTTACACGTTTATTTTTATTTTTTTTACTTTTTTACATTGTCCCAGGGTGGGATATCACTGTAAAATGTGAGATCGCTGGTCTCACAGTGTGCACAGCACTCTGTGAGACCAGCGATCTCACAGGCAGCGCTGCAGGCTTCTTAGTGCCTGCTCTCAGCAGGCACTGAGGAAGCCGCCTCCCTCCAGGACCCCGGCGCCATCTTGGATCCGGGTCCTGAGAGGAGGGAAGCCCTCAGAATAGCGCGATCACATCGCGCTGTTCTGAGGGTCTCAGGGGGGCGCGCAGGGAGCGCTCTCCCTGCGCGATGCCCCCCTGAGCCCCCAGTACACCGCGATCATGTTTGATCGCGGTGTGCAAGGGGTTAATGTGCCGGGAGTGGTCCGTGACCGCTCCTGGCACACAGTCCCGGGTGTCAGCTGTGATAATCAGCTGACACCCGGCGGCGATCAGCTGCGCCCCCCCCAGGAGCGCAGCTGATCGCTATGACGTACTATCCCGTCCATGGTCAGATTGTCACGGGTTTTATGGACGGGATAGTACGTCTAATGTCAGAGAGGGGTTAACCCCTATGAAGGGTTAACCCTTTCAGCAATAACCGCCGCAGGTTCTACCCGGTAGGGATCAGAACGCAGGAGGTTATTTATATACTGAGAGATAGCTGGGGTAACTCTCTTCTTTAAGAGCTTTAACCCTTCAGCGTACTTGCTCAGTCTGCTTAGTAACCACACTGTTTCCAGTTACTAACAGGGTTTTGACCTGCCATTTACTGCTGACATGTCGGTTCAGGGTCCGGAAGGTGCGGACCATCTGCCAGATCCGCTACAGGATCAGTCGCAAGTATCTGATACGCAGACTTCGACGGCATCAAGCGCTGCGATTTACAGCGATACCAAATTAGATGCCATCGCTCAGTCAATTAATGGCTTGTCTGACCTTTTAGGTCAGTGGGTGTCAGCTAGATCCTCTCATGACAGGAAGCGGCGCAGGCCGGTGCCATCTTTTCCGCGTAGCGAATCAGAGGTATCTGATATGGAATGCGGACAGGGTTCTCCTTCAAACTCAGAAGGGGAGTTATCCGATTCGAATAAGGAGGATCGGCAGGGACATTCTTTCTCTCTTGTGAGCCGAACAGAGGCTTTAATTGAAGCTATGAGAGAGGCGTTACAGTTACCGGAGGAGGTAACTACACGGCCTGGTAAGTCGGGCCGCATGTACCAGGAGTACCATAAGTCGCTGTCAACATTACCGGCTCTGGAAGAGCTTAATACGGTAGTGGAGAAGGAACGTCTGTGTCCGGATAAACGTTTTCAAGGGACACGGTTCTTTGAAGCATTATATCCGTGTTCAACGGAATTGACGGATAATTGGATTCCTTCTCCTGAAGTGGATGTTCCTTTATCCCAGCTTAGTAAATCCTCATTGCTTCCGGTTAAAGGGAAAGCGAGTCTGCAAGAGCCGCTGGACAGAAAAACGGAAATGGCGGCGAAATCCATCTATGAAGCTGCAGGTCATGGATTCAGAGCAGTACTAGGATCCATGTGTGCTTCTAAGGCTTCCCTGTGCTGGTTGGTCCGTTTACGGAAGGCGTTGCAAAATAGATCTCCATTATCCGAGATAGATGGACTTCTCGATTTATTGGAGACTGCAGCCCGATATAGCTGTGATGCAGGTCTGGATACTGCGTCATTATTATTCAGGACGCAATCCTCAGCGGTCACAGTCAGAAGAGCACTGTGGTTAGACAGTGGACCGGGACGCGGTTTCCAAGCAGGGTTTACTGTCTTTAGCCTACAAGGGTGGTCAGCTATTTGGATCTGATCTCACAGAGCTGATTGCCAAGGCAAAGGCTAAAGAAGCGGCTTTACCACAGCGAAGGGCTATGGCTTCTACGTCTGGCAGACCTAGTGCCGGTAATGGTCGGCGGTATTTTCGGTCTAGGGACGATCCGGTCAGTCTTCTTGGGAATCGGGTCATCCCTCTTTTTCGGGAAAGAACTCTTCTCAGAAATCCCGCACCCCTTGGAAACAAAGTTTTCGTCAAGGAAACTGACAAGAAGCCCGCCAAGGCAGACTGACGCCAGGTCCTCACTCGAGGGCTCTCGAGTGGGGGGTCGCCTGCTCCAATTCAAGGCGAATTGGATTTCCCACGTTCCGGATTCCTGGGTAACGCGAGTTGTGTCGGCAGGCTATTTCATAGAGTTTTCATCTCGACCCCCGGACAGTTTTTGCCAGTCTCGCATTCCGTCAGAGCCCGAGCTATTTGCCGCTCTGCTGCGAGAGGTGGAATTCCTTCTGCAGAAGGGTGTAGTAATACTGGTTCCGACAGAGGACCGGGGAAAAGGTTTTTATTCAAATCTCTTTGTGGTCCCCAAAAAAGAGGACAAATTTCGTCCTATTCTGGATCTCAAAAGATTGAATCAGCATGTCCACACCCAAAAATTCCGCATGGAGTCACTTCGCTCCGTTGTGGAAACCCTGTCGCAGAACGACTTTCTGGTGTCAATCGACATTCGCGACGCTTATTTGCATGTTCCCGTCGGAAGGGCTCACCAGTGCTTCCTTCGTTTTGCCATAGGTCAGGACCATTACCAATTTGTGGCCCTGCCATTTGGCTTGGCTTCAGCGCCCAGAGTTTTTACAAAAATTCTAGCGCCTCTCATGGCAATTCTTCGAAGACAGGAGTCACGATTATTCCCTATCTGGACGACCTTTTGATTGTGGCGTCCTCAAAGGAGGAGGCTGTGACGGCTCGCAATCTATCCCTTCAGCTCCTGGAGGACTTCGGGTGGCTGGTCAATTGGGAGAAGTCGTCTCTGGAACCGTCGCAGTCAATCCTGTTTTTGAGGATGCATTTCGACACGGTACGGGCAGTGGTGTCCCTACCTCCAGACAAGCGGGCATGTCTCCTTCGACATGTACAGACTATGAAGTCTTCGACAGCAATGTCCCTTCGGAAGTGTATGCGCCTTTTAGGTCTGATGGTGGCTTCCATGGAAGCGCTTCCGTTTGCCCAGTTTCATTCCAGAGCCCTCCAAAGGCTCATTCTGAGTCATTGGGATCGATCGCAGATTGCACTGGATCGCAGTATCCTCATCTCTCGCAGGGTGCGAGAGTCCCTAAGTTGGTGGTCACGTCCAGGAACGTTATCACTGGGAAGTCTTTCCTTCCTCCGAGGTGGTCGGTCATAACCACCGATGCCAGCCTGACGGACTGGGGGGGTGTCTGGAACGATCTCTGGGTTCAGGGAGTATGGTCATCGGAAGAGTCTGTTCTACCGATCAACATCTTGGAATTGAGGGCAATTTTTCTTTGCCTCCAACACTGGACGGTCCCTTTGAGCGGTCTACCAGTCCGAGTGCAGACAGACAACGCAACGGCGGTCGCGTATATCAACCACCAAGGCGGGACGAGGAGTTCCAGGCTCATGGTGGAAGTGTCTCGGATCCTGAATTGGGCCGAGGACAGAGTACCAGCCATCTCTGCGATTCACATTCCAGGAGTTCAGAATACCACTGCGGACTTCCTTAGTCGAGAGAAGATGGATCCCGGAGAATGGAGTCTTCATCCGGAGATCTTTGCACTGCTGTGCTCCCTTTGGGGAGTTCCCCAAGTGGATTTGATGGCATCCAGGTCCAATGCCAAGTTGCCGACCTTCATGTCCAGGTACAAGGACCCGAAGGCTGTGGCGGTGGATGCTCTGGTGGCCCCGTGGGACCGATTCGAGCTAATCTATGTGTTTCCGCCGATATCCTTACTTCCCCTGGTGCTGCGTCGGATCAGACTGGAGAGAATCCCGGCTATGTTGATAGCCCCAGATTGGCCAAGGAGGACGTGGTTCTCGACACTGGTGTCGCTTTTGGCAGCACCGCCATTTCCACTTCCTCTTCGCCCGGACCTGTTAACCCAGGGTCCTGTCCGTCATCCGGACTTGAAGTCTCTGCGTTTGACGGCGTGGCTCTTGAGACCGAAATACTGACCCGTAGAGGTTTTTCAGCCGAAGTCATTGCGACTCTGCGAGCTGCCAGAGGTCCGGCTACTACTAGAATTTACCACAAGACCTGGGAAGCCTTCTTCTCGTGGTGTTTGGGTTCTTCAAGGAACCCGAGGATTTTTTCCATTCCCAATCTGTTGGCTTTTCTACAGTACGGGCTGGACAAGGGTTTGGCAGTTAGCACCCTGAGGGGTCAGGTTTCTGCCCTGTCCCTGTTGTTCCGGAGAGTTATCGCCTCGCGTAGGGACGTGCGCTCCTTTTTTCGCGGGGTAACCCATCAGTTTCCGCCGCGGAAGGCACCTGTGTCTCCTTGGTGGCTCAACCTTGTCCTGGAGGCTCTTCAGCATGGGCCTTTTGAGCCAATGGATTCTGCTAACCTTTCTTTGCTTTCTTGGAAGGTTGCCTTCCTAGTCGCAGTCACTTCTTTGAGAAGGGTTTCTGAGTTGGCGGCTCTTTCTTGCTCGCCTCCTTTCCTGGAATTTTACCCGGATCGAGTAGTGCTTCGCACACGGGGCGATTTTCTACCTAAGGTAGTGTCGCAATTCCATGTTAACCAGGATATTGTTTTGCCTTCACTTTGCCCGGGCCCGAGGAATGCAAAGGAACGGGTTTTGCACACATTGGATTTAGTGCGGGCCTTGAAGTTCTATTTGTCTGTTACTCAAGGTTTTAGGAAGTCAGACTCCTTGTTTGTGATTCCAGCAGGTCGTCGACGTGGTCAACGAGCTTCCAAGGACTCTATAGCTCGTTGGATTCGGTCAGCCATTTTGGAGGCTTACCGACTTAAAGGCGAACCTTGCCCGATTAAGATTCGTGCTCATTCCACGAGGGCTGTGGCCTCATCGTGGGCCTTTCATCAAGGGGCTTCGGCAGCTCAGCTCTGCCGAGCGGCGTCTTGGCGCTCCGTCCACACGTTTACAAAGTTTTATAAGGTGAACGTCAGTGCTTCCGCTGATGCGGCCTTAGGACGCAGGGTCCTACAGGCGGCTGTAGTGTAAAGTTCTAGTTAACTTGTATTTGGCGCCTGTTGCGCATTTACCAAGGTTGTTGGGATTCTGCCTGTTTTTTCTTGGTTATATTCCCACCCTTAATTTTTGGACTGCTTTGGGACGTCCCACTAGTCATTACTAGTGTGTCTCCTTTCCTTCCATTCTGCTGCTGAAAGACGGATTTTGGTAAGAACTTACCTGTAAAATCCTTTTCAGCGAAGGAAGGAAAGGAGACACAGCACCCGCCCATGGCAGAAGTGTGTTGATGTGTTTTCAGATGCGGCGTGACCCTCTTCTGATAGCGATTATCTGGACTGAGGTTGACGCGCTACGGCTCCTTTCCAGCATTGCCAGCTCATCGCGGTGGTCAGGTCCAGTGAGTAGTACCTGGAACTGTGTGGTTTTTTGCCTACATGCATGCATAACCTGTATTCTTGCTTTTTCTCTGAAGTCCTTCAGAAGGGGTTATGTTGCTCCGCTGGTGATATTTGCTCTTCCCTAAGCTTTTGTACGACTGAAGAAGCAGGAGTAGGAGGAGCCCGAGCTGGAGGGGCCGGTCAACACTCTTTTTAATCTGAGGTGTCAATCCTATCTGGGCTCCGCCTACCCACTAGTCATTACTAGTGTGTCTCCTTTCCTTCCTTCGCTGAAAAGGATTTTACAGGTAAGTTCTTACCAAAATCCGTCTTTCTGTCCTCTCCTTCCTGTCAGAGAGTTTCTCTGCAGAGGACATGTCATGTATGTAACAACATGGCATACTGTGATAATGGAGGTGATGTACACACAGGTTCAGTCACAGACACACACGACTGTTCTGCTGGGCGATGTCGAGACCTTCTCGATCCAGTAATAAGCACTATATATGGTTTGGAGTGGAAATGGTATAACATAGGATCCATGTTATATCCATGTTACTTGTGTTCAGACACCCGCCTTTGTTTCAGACGTCTAGGAGAGGATCTGAAAATTGTCCAAAAATTTGTCTTTGCTTGCAATTTATTCAAAGTGAGGCAAATGTACCTTATTACAATCAGGGGTCCCTCCAGACCCCAAACTATAACAAGTGGGGTAAAAAAAATAAATTAAATAATACTCACCTGGCCCTCATCTAGTCCAGGCAGCTTCCTGACCGTTCCTCACAGTTTAAGCCCTGACTTCAGTCACAGCAGGTCTTCTTCATAGGTTTCGTTCGGCCGTTGGCGCCTCGTGTTATTGTGAAGTGTCTTGCCCCACAGCAGAATTTTGTCACAAGACTTTAGGGGGCCATAAACATTAGATAAACGTTTGCTAAATTTGCCAATGTCAATGGCTTCGGTCAACAGTCTAATGTGTATGGAGTCTCCAAACTCTTCCCCAACAGAGGATGTTAGTAAGCATACAGTAAAGTATCCAGCATATCCAATTTCGGACTGCCAATCTTTTTGTTCTCTAAGGCCTCTTTCACACTTCAGTCGTGCGACGTCAGTCAAAATCCGTCAAAATGTGAAAAAAACGGATCCGCCATTTTTTTTTGGCGTATCAGTTTTTTTGCCCATTGACTTGCATTAGTGACGGATTTTGACGGATGGTCATCCGTTAGGTCCGTTTTTTGATGGATCCGCCAAAAAATTGGCGTCCGTCATTTTAGAAAAAACGTCCAATGCAACGTTTTTTTGGTCCGCCAAAATGGCGGACTACGGCGAATCCGCCACATCCGCCATTTTGTATAATGGCCGCCTATGGGCGGCGGATCCGCTGGCATCCGTTTTTGACGGAATCCGCCAGCGGATCCGTCGCCTCCATAGAAAACCATTGAAAATGCAGACAACACTGTCTGGGGTCTCTCTCTCTCTCTCTCTCTCTCTCTCCTCGGTCCGGACTTACATTTCCGGAACAAAATTTTCATCATTTCCGGGTGAAATCTTCTTGGCGGATCCGTCAGAAAACTGACCAGTTTTAACATCCGTTTTTACACTTTTCTGACGGATCCGCCATTTTCACACTTGGGCGGACGTCACACAACGGAAGTGTGAAAGAGGCCTAAGATATAAGCCGCCACCAGACATGTCTGACAATAGCTCTCTCACAGAGAACAAAGGGGCGCTTGTTGTTGTCTATGAGAGAAAGAGCTGAGATACAGTTGTGCTCAAAAGTTTACATACCCTGCTTTCTTGGCCTTTTTTCAGAGAATATGAATGATAACACTAAACCTTTTTCTCCACTCAGCTTTAGCATGCTCCTCTACCTGACTGGATGGCCGAGCTGTCAGTAACTGCATCCCAGACACCCTGAGGGGTGGAACTGTGACAGCTATCGGGCCAAAATCACCAGGGTATGTAAACTTTTGATCGGGGTCATTTGGGTGTTTTGAGTTGTCATTATGATTTAAAAAGAGAAAACACAGTAGTTTAACAATAAATGGCTTCACCCAACCACTAACCATGAGTGGAGAAAAAGTTTGGTGTCATCATTCATATTCTCTGAAAAAAGGCCAAGAAAGCAAAAATTCTGCCGGGTTATGTAAACTGTCGAGCACAACTGTAGCTGCCGGCCAAACAATCGGATAAACCACTGTTAGCTGTCTAAGGTGTATCGGGAACTTTAGTTAGCATCAAAGGTGTTTAGCAAAATAGACTGAAGACCTGCTGTGACTGAAGACCGCATGGGAAACTGTGAGGGCAGGAAAAGCTGAGGGATCGGAGGGAAGAAGCGAACACAATTTTTTTATACCTGTTCCCAAGCCTTTTGAAACCAGCAAAGTATGAAGTGAATCTTAAAAAAATTGGATTCGTGTGAATCCAATTTTTAGGTGAAATTTAAGTTGTATTAGATTCACCTAAAAGTGATTAATTCATCTCTACGAGAAGCCCAAAGAAATCAATGCGAAAACTGATGAAATCATGTGCACCCATCGGGGAACAATATGTCGATGTGTACGGAAATCGCTTGGGGAACTCTACCGAAAACACTGAATATTTTAAGCAGAGATCCTTTCAGATACTATTAATAAGAGGTACCCTGATGGCACTACAATGGGGATACTATAGTATTTGGCGCTATCACTTGAGGGCATCCTGCTAACACTTTTATGTATGGGACCACCATGCTGCTATAATCCTAAGGGGGGATACTTTGCTGGCAATACATTAGGATACTACATACAGTCAGGGCCAGAAATATTTGGACAGTGACACAATTTTCGCGAGTTGGGCTCTGCATGCCACCACATTGGATTTGAAATGAAACCTCTACAACAAAATTCAAGTGCAGATTGTAACGTTTAATTTGAAGGGTTGAACAAAAATATGTGTTAGAAAATGTAGGAATTGTACACATTTCTTTACAAACACTCCACATTTTAGGAGGTCAAAAGTAATTGGACAAATAAACATAACCCAAACAAAATATTTTTATTTTCAATATTTTGTGGCGAATCCTTTGGAGGCAATCACTGCCTTAAGTCTGGAACCCATGGACATCACCAAACGCTGGGTTTCCTCCTTCTTAATGCTTTGCCAGGCCTTTACAGCCGCAGCCTTCAGGACTTGCTTGTTTGTGGGTCTTTCCCTCTTAAGTCTGGATTTGAGCAAGTGAAATGCATGCTCAATTGGGTTAAGATCTGGTGATTGACTTGGCCATTGAAGAATGTTCCACTTTTTTGCACTCATGAACTCCTGTGTAGCTTTGGCTGTATGCTTGGGGTCATTATCCATCTGTACTATGAAGCGCCGTCCAATCAAGTTTGCAGCATTTGGCTGAATCTGGGCTGAAAGTATATCCCGGTACACTTCAGAATTCATCCGGCTACTCTTGTCTGCTGTTATGTCATCAATAAACACAAGTGACCCAGTGCCATTGAAAGCCATGCATGCCCATGCCATCACGTTGCCTCCACCATGTTTTACAGAGGATGTGGTGTGCCTTGGATCATGTGCCGTTCCCTTTCTTCTCCAAACTTTTGGCTTCCCATCATTCTGGTACAGGTTCATCTTTGTCTCATCTGTCCATAGAATACTTTTCCAGAACTGAGCTGGCTTCTGGAGGTGTTTTTCAGCAAATTTAACTCTGGC
>JARQOD010000002.1:632052348-632116913 GCA_033576555.1 Oophaga sylvatica
AACCAAAAGTTTGGACACACCTTCTAATTTAAAGATGTTTCTGTATTTCATGACTATGAAAATTGTAAAATTCACACTGAAGGCATCAAAACTATGAATTAACACATGTGGAATTATATACTTAACAAAAAAGTGTGAAACAACTGAAAATATTTCTTATATTCTAGGTTCTTCAAAGTAGACACCTTTGCTTTGATGACTGCTTTGCACATTCTTGGCTTTCTCTTGATGAGCTTCAAGATGTAGTCACCGGAAATGGTTTGATGATGTCTATAGTGAAGAATGATGAGACGTTTAGAGTGAAGAAAGATGGAGATGTGTTGATACATATAGTGAAGTATGGTGGGTGCTTAGTGATGCCTTCAATGAAGTGCTGGTGGTCATATCGTGTTGTCTACAGTAAAGCATGACAGTGGTTCATTGATGCCTTCAGTGAAGTAAAGTGATGTCTCAATGATGCCTAAGTGAAGCATGGTGGTGGCTCGATGAAGCATGGCAGTTTGTCATTGATACCTACGGTAAAGCATGGTGGTGGCTCAGTTATTCACACACTGGAGCATGGCAGGGCTTGGTGATTCTCTGGGGCTGCCGTTCTTCCTCTGTAAATGAATACCTGCAACATGTAGAAAGCAAACTAGATTTAGTCACTTAGCTGGAAATCTTAGAAGCAAACATCATCCTTTTTGTGAGGAAGCTGAACCTTGGGCGACATTCGTCATTTCTCATTGGTCATTGGACCTGTCAACAGAATATTGATCTCAAGCATACCTTAAAGTTCACAAGACTTGGCTTCATAAAAAGTCCTTGAAGATTCTGGAGCAGCCATCTCAGTCGCCTGTCTTGAACTCAATAAAAAATGTTTGGTAGGATTTGAAGGCGGCTGCAGTAGAAAGGCCAAGAACAGTGGTGACCTGGAGGTTATTTCCCATTAGGAATGGGCTAATATTCCTCAGGAACAGGTCACAACAGCCAAAGAGGCTCTACTAAGTAAAAAACGACACTGGTCATGAATAATAATTCTGAGACTGCAGGAATCAGTAAAAGGGACATTTTTTTATGGAATATGAAGAAACAATTTGTTTTTCAGTTGTATTGAGGAATTGTTCTTCCCGGTCACACTCTCACTCACTCACTAAGAGACACTTGTGCTGGCTGTGCTTTTTGCACATACGTCTTCTGCAGGTTTACTGACGCACTCTTACAACAGGCCTCACAATCTCGATGGCAAAGCTTCACCATCCATGTATTTTAGGAATTGAACACACAGGCCTCTCAGGTGATAAGCACAGGTTGCACCCTCTTTAAACTCCTCACACTCACTCACTGAGATTTTTTTTAAATCCTGTCCTTAGAAACGGGTACAGCGTATTCCACCCTGGACAGTCACAGAGGCAATCTACACTTAAAAAAAAAAAAATTAAAACACTCGAAAAATGGCGAAACAGACCAAATTTTCCTTTTTCAGCACTAAAACAAGGCCGGGTCGCACGAGTCTCGTACCTCAATACCCGGCACTGCCACCGGCACTTGGACCGGAGCGTTCAGCTGCATAGAATTACATGCAGCCGCACACTCTGGTGCTGAGTGGGGGTGACAGTGCCGGATATTCAGGTGCGAGACTCGGGCGAGTTTCTCGCAAGTGTGACCCGGCCTAAAACAAAAAAAAACTAGTAGTAAGTTTGGTATCACCATAATAAAAGTGGCCTGGAGAATAATTTTCCCATTTTTATTTTATCATACATTTAACACCGTAAAAACAACCCTGCCCACCCTAAAATAAAAAGCTACTATTTCATCCCACTACGATATTTTTTTCCTGCTTTTCACAGCATTATATAGTAAAATAAATGATGTAATTCAAAACTACAACTCGCCTTGCAAATAAAAAAACAAGTCCTTCATCGCTTTGTTGATGGAAAAATAATAATAAAAAAAAAGTTATGGTTCTTGTAAGAAGGGCAGAAAAAAAAATCCAGTGATGAGCAAAAACGAAAAATTGCATAATCCTTAAAGATATACAGGCTAAAATAAAATATTTCTGGGGTATCAGAATCAGAAAGGAAGCAAGCAGGGTTAGGATTTTTGTGAACCATCAACCAACAATCATCAGATCCAAACCGGACTGCCCATGAATGCCAACCAAATGCCCACAACCCTTTTGCATTCCTTTTCACTGGGTTTTAATGTATCACTGATAGGGTCTGACTTTCCTCCCAGTGGTTCCTCCTTTGGGTCTAGGCCCTGAGGGTCCAGTAGAAGACAACTAAGGATGGGCGAACCCTAACTGTAAAGTTCGGGACACCCATGTCACAGTTCGGGTCCAGTTCGGGTCCGGGACCTGTAAGCATAAAATTAATAATAAACATTAGAATTATACTTACCTATCCAGAGACGTGTCCTCCTGGCCGCGTCACCGCACTTACACTGCCTGAAAAAGCCGAAGACTGCCGAGTGCAGTGAGCACTGCCGGAAGTTAATGAGCGGCCTCGGAAGCAGATGCGGCCGGGAGACAGCGGAACGGGAGGACACGTCGCTGGACAGGTAAGTATAATTATAATGTTTATTATTAATTTTATGGTTTTTTTTACAGCCCCCCAGCCCCTTCCGATATCTGTAAAGTCCAAGTTCGGGGTTCGGACGCAAGTTCGCGTCATCTCCGGCCCCGAACTCGAACTTTGCAAAAAAAACTCGGGCAAACTAAAGACAACCCGATTTGGACATAACGTTGTTGTTTGCCTCTACTTTCACTGTCTATGTGTTATTGAGTGGCTGACAATCAGGTGCAGAGAGGTAGCATTTGTGCAGCAAAGGTCCTACTGCCCAAGCGGACCCAAAGGTCTCTCTGCCACATACGATGACACCAGTATTATAATAAAAGAGTTTAGGAAAAAACCACATCAAGCGTGTATGTCAAGGGTGGTTGAAAACCAGGCCAGTGACTCACACACTTACGCTGGAAGATGTCTTGCAAAACTCAGCAAAAATGGCTCAGCAAGAGCCATAAATGTAATATTTTTTGGCCATAAAGCCGTACGAGGGCTTGATCTTTGCAGGACGAGTTGTACTTTTGAATGACACCATTCATTTTACAATATTATGAACTAGAAAATGGGGAAAAAAAATCAAAATGCTTGAAATTGCAAAAAAAAAGTGCAATTCCACAATAGTTTTTTTTTTTTTTTTTTTTATCATATTCATTAAATGGTAAAACTGACTGTGTGATATGATTCACCAGGTGAATACGAGTACGCAGATACCAAACGTATAGTTTTTTTATAATTAGGTGGTGAAAAAAATTATTTATTTTTTGTCGACAATTTCCAAGACCCATCTTGGGGTAGATACGATGTTTTGATCGCCTATTATTACACTTTATTGCCAAAACAAACGTAATTCTGGTATTTTTATTTTTTGTTTCCTGTTACGCCGTTTAACCATCGGATTAGTTTACTTTTTATTTTGATAGATCGGGCATTTTTGAAGGCAGCGACACCAAACGTGTATTTTTTTCTATTTTATTTTTTTATATTTTTTTTAATTGTTTTATTACTAATGGGCAAAAGGGGGTTGATTTGAACTTTTAGGGTTTTTTAATTTTTTTTCTCTTTTACTTTCTTCAATAGTGTCCTTAGAAGACTTGAAATCGCGATCGTCGGATCGCTTGTGCTTTACGTTGCAGTGCCTTGGGCATGGGGGTCATCAACAGACCCTCAGCTGTTATGACAACCCATCGGCGCCCCCTGATCACATGATTTCCTGGTGTAAATGCTGCTGTTCTCCTGAATCCAACGCATTTTTTTCCTGATATATGACTTTCTCTTCTTTGTATGCAGTTTCAGGCTTTGCTAGGCAAGAGGGTGTGGTTCTCAAGAAGATGCCCACGAAGAAAAGTTGGGTATCAGACTAAAAAATATTAGAGGAACGAGCCTGTCCTATCTCAGTAGCGGAGTGGCGCAGGAACCATAGAAAACAGGAGAACAGCGGCGTTTCTACTTCTTTTTTTTATTTAAAAAGACATATTTATGGTCGAATTCTAGGTTTTCTTTCAATTGGCATCAAGCATTAAGATGTTCCTTTGCGTTACCCCAAACATACAGTAATTACCCCCAGACACCGTTTTTTGCCTTTTCAGGGTGATTATCACTTACCTCTTTAGGCTGCAAAGTAAAACTAGGGAGAAATTTAGAAATTTTGCTCTGAGGATTAAAGTCGAAAACGACCCTGGTCATGAACCTGTTAATAATGTATGTGCATGTGTTCTGCACGGATGTGAGGCGGATTCTCAGCATCATGTGCTAAATGGACCCTACTCCAATACCAAAAATTGGTCAGTGCTTGATTTATGGCTAATTCTTGATCTGTTTAGATAGAACTTTGATCATCGGGATCGGATTGTTATAATGACTCGTTCATATGTATTCCGCAGGTAATGGTGGAACTGCGCCATCATGTGGCCAATCTAAAGACTGCTAATATTTTCAATATTTCACTTTGAAATCAGTTCTCTGTGCTCACTGAGGCGTTGCGGTGCTTGTGCCTCCACTCAGCAGCCGACCTGAAGAAGCAGAGGTGTAAAGTCAGGGCTGGGGAAAGTGGTAGATTTAGAAATGCCTACTACTAGACATTGTCATTCAGTGGGATCAATAAATATATCGGGGCCCAGGACTTGTGTGACTGTGCCCATTAGGGAGTGGGGTCAATCAGGAGCAGCCCTATTTATTAATTTGCATTCTTGGACGCACCTCCAGTTGAAAACTATTGCGGAGCAGAGAGCCACTGGCTTTCCACCCCGCACTATCTCTACAGCCACAGACCTATCAGAGGCCAGCAACTGCAGAGCACGCCGCCGTAATATCATTACACAACCATCTCCTCGTGTGCACATCCAGGTGAAATCGGCACTGGTGCTTCCGAACCCTCCCTCTGAGACCGTAACCCCTGATGGTAGCGCTCATCTTTGCTTCTATGGAAATCATTCTTTAAAACATTTAAAACAGTGTGAATGTTTTGTTTTTCAGAGAACATAACTGTACCCCATCCTTTGCCGTCCAATCCTTGTACTTCCTGCAGAATGTCAGTTTGTCTTTGATGTTTTTCCTGGAGAAAATTGGCTTTGCTGTCCTTCTTGACACCAGGCTAGTCACCAGCTGTGAAGCTCACGACTAAGCTTTAGGGCAGCTGCAGACAAGTGTATTTTTGGTCCCAGTGCAATCCGAAAAAAGAGGATCACACTAGGACCAATGTTATTCTATGGGGCTGTGCAGGGCAGATTTTCAGACTCTGTTCGAGGAAAATGTCATCATGCTCAATTTGCATCCGATTGGATCACACTCGGCCATGCAAGTCAGTGAGTCCGTGGAAATCATCGGACTGCACTCGGATGACATCTGAGTGCAGTCAGATTTTCACGCACCTGTGTGGCCCAGCTTCGCAAGGCCATTTGTATTTTATGGTGGCTGAATAAAGACTTGTTATACTTCACCTGGATTGGATGCTGTTCCTATTTTTTCGTTGGACTGTTGTTCATTTGGATCCTTGAATGCCTGAACGTGCATCCGTGCTAACTCCCGAGTGCTGTCAGCTGCTTGAATACTTGTCGCAAGGCACACCTGTCTCCGGGAAAATGCACAGGAAGGTAACTGTAAAGCTTGATATTCATTCACGCACACTTCTCAGCATTGCCACTAGAGGCAAATCAGACTATTTAGTAGTGTGACATAGCAATAGAAGTCAGTCAAGTTCCTGTCTTTGGACAGAGAGGTTGAGTTTAGATTCATTCCAGTCAGACAGACGGAGGGAGAGGAGAGAAGTCTGAATCCTGACAGAGCTTGTGTAGCTCATCTGATAAGAAAGTGGAGGCTAGTACGGGTGAAGTGAATCATCCTAGCCTAGTCAGAGCTACCCCTTAACCTGCTACTCAGAACAAGCTGGTTGTGTTTCTAAGAAAGTGGAAGGTGACTCTCAGAGCTACAGCATAAATACAGTCTGACGAAGCGTCCTGTGAGCTGCTCTGGACAGAGTTCTGTGAAGGAAAGAAGGAAAGGAATTACAGCAGTTATACCAACGAGTCAACTGAGAACAGGTCAGTGAGCACTGAAGGAGAGCTGACCTTGGCACGATTGCTACACGTGCTTATGTTAAGGGCGAGAGCAGGGCGAAGGGCGAGTGGAGAAGTAAGAGTGACAAAGGGACAAATCACCCTCACTCAATTAAACCGGACACCGGGGTCCGAAGCATTGCTAGTGCTTCACGCCTAGTAATAAGAAAACCGGAGGCTTTCTGGACTACAAGTCGCAGAAGGTAGCCCTAAGCGCTGATACGTAACCGGAGTCAGGGAGAACGGGGACTTTGAGTCAGTGCACGACAAAAGTAAGGACTTAGTTCTCTCAACATCTGATAATCAGAGACATAGAAGGCTCCACCACAATGTTGGCCGGGCGCAGTTGCTATTAAAAGAGTTGCACTTGACTTTATGCAAGTTGTACTCACACACATTAAAAGGATAAAGGAGGCCTCTAACCTGCTCAACAGTCTTCCTGAATGTGCATTCTCCAACCTAACCAGCTTCCCGGGACATACCTGCAACATCTACAAGTAAAGGTATGGAAAGAGATTGCATTGTGTGTGACTGAATTCTTATCTGCACCCTGCATCACCACCATAGACTTTGAGGGACCAGTCCCACCTGTGGGGGACTTAACACCTAGCTGCCATAACATCCCCTCAGAGATCTACCCTGCAGCGCTGGTCAATCAGATCAGAAACCACAGGTGGCGTCACGAACTATCTTTATAATCCCCTGTAAATATCCCCCATTGCATGACCGCCAGGGCCACGGACCGAGCTCTGCTGCCAGTGACAACTCCCATAGACTTCCATGGGCTCGGTTCCGAGTACCCCATAGCCCTGGTACCACCAATGTGGTGCGCGTCATCTAATCTGGCGTCACGAACAGGATACGAAGCTTGCAAATTGTGAGTCCTGTGTTGCCTATCTTGACTGTTTTGTGCAGAAAAGACTGTTTGCTGTTTTGTCATTTTTGGCGCCATTTTCCCCCATATTCGCGCCCTGAGGCGCTGGTGAAGAAGGTGGGCGTACATTCGTGGGCGTGTACCCCCCTGTGGCGCGAAAGTTATGGCCGCCCTCTCAAAATGCTACTGTGTAGCCCTGGTATTTAAGGTACACAATACCAGGAGGATGAGTGGAGAGGTAACGGTTAAGGGCTCTACATGACATCACATATACTTCGGACACACCCAGCAGGGGTGTAGAGGGGTGTGGTTTTGAGCACAAGAGAGTCTTGTAGTGTCTCCTGAGGTGAAGGGAGAGAGAAGGAGTGCCTGTCTGGAGCACCAAGATTCCTGTCGATTCAGAGAGACAGTACAGTAGTGGAGGCTAGTACAGGTGAGCCAGTTCACCTTAGCCTAGTCAGTGCTGAGATTGAGAGTTTGAGCAAGTCGAAAGGCACAGTGGAAGGAAATCAGAAGTGCTTTAGGATTGAAGTATCCTGCACATTGTCACCGGTCACTGGAGACCGAAGCATCACTATAGCTTCACGCATAGTGGTAGAAAAACCAGAGGCTTACTGGACCTTAGGTAACAGAAAGCAGCCCTTGAAGTGTCAGTACGTAACAGGGGTCAGGTGGAATAGGAACTTTGAGCTAGGCCAAGCATAGAAGAACCTAGTTTCATCACTGGAAGGCTCCACCACAAAACTGATCGGGCAGTACAGCTTTGAAATAGCTGAAGTTTCAGGAGTGAACTACGCTTTATGCTGGTTGGACTCATCATCATTGGAAAGTAAAGGAGGCCCCTGCCTTGCTCAGCCGTTGCCTCAAAACTCATCCTCCATCAACCCCATCAGCCTCCCTGGGACCTGCCTTACCATCTAACAAGTAAAAGGTATGGAAAGACGCTGACGGTGTGAGACTGAGTTATTTAATTGCATGCCTGCACAACCCCACCATAACCATCGACCTGAGGGAAGAGTCCCACCTGTAGGGGACCCGACATCTAGCTGTCTCACCATCCCCTCAGAGATCTACAGCAGCGCTGGTACAAATTACCAGAGACTACAGGTGGCGTCACGAACTGTAAATATATCTATCCCCTGTAAATATTCCCCCAACATACGCCAGACCGCCAGGGCCACAGACCGAGCCACCGCTACCTGTGACAAACCCCATAGACTTCCATGGGCTCGGCTCTGAGTACCCCATTGCCCTGGTAACCCACAATTGTGGTGGCGGGTCGACACACTACTATAATGTGAGATCCTATCCCACTGCAAGGGAGATCCGCCTCCTCTTAAACTTCTATGCAAAAAAAAGGAAGCGCAAATCCCGCCTCCACGGAAGAGACCAGATTGTTCCTGATGGAAACCACAGTCTGGCCTGGGGAGAGATGGCAGAAGGACAAAAGCAGCTATGCAGTGGAGCGGTGGAGCGCAGGCCCTGCTCCCCAGAAAAGCTGTTGTTTGAACCGGAGCCATCCCTAATACAGAAACTTCAGCAAACCTTGCTGAAGTGCAAGGAGGAGAATGCGGCGCTTAAAAAGTTGATCCAGAGCCAGGCCGACATGGAGGAGACCGAGAGACGATGGCGTGCCCAGACACAGCGGCTGCTGTGGGACGCAGTGCTCTCTCCCACAGACATAACGCCATCACCTGACTTTCCTAAGTCCCTGCTGAAGAAAGCTGAAGGAAAACCGGAGGCCGCCCCCAAAAGAGCTGTACCTGATCCCACCGATGGAGAGGTGGAAGAGAAGGAGGCTGAGGAGGTCCTGCCTGTTCCGGAGTGCCAGCTAGGCCAGGAGGCTGCAGCAGATTACAGTTCCCCGGTAGGAACACCGGAGGGGTCCCAGCCATCATTGCCAGAAATCGATTGGGACGCAATGCAGTATCTGGATGACGTCACTTATGCTGTAAAAGTGGAAAATGAGCAGCGACGCCGTGATCTGGATAAACAACGTCAACAGGAGCAGAGAGAGGCGCAGCAGTGGTACAATGAAAAGTTCCTTGTTGATAAGGAGGCTGTCCGGAAGAATAAAGGTACGCGACGGGAACCGCGGCGCCAGGGGTGCATAACTGGGTTCCAACTCCGCAAAGGCTGGGGCTTCATACATGAGCCGGGCCTATACCAAGAGATCTTTGTGAGTCGGAGAGATGTGGAGTCCCATTTAACCATCGGGCACCCTGGGAGGGATCTTGTAAACGGGGATATTGTCAGCTACACGCGGCACTGGGGGTTAAAAGGGTGGTACGCCTTAAACGTCACCCGTGTCAGCGACCCCGTCCCTGGAGCCAGTGAGGTCTCCCGTGCCACAGCACCGCAAACCCCAGAGGCGTCATCTTTGGCGTCCGCACCAGGCCGTGCACCAGCATCACCCCCTGCGTACTCCTCTACACCCAGGTCTTGCTCTGCAACGCAACCTGCGGCTATTTCGGCATCGCAATCTGCGACCATTCCAGCATCGCAACCTGCGACCAGTTCTGAAGCGCAATTTGAATTGTACACTGCGGCACCTTTTACAACGCAACCTGCATTCTATGCCAGGGAGACACCCATTGGGTCCCGAGTTCAACCAAAAGATGTCGCTACACAAACGTATATTGCAGGACATGATCTTCTTGTAATGGGTTCCCGAGGTCATTGTATACTTCTGGCCCCAGGAATGGAAAAAGTAATGGTCACAAGCAAGAAAGATGAAACACAGTAGGACCCAGACAGGGGTTTACTGCACCTGAACATGTACAAAGTTTGAAGAAGTTTTATAAAAATTGCACTTTATAGAAATGTTGAATAATGTTTACTACTATGCTTATTTAAAGTAGAATACCCAGCTGGGTAAAGAAGAGTTAAAGTATGATGTGATTTTACTTGAAAAGTGTTTTATCATGCAAAGGACTGCGTGGCTGTGGACTTTGCCAGCCCAAAAACTTTCTTGTAAATAGTTCGCACTTTGGTGCCCCATTTTGGTTTTACATAAAGCCTTACTACCTCTGAAGAAAAACCCGTATGGTGTGGCCTAGAGTGAGGTCTGCAGTCAGAAGTCCTGCAGCCCACCCAGGACCCACGTGGGAGGTTTTTGGTGCGGGTCCTCCACAAGAATCTTGTCTTATACTGTGTATATTTATTGAAAAGTATTTTGATAATTTTCTACTGATCTATGTACAAATTGTAACGTTCAAGAGTCCTTACCTCCCGCAAGGGATGAGTTATTATGTTTATGTTATATGCAAAACAAAAATGTTTTTCTTTTCTATTTCAGCCCGGGAGTGCTGAGTTTAACTAGGGGGGGATGTGTGGCCCAGCTTCGCAAGGCACACCTGTCTCCTGGAAAATGCACAGGAAGGTAACTGTAAAGCTTGATATTCATTCACGCACACTTCTCAGCATTGCCACTAGAGGCAAATCAGACTATTTAGTAGTGTGACGTAGCAATAGAAGTCAGTCAAGTTCCTGTCTTTGGACAGAGAGGTTGAGTTTAGATTCATTCCAGTCAGACAGACGGAGGGAGAGGAGAGAAGTCTGAATCCTGACAGAGCTTGTGTAGCTCATCTGATAAGAAAGTGGAGGCTAGTACGGGTGAAGTGAATCATCCTAGCCTAGTCAGAGCTACCCCTTAACCTGCTACTCAGAACAAGCTGGTTGTGTTTCTAAGAAAGTGGAAGGTGACTCTCAGAGCTACAGCATAAATACAGTCTGACGAAGCGTCCTGTGAGCTGCTCTGGACAGAGTTCTGTGAAGGAAAGAAGGAAAGGAATTACAGCAGTTATACCAACGAGTCAACTGAGAACAGGTCAGTGAGCACTGAAGGAAAGCTGACCTTGGCACGATTGCTACACGTGCTTATGTTAAGGGCGAGAGCAGGGCGAAGGGCGAGTGGAGAAGTAAGAGTGACAAAGGGACAAATCACCCTCACTCAATTAAACCGGACACCGGGGTCCGAAGCATTGCTAGTGCTTCACGCCTAGTAATAAGAAAACCGGAGGCTTTCTGGACTACAAGTCGCAGAAGGTAGCCCTAAGCGCTGATACGTAACCGGAGTCAGGGAGAACGGGGACTTTGAGTCAGTGCACGACAAAAGTAAGGACTTAGTTCTCTCAACATGTAAGGTTCTGTGTACATGTTCCTGAAACTCAGTTTGTTCGTCAGCCATTTTACTTTCTGTCTTGCTGCAGCTATCTTGCCCTCAGTCAAAATGGAGTTTCCAGCTTGCATGTTCCCGCCCTGATTCTCTCCTTTTGCTTCTTAAGCAGCCACAGCTGAGCAATCAGTGCTTCAGAATCTAGCCTGCAGTGAACCTGTGACCTGACTCCTAAAGCCTTGGACCTTGTACTCCAGCTATTCCTACTGAGGAACTCTGAAGCACTTGTGGACTCTGAACCCTGCTCTTTGAAAGACCCACGTTTGCATGGACTTACGGTAACAGAGAAGAAGATCCTGAACCTGTTGTGGAGAGTGATTGCTGAGCTTAGATTACTCTGGCCTGCTGTGTCTCCTGCTTCTGTGTCTGCAAACTGTGTGACTATTTCTGCCAACTTGTATGAAGTAATACAAGACTTTCTATATCAAACCTGTGTCTCATGTATTTTCATCGCACCCAAGCACAAGACGCTATATGAACTGTACTACATACATTACAAGATTCTGAAGCCAAAACGTTAGTGTCTGCTGGGTCTGGAAAGGCTGTGTCTGCTGTAACTGTGGATATCGGATGTCCGGTTGTACTTTCTGTGATGACAGTGGTTGTGACTTCTCACAACCATTCCAGGTGAGCAATTCCCTTAAGTGTTTTTTTTTCTGCAGTATTACCACAGGTAAACACTATTGTTTTTTTTTTCTTTTCTCTTTTTTGTCTGCTGTAACTGTGGATATCAGATGTCCGGGTGAACTTTCTGTGATGACAGTGGTTGTGACTTCTCACAACCATTCCAGGTGAGCAGTTCCCTTAATTTTTTTTTCTCTCCGCAGTGTTACCACAGGTAAACACTATTGTTTTTTTTTTTCTCCTCTCCTCTTCTTCCAGTACTCCTGTCTTAAAAGATCTGGAAAATGGAGGCCCGCATAAAGGAACTTTGCGGAGTGACTGATAATATCCTTGCAGATTTGCAGAATATAAAGACCCGTTTTTCAAGCCTACAGGACCTCACTAATCACAATTTGCAAGTGTTTGGACAGACTGCCCAGGATTTGCGAGCCAGGATTGAGGTTCTAGAAGAGCGAGTCCAGGCTCCTATCGTAGCCCGAGTTCTGGGATTCCCAAGTTGCCCCCTTTTCGTTTTGGCGGTGAACGTGAGAAATTCAGGGGATTTATTAATCAATGCAATCTTTTTTTTTCTTCACATGCTTCACAATTTCCCACTGAACGATCTAAGGTGCTTACTATAATTATGTTGCTTACCAACAAGGCTTTGATGTGGGCAAACCCTCTGATTGAGACTGAGGATGATTGTTTGAATCACCTTGATGCTTTTATTTCAGCCATGGGGCAGGTGTTTGATGACCCCAATCGAGGTGCAACAGCTGAAGCAGCCATGTTAGCTTTGCGCCAAGGTAAGCACTCGGTAGCTGAATATGCCTTGGATTTCAGGAGATGGGCCCTTGATACCACCTGGGACAGTTCCGCCAAAAAATCTATTTTTCGAAAGGGGTTATCTCCACTGATTAAGGATGAACTTGCTCGTGCCGACCCTCCCACTGCGTTAGGTGACTTTATTAACTACTGCATCCGTATTGATACTCGTCTGACTGAACGCAGGCAAGAGAGATGGTTCGAAAGCAATCGCACTAACCTTTTCCTACCTTCCTCTCCAGCTAAAGAACCTTTGAGTAGGATTACACGGGAACCTGAGCCTGAACCCATGCAGGTAGACTCTTTACAACGACGGGTTAGTGATGCACGCAAGGAACATCGTTTTAAGGAGAATCTATGTTTCTATTGTGGTAAGTCAGGGCACTTCATTATAAACTGCCCCAGCCGTTCTCGTAAGACTACTGCAGCACTCATTCATTGTGAGTGTTGCGAGAGGGGATCTATCAGGTCCGAGCCTCAGGCTCCAGAGAGATCTGCAGCAACAGATCTTGATTTCTCGGACTTAAACTCCGTTACCTCTGAGGACGTTGACTGTGTAAACGCTGCCATTTTTCAAGTTTCCTCAGCGGTGTCCCAGCTGAGTTGTAAGAAAAACAATTCTCATTGCTTTCTTTCCATCAAACTCTGGGTTGACTCAGCTTGGGTGTCTTGCTCTGCTATGATCGACTCAGGGGCAAGTGGAAATTTTATGGATGTCTCCTTTGCTCTGAAACAGGGGATACGTTCAGTGAAGAAGGCTACTCCAGTACAGATGGAAACTGTGGATGGCTCCCTGCTGACCTCTGGACCAGTGGATCAGGAAACAGAGCCTTTGAGGGTTCTTATGGGTAAAGATCATCAAGAGAAACTGTCCTTTATGCTTATCTCTTCTCCCCACTTTCCCATTATTCTAGGGCTACCATGGCTGCAGGCTCAGAATCCTACCATTAACTGGGAGACCAAGGAATTACACTTTCCAGAGAAACAGATGAGTCCAAAAGTTTCAGCTTGCTCTGTTCCTAAAGGAACCATGTCAGTCCCTGAACTACCAGCTGTATACCAGGACTATGTGGATTTATGTCCAAAAAAAGGCTGCACTCAAGCATACTAAAGCATGACAACATAGAATACATGAAATTTTGAATAGCAATATGGCTTTGGAATTGAGACCACCTTGACGATGGTTGTTGGGCTTTAAAATGTTTGGCCAAATGTTTATACTAAGCGTCTCAAATTTTTCCTTATATTCCAAAGCCATATTGCTATTCAAAATTTCATGTATTCTATGTTGTCATGCTTTAGTATGCTTGAGTGCAGCCTTTTTTTGGATGTTTTACATGAGGGTAGCTCCCTTTGGTTTGCACCTAGTTCACATTAGTCTGGAAGTGCCAGTCAGGTTTTTTGTCTTTTGAATGTTAGCTTGCTGACCGAGCACTCCGCCCCCACCAGGTGGTGATTTTAATTACACCAGCTCCCTACTTTACCCATAAATGCAGGCATTACTGACAGAGGTGCATATTCACCCAGAAATTCAGATATCAGCCTAATAGAGGTATGTTCACATTAGGTTAGGGACTCAACAGAATTGAGACCACCTTGACGATGGTTGTTGGGCTTTAAAATGTTTGGCCAAATGTTTATACTAAGCGTCTCAAATTTTTCCTTATATTCCAAAGCCATATTGCTATTCAAAATTTCATGTATTCTATGTTGTCATGCTTTAGTATGCTTGAGTGCAGCCTTTTTTGGATGTTTTACATGAGGGTAGCTCCCTTTGGTTTGCACCTAGTTCACATTAGTCTGGAAGTGCCAGTCAGGTTTTTTGTCTTTTGAATGTTAGCTTGCTGACCGAGCACTCCGCCCCCACCAGGTGGTGATTTTAATTACACCAGCTCCCTACTTTACCCATAAATGCAGGCATTACTGACAGAGGTGCATATTCACCCAGAAATTCAGATATCAGCCTAATAGAGGTATGTTCACATTAGGTTAGGGACTCAACAGAATTGAGACCACCTTGACGATGGTTGTTGGGCTTTAAAATGTTTGGCCAAATGTTTATACTAAGCGTCTCAAATTTTTCCTTATATTCCAAAGCCATATTGCTATTCAAAATTTCATGTATTCTATGTTGTCATGCTTTAGTATGCTTGAGTGCAGCCTTTTTTTGGATGTTTTACATGAGGGTAGCTCCCTTTGGTTTGCACCTAGTTCACATTAGTCTGGAAGTGCCAGTCAGGTTTTTTGTCTTTTGAATGTTAGCTTGCTGACCGAGCACTCCGCCCCCACCAGGTGGTGATTTTAATTACACCAGCTCCCTACTTTACCCATAAATGCAGGCATTACTGACAGAGGTGCATATTCACCCAGAAATTCAGATATCAGCCTAATAGAGGTATGTTCACATTAGGTTAGGGACTCAACAGAATTGAGACCACCTTGACGATGGTTGTTGGGCTTTAAAATGTTTGGCCAAATGTTTATACTAAGCGTCTCAAATTTTTCCTTATATTCCAAAGCCATATTGCTATTCAAAATTTCATGTATTCTATGTTGTCATGCTTTAGTATGCTTGAGTGCAGCCTTTTTTGGATGTTTTACATGAGGGTAGCTCCCTTTGGTTTGCACCTAGTTCACATTAGTCTGGAAGTGCCAGTCAGGTTTTTTGTCTTTTGAATGTTAGCTTGCTGACCGAGCACTCCGCCCCCACCAGGTGGTGATTTTAATTACACCAGCTCCCTACTTTACCCATAAATGCAGGCATTACTGACAGAGGTGCATATTCACCCAGAAATTCAGATATCAGCCTAATAGAGGTATGTTCACATTAGGTTAGGGACTCAACAGAATTGAGACCACCTTGACGATGGTTGTTGGGCTTTAAAATGTTTGGCCAAATGTTTATACTAAGCGTCTCAAATTTTTCCTTATATTCCAAAGCCATATTGCTATTCAAAATTTCATGTATTCTATGTTGTCATGCTTTAGTATGCTTGAGTGCAGCCTTTTTTTGGATGTTTTACATGAGGGTAGCCCCCTTTGGTTTGCACCTAGTTCACATTAGTCTGGAAGTGCCAGTCAGGTTTTTTGTCTTTTGAATGTTAGCTTGCTGACCGAGCACTCCGCCCCCACCAGGTGGTGATTTTAATTACACCAGCTCCCTACTTTACCCATAAATGCAGGCATTACTGACAGAGGTGCATATTCACCCAGAAATTCAGATATCAGCCTAATAGAGGTATGTTCACATTAGGTTAGGGACTCAACAGAATTGAGACCACCTTGACGATGGTTGTTGGGCTTTAAAATGTTTGGCCAAATGTTTATACTAAGCGTCTCAAATTTTTCCTTATATTCCAAAGCCATATTGCTATTCAAAATTTCATGTATTCTATGTTGTCATGCTTTAGTATGCTTGAGTGCAGCCTTTTTTTGGATGTTTTACATGAGGGTAGCTCCCTTTGGTTTGCACCTAGTTCACATTAGTCTGGAAGTGCCAGTCAGGTTTTTTGTCTTTTGAATGTTAGCTTGCTGACCGAGCACTCCGCCCCCACCAGGTGGTGATTTTAATTACACCAGCTCCCTACTTTACCCATAAATGCAGGCATTACTGACAGAGGTGCATATTCACCCAGAAATTCAGATATCAGCCTAATAGAGGTATGTTCACATTAGGTTAGGGACTCAACAGAATTGAGACCACCTTGACGATGGTTGTTGGGCTTTAAAATGTTTGGCCAAATGTTTATACTAAGCGTCTCAAATTTTTCCTTATATTCCAAAGCCATATTGCTATTCAAAATTTCATGTATTCTATGTTGTCATGCTTTAGTATGCTTGAGTGCAGCCTTTTTTTTGGATGTTTTACATGAGGGTAGCTCCTTTGGTTTGCACCTAGTTCACATTAGTCTGGAAGTGCCAGTCAGGTTTTTTGTCTTATGTGGATTTATGTGACAAGAAGAACGCTGACCAGCTTCCTCCTCACCGTCCATATGATTGTCCAATTGAATTATTGCCTGGAGCAGAGATACCTTTTGGTAAGATCTACCCCCTGGCGGGGTCCGAGCTAAAGGCTTTAAAGGATTACATAGACGAAAATCTAGCCAAGGGCTTCATACGCCCCTCTTCATCTCCTGCAGGTGCACCCATCTTCTTTGTAAAGAAGAAAGATGGATCTCTGAGACCATGCGTAGACTATAGGGAACTCAATAAGGTTACTATTAGAAACCGTTATCCATTGCCTTTAATCCCTGAGTTATTGGAGAGAGTGCGACATGCCAAAATTTTCTCTAAACTAGATCTTCGTGGGGCCTATAACTTAGTCCGTATTAGACCTGGGGATGAATGGAAGACTGCATTCAGGTCACGCTATGGACACTTTGAATATCTAGTTATGCCTTTTGGTCTGAGTACCGCCCCAGCTACTTTCCAACACTTGGTGAATGACATCTTCAGGGATCTCCTAGATACATTCGTGGTAATTTATTTGGATGATATTCTAATTTTTTCTAACTCCACAGAGGAACATCATGGACATGTGAGAATGGTCTTGGAACGTCTAAGACAAAATCATCTTTACATCAAACTTGAAAAGTGTGAATTCCATAGGACCGAAATTCAATTTCTGGGGTATGTACTGTCTACACAAGGAATTAGTATGGATGGAAGCAAAACCCAAGCCATCAAGGATTGGCCAAGTCCTAGAAATGTGAAGGAGGTACAGCGCTTCATCGGGTTTGCCAACTTCTATAGACGTTTCATTAGAAATTTCTCTGAGGTAGTGTCACCTATCACCCAACTTACCCGGAAAGAGTCTAGGTTCTCCTGGACTCCCCAAGCCCAGGAAGCATTTTCCCGTCTAAAAGATAAATTTACCACTGCACCTATCCTAGTACATCCCAACCCGAGCTTGCCTTCATAATAGAGGTGGATGCTTCAGACTGTGCCGTTGGAGCTATACTCTCTCAGAGAACAGGTGAGAAGAATGTCTTGCATCCCTGTGCCTTCTTTTCCCAGCAGTTGTCTTCGGCTGAGAGGAACTACGATGTGGGCAATAGAGAGTTGTTGGCCATTATTGCCGCCTTCAAAGAATGGAGACACCTTCTTCAGGGAGCTGCACAGCAAATAGTCGTCCTGACAGACCATCGTAACCTTGAGTTTATCAGGTCGGCTAAGTGCCTGACTCCTCGCCAGGCTCGCTGGAATCTTTTCTTAAACCAATTTAATTTTATCATTTCTTATAGACCAGGATCGCGCAATGGAAAGGCTGATGCACTCTCTAGGATTTACTCAGCAGAGACACGTCCAATTACTCCTCCTAAGACTATTCTTCCTGACTCTAGATTCCTAGGAGTAATTCATAATCAAGACCTACTTAAGGACATCAAGGAAGCATACCATGCGGATTCCTTTTTGGCACAACCCCAAGGGACGTAAGTCTTGTCTTTAAGAATGGTGTGTGGATTCAGGGACAACGCCTGTATATTCCTGAAACAGTCAGATTGAGAGTATTGCAACTCATTCACGATTCCAAGATAGCTGGGCATAGAGGAATTCTAAAGACACAGGAATTTCTCTCTCATTTCTTTTGGTGGCCCACTTACAGGAAAGATGTCTTAAACTATGTCACTTCATGTGAAGTCTGTGCAAGATGCAAAACACCTCGCTCCTCACCAACTGGTCTGTTACAGCCTCTTCCCACCCCGTCCCGCCCGTGGGGATCCATTTCTATGGACTTCATTGTGGAGTTACCAACCTCTCAAGGGAAGAACACCATTCTAGTGGTGGTTGACCGTCTAACAAAGGCAGCTCATTTTATCTCTTGTGTCGGCTTACCCACTGCAAAACAGACATCAGATTTGATGATTAAAGATGTGTTTCGCTTACATGGAGTACCGGATGAGGTTATTTCGGATCGAGGGGTGCAATTCACTTCTAGGTTTTGGCAAAATTTCTGTGCAGCATTGGACATTAAAGTAAACCTTTCTTCTGCTTTTCATCCCCAGACTAATGGACAGACCGAACGAACCAATCAAACCCTGGAGCAGTATCTCCGCTGTTTTATCTGCCACCTACAGGATGATTGGGTGGATCTACTTCCACTGGCTGAGTTCTCTTATAACAACTCTCAGAGTGCCTCCACTAAGCAGTCTCCTTTTTACTCTAATCTAGGTTATCATCCTAACATTCTACCACGATTTCCATAGAAACGCCTTTACCAGCAGTGGCTGAAAGAATCACGTCTTTACAGAAGAATATGGATCTTCTAAAGGAGAATCTGGAATCGGCTCAGGAAAGGTACAAGAAAGCAGCAGATAAATTTCGTAAACCTGCACCAGCTTTCAAGGTAGGAGACTTGGTCTGGCTGTCAACCAGAAATCTTAAGTTAAGGATTCCATCGTCTAAGTTGGGACATAAGTACATTGGACCCTATAAAATCAGTAAAATTATAAGTGCCGTTGCTTGTCGTCTTCAACTGCCCAGAACTATGAGAATTCACCCTGTCTTTCATGTATCCCTACTAAAGGCTGCGACACCCAATACGTTTCCTGGACGTTCTTCTCCTTGCCCTGACCCAGTGCTAGTCGATGGTCAGGAAGAATTTGTGGTGGAAAGGATTTTAGATTCCAGGTTGTATAGAAATCAGTTGCAATATCTGATTAAATGGCAGGGCTACCCAGTGGAGGACAACTCATGGGAACCAGTCAATAACGTTAATGCTCCTCGCTTGCTCCGTCAGTTTCATCAGAGGTACCCACACAAGCCTGGCCTGAGGTCATCCGGAGGTTGTCCCTAAGTGGGGAGTAATGTAAGGTTCTGTGTACATGTTCCTGAAACTCAGTTTGTTCGTCAGCCATTTTACTTTCTGTCTTGCTGCAGCTATCTTGCCCTCAGTCAAAATGGAGTTTCCAGCTTGCATGTTCCCGCCCTGATTCTCTCCTTTTGCTTCTTAAGCAGCCACAGCTGAGCAATCAGTGCTTCAGAATCTAGCCTGCAGTGAACCTGTGACCTGACTCCTAAAGCCTTGGACCTTGTACTCCAGCTATTCCTACTGAGGAACTCTGAACACTTGTGGACTCTGAACCCTGCTCTTTGAGAGACCCACGTTTGCATGGACTTACGGTAACAGAGAAGAAGATCCTGAACCTGTTGTGGCGAGTGATTGCTGAGCTTAGATTACTCTGGCCTGCTGTGTCTCCTGCTTCTGTGTCTGCAAACTGTGTGACTATTTCTGCCAACTTGTATGAAGTAATACAAGACCTTCTATATCAAACCTGTGTCTCATGTATTTTCATCGCACCCAAGCACAAGACGCTATATGAACTGTACTACATACATTACACAACATCTGATAATCAGAGACATAGAAGGCTCCACCACAATGTTAGCCGGGCGCAGTTGCTATTAAAAGAGTTGCACTTGACTTTATGCAAGTTGTACTCACACACATTAAAAGGATAAAGGAGGCCTCTAACCTGCTCAACAGTCTTCCTGAATGTGCATTCTCCAACCTAACCAGCTTCCCGGGACATACCTGCAACATCTACAAGTAAAGGTATGGAAAGAGACTGCATTGTGTGTGACTGAATTCTTATCTGCACCCTGCATCACCACCATAGACTTTGAGGGACCAGTCCCACCTGTGGGGGACTTAACACCTAGCTGCCATAACATCCCCTCAGAGATCTACCCTGCAGCGCTGGTCAATCAGATCAGAAACCACAGGTGGCGTCACGAACTATCTTTATAATCCCCTGTAAATATCCCCCATTGCATGACCGCCAGGGCCACGGACCGAGCTCTGCTGCCAGTGACAACTCCCATAGACTTCCATGGGCTCGGTTCCGAGTACCCCATAGCCCTGGTACCACCAATGTGGTGCGCGTCACACCGACAAAATGGAGGAACATTTTTTACACCTTCTCCTCATCCAAGAAAATCAGATCACACTATGCTCAGAGCGTCAGTTGCATAATCGCCTCAATACTCTCAGATGAGTGAATACACGGTAGTCTGCACCTGCCCTTATAAGAGGCTCCGATTTTCACTGTATACTGAAATATTGTTATATTGCAATGTATCAAATAAGAAATCAGACAAAAAGAGCTGAGAGAGCAAAAAAAGTTTTAAAACGTTTAAAAATATATAAAAATTAAAATCACTCCTTTTTTTCTTCCAATAAAAATAAGAAATAATAAAAAAGTACATATATATATATATATGCTATTGCGGTGTCTGTAAAAGTCAATATATAAGTCAATATAAAATTAAATAAACCATACAGTAAACACCGTGAGAAGAAAAAATAATAATGCCAGAATAGTGTTTTTTTGTCACTACACTTCCAGAAAAAATGCAATAAAAACGATCACAATGTCGTATGTATGCCAAATTAGTATTAATAAAAACGTCATAAAAATAAAAATGTTACAAGTTTCGGAATATGGTGCGACAAAAGAACATTTTTTTACAGACTTTTATATTATAATTTCATGTCATCCTGAAATATCATGTTACCAGCTCACGATGACGGCACAATGATAAAAATTACCCTAAAAAAAATAATGAAAAATCCTAAGTAACTTAATTAGCTAATTGATGCTGAAATGCTGCAGAAAATCTGCTACAGCAAAAAACTCAGCAAATATTTATCATGGTAGTGGAGTGCAACGTTTTCATCTCAAAAATTTACCCGGGGACTTTTGTTTTGGTAGAAGCCGCTATGAATAATATGATTTCCTGTAAAAAAAAAAAAAAATCTCCCATTGAAAAGCCTTATTATGAAGATTTAGTCATGGTGACATTTGATATTTGATTTTTATCTTGTGAGTCATGAAAGAAAGAAAGCTCCTTGATTTTGCCATATAAATGACTGCACTGCATATCACTACCACTAGGTGGCAGTTGGGTAGATTCACATTAACCCCTTCGCAATGTTTGTCCGTCTATCATGGCGTCGCAACCAAAGTTATCAGTGACTGGTTCCAAAGCAGTAAAAACAGGATATCTATCAGTATGGCTGCCCGCGAGAGGACGGCACCTGCTCTATCTGCATCCTCTCCTGTTGTGGTCGAAGATCTGCAGCCATGCAGATAGAAATACATGCAGCCGCACACTCCGGTCCCGAGTTCCGGCGGCAGTGCCGGGTATTGATGTGCGAGTTTCTCGCATCACACTCGCAAGTGTGACCCCGGCCTACATGTCAAAAACTCGGATCAAGCTACTTGGAAAATACAATTTTTTTAAATTTTTTTACATTTTTAGATATCTATTTTTAATACTGTGCATATTTTTGCAAATCTATTTTTGCATTTTTATACTGCATATTTTTGTATTATTTATGCACATTTTTTATATTCTTTTTTAGCTTCCGTTTGTAGTTCTATTTTTTTATATAACACATTTGCAAGCAAGATATAACCAAAATCTTAAAGATCGAGCACCCTGCACTGAGCCGTGTTCACGTAAAATTGCAAGTTATTTTTATACATTGTTTGAATCTTTTATTTTTTTCGAATTATTATTTTTTTTATACTATAAAATCTTTGATTTTCTGCCGTTAAGTGCACCCATAGGAGCAGAAATCTAGGAGACTGCTGTCTGTTGTGGTAACATGACATCTTCCTCGTGTTCTCACGCTCTCAACATTTTCCGTGTCAATTATTAGAAGAGGCTGACAGTTCCCGCGTCACTGCTGGGTTACGGAGGAGCAACGGACACGAGGTCTCAGACTCAATTAGGAAAGTATTTTAAAAGCCTTGTCTTGAGATAATGGTGCTGGAAAGTCTAAAGTTTTATTTTTTGTTTAATGTTTTGCTCAGATCGGAAAGTTATGAAACTTTGCAAATCTCTTTATTAGAGGATTTGTCTTCATTCCTGTAAAGAAAATTGCATGTAAGTGGCTTCCAAACCTCACGTCTTCCTAAGTCTATTTGCTGTGGCAGAGAATTTCATCAGATCTTCACTAGTTTTATTGGAGTTTGTGCAATATTCATCAATTTTTCTCCATCTCCTCCTATACATCTCTCTGTGAAAAATGGACAGCACTCAATCGATGGCATTTTCCAATTTTTTCATAGACTTGCATTTCCGATTCTGAAATTTTGCTTTGACCACTCGGCCCACAAGAAATTACAGACGTGTGAAGAACCCTATAAACTCTCACAGATACAAGTGCTAAAAAAAAAAACAAGTGAAGAACATGGATAGCATTTGTACGAGAATGAGGCATAACTGTGAGGATAAGCAGATTGTTCGGAGAAGCACAAAACTCAGAAGAGGAGAAAGGTGCCGACCTTCTCACTGCCATCATCTGTACTTTAAATGAGAGCCTACTGATATCAATGCAGATGAAGGCAGAAAAAATAAACTGGGGAAACTCTGGGGTTTGAAAGTCACTTTTTTCTATTTTTTTTTACAGGAATGAAGACAAATTCCCAAATAAAGAGATTTGCAAAGTTTCATAAGTTTACATCCTGGACAAAATTATTTAAAAAAAAAGTATGAAAGTTTGGTTGCTCTGTATCTTACCAAGGCTGATACACTGTAACAAAAACTGTACTCAAAGAACACATCATTATTGAGGTAATACTTTCCAACAAGCCTGATTTGGCCAAGACAATCCAAGGAACCGAACAGAAAAAGGAGTGGGTTCAAGAAGGGATGGGTTCAAGAAGGAGTGGGTTCATGTGAATGCCACCTAGTTGTGGACTAGGGTAATAAAACAGTTACAGAAAAAAAACACAAAATGTGTACTCCTCCAACTTAATTTTGGTCCATTGGATGATGCTGTCCAGTCAATGTTTCATCTTTATATAATGGTAAAATCGCAATAGGAAACATGACGACAAATTTGGTGTCTGTCTTTTTCATTCTGGAAGACTTAGATTGCTGGGAGAGTGTTCCACTTTCCTAATTGGAGCACTTCCCTGCATAAAGATAAGAGCCATTGATACAACATCAGGTTTTGTAATTTTTTTTCGTTATTCCTTTTTATTTTATGTAATTGTATATACTGTATTGTTTGTTCCCATTTTGTATCATCTTGTATATTTTAATAAACACTGCCTATCTTTCCAGATAAAATATATAAATTGCAATAGATTTGTTCCTCTTGCTCTGTAAACTGCACCCTCGCAGCCATATGTTACCTGTAACAGGTGTTCAATCGGCCTGTAGAAACGATTGTTGGTGGCAGCTAGTAGTGGTTCTGTTTTTTTTGTTATTATGTAGCTAGCAGTGAAGGTACCGGGGTATATATATATTCCATCTGTTGGAATCGAAGGTGTATATACCATACGCTCACTGTGAGTTCCCAAATAACCGTCCTAGTGGTGGAAGCAGCAGCGGTCTCACCCATCACTCGTCAGTCAATTGTCTGATTGCCCTGATGATCGGAGGCAGAGGGGTTGCTGTTATGAATGTGCTAGAGATGGTTTCTGAGCAGAGGCTCCCTCTGGTGGTTACAGACAGTACTGAACCTTTCAGCGAGGAATGGCAATCTGGGATCACTGACTGGTCTGATATAAGGGAGGTTCCCTCCCATGATGGTTGCCGGTGATCAATTGTTCTTGTCTCAATTGTGGTTCCTGGTTCATTTGGAAGTTTGCTGAGTCTTGCCTGCATCTTCTGCTTTCAGATAAGATATTTTCTGCTTTTATTTTTGTGCTTGCTTTTTGCATTGTTCCCTGCACTTCTGTGGAGGTCAGCCAGGTCCCCTCCGGGGGGCTTGTGCTCCTCTCAGTTTATCTGAAGCCACTGTTATTTGTTCATTTGCTTTTTCCTGTTTTTTCAGTGGCTGCGGCTTAGTTTTGTTACACCAGAGATCTGATTTAGGTGGTAGAGATCGTGTGATCTCAGGTGTTTTTGCAATCAGAAGAGTTGGTATTTTTTAGGGTTTTTTTTTTGGATTGCAGTGAGTATCCTTTCCTGTACTTTTCTGTCTTGACAGATTGAGCCCCAGCGTTTGCTCATTCTATTTTCTGCCTGTGTCCGTGCTTCTTCTTGTCTAACTGCCATTACATGTTTGGGGGCTTCCTATTTTCTTTGGGGATCTGCTCCGGGCAGATAGCTGTCATCTTTCTGCCTTTAGGTGTAGTTATCTCTCAGGCTGTGACGAGGCGTCTAGGATCAACGTAGGAATGCTCCACGGCTGCCTCTAGTTGTGTGGTTAGTTCAGGTTACTGCAATCCAATAGGTTCCAGCCTCTCTGGTGTATTGCCGTTTTTGCTTATTCTCCTCAGCTACCAAAACACAACAGGTTGCGGCCCCTGGCAAACTGGTGGCAGTGGTGGGATCTGGGTGATCTCTCCGGTCTTATTCATGACAATTTTAATGTTGAAATACCACCACAAAGTAATTTTATGATCTTATGTGAGCACAATGTGTAAAATAAGAAAACACAAAACTATAATTGAATGAGAAGCACAATTGAAAACATTCTAGTAGCACTTAGTGCTCTCAATACAAAAAACATAAAAAACAAGTATTTTATATATTTACAAATTACATAAAAATTCAACTCCATGTAACATAAAAAAACAGGAAAAAGTTATTTAATGACCCGAAGAAAAAAAAAAAATCACATTTATTAAAAAAGGGAAATGTGTCTGGTCACGAATAGGGTAAAACAACCCGGTCGTAAACTGGTTAAACAATTTTCGGAGAACATTGTATTTTTCTATTTATTTTTGTGCAAGTTTTCTATATAGTCATAACTTTGATTGCTCTTTGTTCATTTTTACAATCTTGAAATGTGACATAATATTATTCTTTCCTCTACATTTTAGAAACTTGCCTGTGTTTTTCTTCTCCGCCCGAATTCTCTGATATCAGACTTTGACAAATGCCAGGTCCTTTGTTAGGTGACATCCGGGCAGAGTGTTTGGACGTGTGTGTCTGTAATCTGAAGGATAATACATGAAAATTCTCATTTATTATGACACAGAAAAGTGAAGATAAGATCCTAGAATTTTTTTTCCCTTTTAGACTTGTTTCGCATGGCCAAATGCCGTGTGTTCTGGCCATGGAATTCTATGTTTCACTTGGAGCCCTAGCCCTCCTAGTTGTGAGAACGTTTAGGTACCATTACAGAGGCAGACTTTATACCATCACATGAAGAAACATCCAGGAATCTGAGATTAAGGTTCCCCACACACTTTGGGCTGAAGTTGACTATCTTATGTGTATGGAGGCCTCCCGATTCTCCCCTGGCAGATGTTGTCGGGGTAGAGAAGCCTTTTAGATTGAAAGGACAACCTTTTTTGTTTTGGGTGGAGATCGACCACCATGGAGTCTGGCGGAACTACTCTAAAAGCCCCCGTAAACATTAGACTAAGGTCAGCCAACCCCCCAATATCGATGGGTTCAGCCAAGAGAGTAATGTGTATGCTGGTATCAACCGACCGATGGCCGGGAGAGATGTTGATTGGACATGTCTCATTTCGGATTGCCCATCACATTGCTCTCAAGAAATAAGTCGCCACTTTCTAGTAGAGCAAAAGAAGGAAACAATACACGGTCAAAGGGAGCGCTAAGAACACACGGATAATGCAAAAGTTTCTTTAGCCCACAACACGTTTCGACGGTAACCCGTCTTCATCAGGTGGCACATCTTTTGCTTAGCTATTGTCCTCCATTGGAGGTCAAGGCTGGAGCTGCTTTGAACCTTTCTCACCTTTATTGCCGTCCTCCTGGCGCTCCCTTGTGACCGCTAATTTGTTTTAGAACTTTCTAGTAGAGAACACAGAGGAGCGCTCGGCCAAACGAGATATATAATATCTCCTGATCCTCTTCCACGTTACATTACTCAATCTCGTCCTGAATCCTGCATTTGCATCTTGAGAATTTTTTGATGATTGACTCTCATTTATTGCAGCCATGTTGCTGTCAGAGGTTGCAGGCGGACAGCGCACAAGCAGCGTATCTGTGTAGCCCTGGTACACAATACCAGGAGGATGAGTGGAGAGGTAACAGTTAAGGGCTCTTCATGACATCATGTACACTTCTGACACACCCAGCAGGGGTGTGGAAGGGGTGATTTTAGTCAGTCAGTTTCCTGTCCTTGGACAGAGTAGACGTGTCCAGTCTGAGCCTGTTAGCAGTTCAGAAAGTGGAGGCTAGTACAGGTGGTCTAGTTCACCTCAGCCTAGTCAGAGCTGTGCCCCACTGGAAGACAGACGGAAATATCTATTAAGAGTCGAGCAAATCGAAGGGCAAAGTGGAAGGAAGATTATTTAAAAAGTGCTTTTGGCTTGGAGAAGTCCTGCACATTGCTACCGGTCACTGGGGACCGAAGGATCACTATTAGCTACAAGCATAGTGGTAAGAAAACCAGAGATTTACCGGACTTTAGGTCGCGGCAAACAGCCCCAAATAGTCAGTACGTAACCGGAGTCAGGTGGAATAGGGACTTTGAGTCAGGCGCAGACAAAATTAAGAACCTAGTTTCATCATTTGGAAGGCTCCACCACAGATCTGACTGAGAAGAACAGCTTTGGAATAGCTGGAGTTATAGAGGGAACTACGCTGCAGGCTGGTTGTACTCATCATTATTGGACAGTAAAGGAGGCCCCTAACTTGCTTAGCCGTTGCCTCAAAGCTCATCCTCCATCAACCCCATCAGCCTCCCTGGGACCTGCCTTACCATCCTGCAAGTAAAGGTATGGAAAGACGCTGACCGTGTGAGACTGAGTTATTGATTTGCATGCCTGCACAATCCCTACCTAACTACCGACCTGAGGGAAGAGTCCCACCTGTAGGGGACCCGACATCTAGCTGCATCACCATCCCCTCAGAGATCTACAGCAGCGCTGGTACAAATTACCAGAAGACTACAGGTGGCGTCACGAACTGTATATAAATCTATCCCCTGTAAATATACCCCCCCAACATACGCCAGACCGCCAGGGCCACAGACCGAGCCACAGCTACCTGTGACAATCCCCATAGACTTCTACGGGCTCGGCTCTGAGTACCCCATTGCCCTGGTAACCCACAATTGTGGTGGCGGGTCGACACAAAACTTTGGCGTCACGAACAGGATACGAAACTTGCAGCATTGCGAGCCCTGTGTGCCTGTGGAGTGTTTTGGCGAAAAAGACTGTTGCTGTTGTTTGGCGCCAAATACCGCCATATTTGCCGCCAGATTCGCGCCCTAAGGCGCTGGAGAAGAAGGTGGGCGTACCTGAAAGAGCGCGCAGAGTCTTGGACACGCCCCGGCTCTGACTCATCGGCAGGTCCTGCAACAGGAAGTGAACGCTCTGACATCAGAGCGCCTGCGACGAAGGTCCTGTTCTCACTGCGGTGCCTGTGAAATAGCAGCGTCTGAAACCGGTAGGCTCCATTTAACCAAGGGGGCGCTAAGATGTCACAACAACCGGCTGACAGTGCGGCCCCGGCCGGAGGCCCCAATCCCGCACCGCCTGGTATTGTAGCGCCAGATGGGGGTGCAGGCCCAGCACCCAGTCCGGTAGTCCCGATCATGCCACTAACGCTCCCATATATGCCTGGGGCGAAATGGCTTCCCCAGTACAGCGGTGAGCCAGGCACATTAGCAGGCTTCAAGCGGAAGTTATGCAGCATCCTAGAAATGTACTCCATGCCTGAGAGACAAAAAGCTGCTGTGCTAATAGGGCAGCTAACTGGCGCTGCTGAGAGGGAAGTGGAGACTTGGGATACCGTTGATCAGGAGTCGGTACCTGCGATCTTCCTTAAGCTACATGCCATATTTGAAGACCGCACAGAAACAGATCTCAGGATGGCCTTCTATCACTGTTCACAACAGCCAGGTGACAGCATCCGGGACTACGCTTGCCGACTACAAGGAGCCCTGAGACCCCTCAAGCAGATTAACAATTTAAATGCTATCGATGAGAATAAAATGTTGAAAGAACAATTTATACAGGGATTGAGATCCCAAGAGGAACGCAGAACTGTAAACTGGTGGTCCTTAGATCATCCGGATGCTACCTTTGATGCCCTAAAGGACATGGCAATAAAAGGGCTGCGGCCCCTGGGCAAACCCGAGGTGGCAACCCAACATCATCAGGCTGAAGTCACTCCGGAACCGGCAGTAAACCCCTTTTCCCCGCTAGTGGCCGAAGCCAAAGCGCAGATGACACCTCCTAGTGAATTGGACTGTCTGCGCTCAGAGGTGCGCCAGCTGACTAAAAATCTGGCTGCTGTAATGAGTGCCCTGCAGCTGCGGAAAGAGGAGGAAGGAAAGATCTTGTTAGCTGACTGCCCAGAAGACGTCCCGTGGATGCACCGGAGAAGAAAGAAGACGTCGCCCCCCCGGAGGAGGACAACGCCACCCCCAGGAGCGACCTCTGATCAACACCCTCCTCGTCGAGAGATCATCTGTTATCGCTGCAACCGGAAAGGTCATCTGTCTCCACAGTGTCCTTTAAACGGGCAGAACCTGGGTCCAAGGGCCAACACCCAGGAGAATACCCGTCAGGCCCCCTAGACTGGAACCGCAGGTATGTGGGCGGGCGACCCTACCTGTCTATTATTCTAGATGGTATTGCTGTTCCAGCATTGTTAGACACTGGGTCCCAGGTGACCCTAATACCTGATGCCCTATATACCAAGTACTGGTCAATGGACAGTCTTAAACCTCCGAGCCTTGACTTTACTGTGTATGCTTCTAATGGTCTTCCTGTAGAAGTACTCGGAACAAAATGTGTAGATGTAAAGGTGGGCAGAGAGGAGTTGAAAGACCAGGGGCTTCTGGTAGTAAAGACTGTAAATGAGGAGAATGGTTTAAATATAATTTTGGGTACTAACATTATCGGTAATTGTTTGGGAGAAGTTGTGTTCTTGCTCCAACAGCTAGCTGAGATTGCCCGACCAAGGCAGAGAGGAGTAATCCAAAGAGAGATCCGGGCCCTGGTGTGTCAGCAGCAAGCGAAGCTTACAGACGGCGAAATTGGTAATGTACGGGTCACTGACTCAGATCCTATTGTGATACCCCCAATGAGTGAAATGATCATTTGGTGCAGGGCAGCCATAGGTCTGAGAGGACAGAACTACCAAGCTGTAGTAGAACCCCACCATTCAGAACATAGACCTACACTTATGACTGCTAGAGGAGTAGTAGAAGTGGTGAATGGAAGAGTACCGGTACGGCTTCTCAATTGGGGAGATGATGAGGTAAACTTACCCCGTTATGCAACCATTGCTAAACTACATGCTGTTGATAATAATTCTATTCTCCCGGCTGAGTCCTTAGACTCCTGTCAAATAGCAGAGGACAATGACCCAGCAACTCAGGTGGCGGAATGGTGTCAGCAACTCCATGTTGGGACGGACACCACTCCCGCTCACCAGAAGCAAGGGGTATTACGGGTGGTGCAAGAGTACGCCCAAGTGTTTAGCAAAAATCCACTTGATTTTGGGATAATTAAGGGAGTACAACATCATATCCCTACAGGCAGTCATCCTCCCATCAAAGAGCGGTATAGGCCCATACCTCCAGCTCATTATCAGAAGGCTAAAGAAATGTTGAATGATATGAAGAAAGCTGGGGTGATAAGGGATAGTTGTAGCCCCTGGGCAGCCCCTCTAGTTCTGGTTAAAAGAAAGATGGTAGTATGAGAATGTGTGTGGATTACAGGCAGGTGAACCGCATAACACACAAGGATGCATACCCGTTACCACGTATAGAGGAATCATTAGCTGCTCTGAAAATGGCTAACTACTTTTCTACCCTTGATCTGACTAGTGGTTACTGGCAAGTGGCTGTGGCTGAGGAGGATCGTGAGAAAACGGCTTTCACCACCCCAATGGGGCTCTGTGAGTTCGACAGAATGCCGTTTGGGCTCAGCAGTGCCCCAGGAACATTTCAGAGAGTGATGGAAAATTGTCTGGGACATCTCAATTTGAAACCGTGCTGCTATACCTAGACGACGTTATCGTGTATTCCAAGACATATGAGGACCATCTGAAGCACCTGGCAGAAGTATTCGAGTCCCTGTCCAGGTACGGGATGAAATTAAAACCCTCAAAATGCCATCTACTCAAACAGAAGGTACAATACTTGGGGCACATCGTCAGTTCGGAAGGAGTAGCGCCGGACCCAGAGAAAGTCACCGCCATCCAGAAGTGGCCGGAGCCGAAGAACCTTAAGGAAGTGCGACAGTTCCTGGGACTAACGGGTTACTACAGGAGATTCGTGAAAGATTACACGAAGAAGGCAGCTCCTTTACAGGACCTCCTAGTAGGACAATCCTTAAAGAGCAGAAACCCTCCCTTTAATTGGGGTAAGGAACAGGCTGAAGCATTCCAAAAGATGAAAGAGATCCTTACAGGTGATGAGATCTTAACCTATCCTGATTACAGCCAACCGTTCCTGTTGTACACCGACGCCAGTAATGAAGGTTTGGGAGCAGTTCTCAGTCAGAAGCAGAATGGCCAAGAAAAAGTCATCGCATATGCCAGCAGAAAACTCAGGCCAACTGAAAGGAATCCGGAAAATTATAGCAGCTTCAAGCTGGAGTTTCTGGCGCTGGTCTGGGCCATTACTGAAAGATTTAAGCACTATCTGGCCTCCAATAAGTTCACGGCGTACACAGACAACAACCCGTTAACGCACCTGGAAACCGCCAAGCTGGGCGCCATGGAGCAGCGATGGATGGCTCGGTTGTCCAATTACCAGTTTACTATCAAGTACCGGGCAGGTCGAAAGAATGCTAATGCTGACGCATTGTCCCGAATGCCGCATGACTCTGATACGGAAGAAGAATCGGACGACCTGGAAGAAATTGAGCTACCTGCGTTCCATCGAAATGGGTAGTCCACGAGCATCGAGTCCACAGAAAGCAGTATGGTGCAACATTAAATCCTTTACCCCATCACAGCTGGAAAGAGACTCAGGACAGTGATCCAGTGGTCAGCCGCATCAAGGAGTTGTTAAGACAGGAAGGCTCCTCTTTGAAAAAGGATGCACCTATGTCAGCAAAGCTCCTGTGGAACGAGAAAAGCAGGTTGTTCCTATACCGTGAGAAGTTGTGCAGGAGATATGTCAACCCCAGAACCCATGAGATGGTCTGGCAAATAGTGGTCCCCAAGGCAGACGTCCCAATGGTGTTGGAAGCATACCACGATCAAGCAGGACACTTTGGCTGGAGAAAGCTGGAGACCCTGTTGAGATGCCGGTTCTACTGGGTAGGAATGCGCAGCTCCATCGAGAGGTGGTGTCGAAACTGTGGACCCTGTGGTCTCAGAAGAAAGGACTACGGTAGTCAGAAGGCCCCCCTGCAACCTATCCGGACGACTCGTCCCCTGGAGATTGTGGCCCTGGACCACGTCAAATTGTCGCCAAGTAGATCTGGATACTCATACGCCTTGACCATGGTGGACCATTACTCCAGATTTCTGGTGGTTGTTCCAGTTAAGGACCAGACCGCAGTGACGGCAGCGAAGACCTTTCAAGCAAGTTTCTGCAGACCGCATGGGTATCCGGAGCAAGTATTGACCGATCAGGGACCTGCTTTTGAAGCTGATCTATTCAAGGAATTCTGCCACATGTATGGGTGCAAGAAAATTAGAACAACCCCATACCACCCTCAAACCAACGGTCTTTGTGAGAAAATGAACCATATTGTCCTTGATTTGTTGAGATCCATACTGTTGGAAGACAGGAATCGATGGCCGGATTTACTACCTGATTTGGTTGATTTGTATAACCATATACCTGTAAGCTCAACTAACTGCACTCCAGCCTATCTTATGAGAGCAAGGCCCGGAAGACTACCAATGGATCTAGAACTCGGAGTGGTAGAACCGGAGGCAGACGACGCCGTTGAAAACTGGGACATCAATCGGCAAGAGCAATACAGAAGAGTACAAATCTGTGTGGAGGAAAGTCTCAACAAGGCACGGGAGAAACAGGAAGATGTTTACAACAGAAATGCTCCTGCCAAGCCTTTGATGCCTGGAGAGTAGTATTAAAAAGAAAAAGGAAGATGCATAAATTGGATAATCAGTGGGAGCAAGAACCCTACGTCATACAAGATTCTAAATATGACAACAGAAAAGTTTGTGTCGTCAGTAGGGACGGAGGAAGAACAACAACCACTGTGTCCAGAGACCATTTGAAATTGTGTCCAGAACCCTTAAAGAGTTGTGAAAAGAACCCTGTCATCAATCAAGGAGAAAGAAAGGAAGAGGTCATACACACAGATCTGGGAGATTTTCCTGCGGATTGGCCCCGACTGGGAGATGCTGTGATAATTCCAGTGTTGCAGTTTTATCAGCCACAAGAGGAAGTTCTACCTCCAGTTGTGCCTGTGGTGCCAGTTGAGCCCGTTCAGGAGTTACCCATACCAGCAACACCTCAACCTGTGGAACCTCAAGAAGGATCATCTGAAGCAGCGCCCCATACTATGGGATCCCCTGGTGAAGCTGACTCACACCGCCCAGCCATCAGTACGCTTGCCAGATCCATAGAAAGATTGAGGCAGTTCTATAGTTTGCCGTTACGCAGTGCAGACAGATCGCAACTTGATATACCTGAAGCTACACCACGTAGATCAGAGCGAACTACCAAAGGGAAGTTACCCATTAGATATCAGCAGTGATTATAACGAATTAATGTGAATACTGTAAAAAGTCTATATATATATATGTGTTTTTCTCTATTATGTCTTAAAATGGACTCAGAGGCTGAGGACTGAGCCAGCCCAAAAACTGTATCCTGTAAATAGTTGCACTAAGGTGCCTTTTAATGGTTTCACATGAAACCTTGACTTACCTCTGAACAGAAAACCCGTGTGGTGTGGCACTGAGTGAGGTCTGCATTCGGATGTCCTGCAGCCCACCCAGGACCCACGTTGAAGGTTTGGTGCGGGTCCTTCACAAGAATACTGTGTATTTATTGGACATTTTGATGCCTTAATACTTTTTGTATTTTGCTATATTCAATGTTTTTGTTCGCAACGTTTAAGACATCCTCACCTCCCGGATGGGACGAATTACTGTTTAATGTTTAATGTTAAATGCATAAACAAAAATGTCTCTTTATATTTTACAGCCCGGGAGTGCTGTCGTTTACCATGGGGGAATGTGTAGCCCTGGTACACAATACCAGGAGGATGAGTGGAGAGGTAACAGTTAAGGGCTCTTTATGACATCATGTACACTTCTGACACACCCAGCAGGGGTGTGGAAGGGGTGATTTTAGTCAGTCAGTTTCCTGTCCTTGGACAGAGTAGACGTGTCCAGTCTGAGCCTGTTAGCAGTTCAGAAAGTGGAGGCTAGTACAGGTGGTCTAGTTCACCTCAGCCTAGTCAGAGCTGTGCCCCACTGGAAGACAGACGGAAATATCTATTAAGAGTCGAGCAAATCGAAGGGCAAAGTGGAAGGAAGATTATTTAAAAAGTGCTTTTGGCTTGGAGAAGTCCTGCACATTGCTACCGGTCACTGGGGACCGAAGGATCACTATTAGCTACAAGCATAGTGGTAAGAAAACCAGAGATTTACCGGACTTTAGGTCGCGGCAAACAGCCCCAAATAGTCAGTACGTAACCGGAGTCAGGTGGAATAGGGACTTTGAGTCAGGCGCAGACAAAATTAAGAACCTAGTTTCATCATTTGGAAGGCTCCACCACAGATCTGACTGAGAAGAACAGCTTTGGAATAGCTGGAGTTATAGAGGGAACTACGCTGCAGGCTGGTTGTACTCATCATTATTGGACAGTAAAGGAGGCCCCTAACTTGCTTAGCCGTTGCCTCAAAGCTCATCCTCCATCAACCCCATCAGCCTCCCTGGGACCTGCCTTACCATCCTGCAAGTAAAGGTATGGAAAGACGCTGACCGTGTGAGACTGAGTTATTGATTTGCATGCCTGCACAATCCCTACCTAACTACCGACCTGAGGGAAGAGTCCCACCTGTAGGGGACCCGACATCTAGCTGCATCACCATCCCCTCAGAGATCTACAGCAGCGCTGGTACAAATTACCAGAAGACTACAGGTGGCGTCACGAACTGTATATAAATCTATCCCCTGTAAATATACCCCCCCAACATACGCCAGACCGCCAGGGCCACAGACCGAGCCACAGCTACCTGTGACAATCCCCATAGACTTCTACGGGCTCGGCTCTGAGTACCCCATTGCCCTGGTAACCCACAATTGTGGTGGCGGGTCGAGACATATCAGCCGGTCCGGAGCAGTGGTGTTTCATCCCAAGGCTCATGACTTTATCGCAGCCTTGTCAGCCATGATGTGAATTTACTGACCAGTTCTTAGTAACGTTTTATAGATCCCCTGTGTTTCACCTCGCTTGCCTATACGACCTGATCATATTTTTCGACCTGATCATATTTTTCACTGAACCAATGACAATATCCTCGATTCCCTATTGCATTTGTGCCTGTTTTTGTTTTGAGCTTTAGGTGTTTCGCACCTTTTTTTTTTTTTTTTAGTTTGTACTAAACTCATCTTTCAATTTTCTTTTTTTAAGTTTCTTTTATGTGTTCATCATTGGCAAATTTTCAAAAAGTTGCTAAATTTGAAGCAAATCAACTCCAGCCCCATCTAAAACCTCTTCTGAGTGAATTGTTTGTCCGCCAGAAATTTATGAACAACTTTTTGCAAAATGTGCAAATTTTTGTGCTAAAAAAGTTGCAAACATTTTTAACGAGTCACGACAGAAAAAAAAGTTACGCTTTGACAATGCAAAATTCATGAACAGCGGGTGCCATTTTGATGAATTTTGGCCAAAAAAACAGTGGATTTCAAAAGTCAAAAGCATAAAAGTGACAAGACAAAGCACAAATGATGAATGGGGCTCAATGCCGTCTACTGCCAATTCTTGGGCCTGACACCAACTAGCTGTTAGCAACTCAGATCGGCTTGACCACATCTTTGACTGAACTCAATATCTGTAACCATATCACCTGTTGAGGACTATCCTGAGTGCTCTGACCTGGGTATACAACTGGTAAGCTCTACTCTACACCCTTTTGTAGAAAATAAGGGTGAAGAATGGCACAATTCTGAAACTCCTATTTGTCTGCACCAACTCAGTACCAGTCTCTGCTTGTTGTTAAGCATTAATTGTTCTTCTCCCACCCTCGAGGTACCTCCTACTGACAAGTCCAATCCCCTAAGAACCGAATGTCCTCTAGCTACTCTCCTGATACAATCCTGGATCTGCGCTACATAGATAAAGCAATGTGGATGTCCCTCCCCCTCCACTAACCTCGCCACCCTCACAGAGAATTTTTTAAAAGTAGAAAGTAAATATCTACAAAAAAAAGAAAAAAACAAACATATATTAGATGCACAAATACAGGACACTACCTTTACAAACATAAGACACCCCCTTCAGGCTGCGCTTTGTTCTGTATCTTTGTCTTCTAAAGCCCAGGTCTCACATAGCGATACACCAGCGATCCTGACAACGATCAGGATCGCTGGTGTATCGCTACATGATCGCTGCTGAGCTGCCACACAGGCAGCTCAGGCAGCGATCAGCACAGGGACACTGCGGGTAACATTGCTTAGTTATCCGCAGTGTACGTTGGATACCAGCGCACTGATGCAGGGAGATGGTAACCAAGGTACCCGTCGGGTTTCCAGGCGCTGCGTGGTGCCTGGAAACCCGACATGTACCTTGGTTACCAGCTCCCTGCATCAGGGCGCTGGTATCCAAGGTACACAGTGGGTTTCCAGGCACAGCCTCGCGCCTGGCAACCCGCTGTGTACCTTGGTTACCAGCGGATCGCTGGTCTCCCGCCTGTCACACGCAGCGATGCGTGCCTGTCAGCAGGAGACCAGCGATCAAAAAAATGTCCTGACATTTCTGACACGACCAGCGATTCACAGCAGGGGCCTGATCGCTGGTACGTGTCAGACATAGCGAGATCGCTGCTGAGATCGCTGTTTAGCAGCGATCTCGGTAGCGATCTCGCTATGTGAGACGGGCCCTTAAGCCTGTACTTAATCTCATTTCCTAAATCATCTGGAACAATAGAACTGATGAAGAAAGGAAGTTACTGAAGTGTCTGCATCTTGTACAAGTAAATGTTATTTCTGGAACAGGACAGTAAGGTTATATCGCTGAGTCGCACAGCCAGGGCTTTGGGGTACTCGGCACCGAGCCCGTTGATATCTATGGGGAATGTCACGGGTAGCACAGCTCGGTCCGTTGCCCTGGGCGCTCACTGAAATGTGGGATATTTACAGGGGGATTGTAGAAATGTTTGTGACGCCACCTGTGGTTCCTGATCAGGGTGACCAGCGCTGCAGGGTGAATCCTCTGAGGGTTGGGGCAGCAAGGTGTTAAGTCTCCCACAGGCGAGACTGGTCCCTCGAGGTATATGGCGGTGTAGGGGTGCAGGGCAATAAGGCAGACACACACAAAGAGTCTCTTTCTGTACTTTACTGATGGCGAAGTTGCAGGCACATCCCGGGGAGCCGTCAGGGTGGAGGATGCATGTCCAGTAATCCACTGAGTAGGTGTAGGGCCTCCTTCCTTCTTCATATGTGTGAGTTTCTGACTTGCATGAAACAAAGCCTAACTCCGTGTGAAACAGCTATGCCCGGCTGACATTGTGGTAGAGCCTTCTTTTGGACAGAACTAAGTCTCTATCTGCAGCGTCCTGCTAGACTCCTGTTCTTCCTGACCCCGGTTACGTATCAGCACTGTTGGGCCCCTCTGTGACCTGAAGTCCAGCAGGGTCTCCGGTTTTTCCTCCTAACCGTGAAGGTACTAGCAAGCTCGGACCCGGTGTCCGGTAATGCAGAGCTGAGGTAAGCTATTAATGCTGTCGACCTCTGTTGCTCTCTCCTTCTTCTTCTCCACTTGCCTGTCGTCCTACTCACACCTTTAACATAAGCACAGGCAGCAGTAGATGTCAGCTTCCTTCTTTTTCACCGCTCTCCAAGCGTCGGCACGCTCGCTCTCTAACAATACCTCAGTTGACTCGATGTTACAAATACTGCAGTTCCCTTTCCTTCACTTCTTTCTTAGGCTCTGTCCAAAGTAGCTATCAGGACCTTCCGTCAGACTGATTTTATGCTCACTTCGAGAGTCACTTTCCACTTCCCTAGGGAAACTACAATCTGCACGTTCTGAGGTAACTTTCCTCTCAGCTCGTCTGCTCTCCAACACGCTCTGACACAGACTAGTGTAATCTGAGCTCTGAGCTAGAATGTCTAGAATGAGCTGTCTGGCTAGAATGACTACTGCTGCGTCTCTCCACACCCTTATATACCTGCGTAATCTAAAGGGCTCCCTCTGGTGGCACCAGGAAAATGTGAAGTGTGAATGAATATCAGGTGATTGTGAATTACCTTTCATGCATCCTCCAGGTAACATGTGGCACCAAGCGCAGCTGGGCTACACATCGCTATTAATGATTTTCCAGACTATAGTAGCAAATCTCGATCATATCTCCATGCAGTAGAGAAATAATCTAAATGTCCTACAGCTTTATAAATGTTCTACATCGATAACCTCTTCCTAGGAAGCATCAGCACTGTCCATGTGTTTTTCTGTTTCTTTCTCTCTCTGCTCCTTCCTTTCCTTTCATAGACTAGATAAATGTTTATTTTCCCCAGAGCTGGATTCACAGCTACGCTGTTTAGTACTGCTGTGTAATGTGTAATCCTCCATGCTGCTGTTGCGGCCTTTGAACATGTGTTACATAAAGAGCGGAGAGCAAGATTCAGGGTGAACAAATCAATTCACCTGTTTTGCCATTTTGTCAAGTTTTGAATCCTGATATATAAAATATAATGGAAATATCCATTCACTTATATTTCTCATGTTTTCAACAAAAGTAAAGTAGAAATGTCATAAAATATTTCTCCAGTGCATGAAGAATATTATTAATTATCAGCCATGTAATACGATGTCCCTGTGCATTATGCAGTCCAGATAAAGGAGGAGGATACAGCTATTTGTAAATAGTTATCTGCAAGAGGAGGACATGGCTGCTTCTAAATGGTTAACCTACTAGAAAAGGAAATAACTGCTCCTAAATAGGGGGACAGAACTGCTTTTCAAAAAGTTTTGTTACTCGCTCCTCCTGGATCTAGAGCCAGGTAATGGGTCCTCCTACTTTTGCCTGCTCTCTGCTGCGCAGTGTTACACACCTGTCCCAGGTCCGCACTTTGCTCCACTCTCCCTGGTTTACTGAACTCTGTTATGCTCTGCGTCAGGCTTTGCACGTGGCCCGGTGTGCTCCCATGTGATCATCTGCTTAGGCCTAGTCTTGGTATTAATACTTAGTTTCATCTGTATTCTGTCTGCCTGGGGCCTCCGGTGCTTCCATCACCTGCTCCATATCTGCTTTCCGGTGTCTGCGGTCCCCAGTGATTCCAGTCCTTGTATCTCATGTACCTTACGTGCGGCACTGATGCCCTTGGCCTCTGTGCCCACCAGAACCAGGGGCTTGAAGGTTCCTCCTCACCACGTGAGCGGAAACACATGCTGCATAAGAAATGGTGATCTGGACAAAGGACTTTGAAGATTCACCTTATCAGGTGAAATATAACAGGTTTATCTCTCATTACAAATGTACAGCACGGAGTAGAAGCTGTGTAAGGTTTTATCTCTGTAGCTATTTCTTGAAATCTCCTCTTCCTTCTTCTCCATATTACACAGGAATCCATCTTGTATTGTTCTATATATAATACATCCAGTGTGAAGACAGCAGCACAGATCTTCCCTGTGATTAAGTGCTGCTCACAGTGGTATCTATCATCCCAGAGGCTGGAAGTCTCACATAGTTGTTAAAATAGTGAGACAGTGGGAGGCCAAGTTCAACCCTGCTTTAATACTAAATTAGTAAGGACATGATTATTTTTCCTAATTATATATACAGTATATTGTTAAGATAAACTTATATTTTGGTCTCATTTCAGCTCATGAAGTTTTCTTTATTTTACCACCAATATCTGGGTAGGTAGGTAGGTAGGTTTCCTTGTAGAAGAGTTTGTTTCCTGGGGGGGAGTTACAATGTCAGTCCTATTGATTATCACCCAGCTTTCCTAGAAATGTAGATATCTAACATATATTTTAAGGGAACACATCTCTGTTCTGCGAATCAAAAGGTAAAAACTTGTTCATCTGTGTCCAGAATACAATGGATAATTGTGACTGTTTATATTGCAGCTGCGGGAGGAAATGGGGTTAAATCCCAATAAGCAAGATGAGAGATGGAAGGTCCAGAAGACGGATTTATAGGCGGTCGGTAGCAATAGACGTGTTATTTCTATAGTGAAGATTAATGGTTAGTGACATTGTTAAAAAAGGAAATGGAGAGAGGTCTGGCACTGATTCTGGACGTACATGGGAAGTGTGGTTCCTGCTAAGGAAATCCTGTGTGGGGGCAGCAGCTATGTACAAGTGCCATACTCCGATGCAAAGCCAGAGAATCCATCACTACTATGATTTATACTGTATGCTGCTCCGCGTCTATGGAACGCTGGATAACAAGTCACATTTGGTTCACGGAGATGTGTGGGGAGGGAGGCGAAAGTTCTCAGTGGGCCCCAACCAGGTAACCCTGACCACAACTGGGTGACGCACCCTAATAGTGGATGTAGGAGAACCTCAGCAGATGACAGAACTGTTAGCAATACAAATCTGTATACAAAGACCAACACTGATATTACTGCCATATAGTGGTAGATACCACTCCTGTAGAACATACAAGTGATCACAGTACAGTTACAGATGGTGAGTTACCGCTGACGTTCCTTCTGATGAAGTCGTTCACTTTTCCCGTCTTTTCATCTGGCCCAGACCGACATGACAACTTCTCCAACCAGGACTCGACTGCAGAAATTAGTGAGTCGCACAACACACGGTACCAGGGCTTATGGGGTACTCGGCACCGAGCCCACCGAAGTCCATGGGGAATGTCACAAGTAGCACAGCTCGGTCCGTTGCCCTGGGCGCTCATACAAAGGGGGATATTTACAGGGGATTTTAGGAATAGTTCGTGACGCCACCTGTGGTTTCTGATCAAGGTGACCAGCGCTGCAGGGTGAATCCTCTGAGGCTTGGGGCAGCAAGGTGGTAAGTCTCCCACAGGCGAGACTGGATGGATCCCTCAGGGTGTAATGGTGGTGCAGGGTACAGGGAATAAGTCAGTCACACACAAGCTGGTCTCTTTCCATACCTTTACTGTAGATGGTTGCAGGTATGTCCTGGGAAGCTGCTCAGGGTGGAGTATGCACATCCAGGTAATTGCCAAGTAGGTTTAAGGCCTCCTTTCCCTTTAAAGTGTATGAGTCCTAACTTGCGTGAAGTCAAGTTTAACTCTGAATAGCACAGCTTCGCCCGGCCAACATTGTGGTGGAAGTCTTCTTGTGGCAAGAACTAAGTCTATATGGCTGCAGACCCGACTCCTGTTCTGCCTGACCCCGGTTACGTATCGGCACTTAGGGCTACCCTCTGTGACTTGAAGTCCAGCAGGGATTCCGGTGTTTCTCTCACTAGCCGTGAAGGTACTAGCAATACTTCGGACCCGGTGTCCGGTTAGTCGAGTGAAGGTGGTCTGTCACCGAAGTCACTCCTTCCTAGGGTCACCACTCGCCCATCGCCCTACTCTCATCCTTAACATAAGCACAGGGCAGCAGTAGGTTCTGTCATTAGCTTTCTTCCTTCTTTCCAAAGCTCGCTGACTGATTCTCAGTTAACTCGATGTTCTGCAAACTGTAATCCCCTTCCTTCTTTCCTTCCTTCAAAGACTCTGTCCAGAGCAGCTCTCAGGACGTTTCGTCAGACTGAATACACGCTTGCTTCGAGAGTCACTTTCCACTTGCATGGGATAATAGCAGTCTGTCTTTTCTGAGATATCAGCTTGCAATCTCTCTCTCTCTTCTGTCTCTGACAGGAAATCTCACACAATGACTCACTCCTGAATCACCCAAGACTTGAATGATCTCTGACAGGAAACATACTGGCTACTGCTACCTAACTCACACCTTTAAATAGTCTAAGGTTCCCTCTAGTGGTAATACTGGGAAGTGTGAGTGTTGTGAATGAATATCAGATTTTGCAGTTACCTTTTAGTGCATACTCCTGGAACATGTGTACCAAGCGCAGCTGGGCCACACATCCCCCCTAGTTATCATCAGCACTCCCGGGCTGAAATAGAAAAAAAAAAATTTTTATAATAACATCAACATAACTCATCCCTTGCGGGAGGTAAGGACTCTTTAACGTTACAATATGTACAAGGCAAGTAGAAAAATATCCAAACATTTTCCTCAATAAATACAATATTAGATTCTTGTGGAGGACCCGCACCAAAAACCTCCCACGTGGGTCCTGGGTGGGCTGCAGGACTTCATTGCTGCAGACCTCACTCAAGGCCACAACATACGGGTTTTTCTTCTGAGGTAGTAAGGCTTTATGTAAAACCAAGATGGGACACCGAAGTGTCAACTATTTACATCACAGTTTTTGGGCTGGCAAAGTCCTCAGCCACGCAGTCCTTGCATAAAACATTTTTAGAAAATCACATTTCTATAATAATACTGTGTTACTCATTACCCAACTGGGGTATTCTATGCAAAATTATGCAAATTATGCAAACATCATTACATAACAATAAAGTGCAAATTCTTCTTTAACTTTATACAGATGCAGTAAACCCTGTCTGGGTCCTACTGGTCTTCTTTTTTTGCAGATAACAGTGACGTCTTCTACTCCTGGGGCTGGAAGCACGCGGTGCTCTCTAGAACGCATTACAAATAGATCATGTCCTGCGATCTGTGTTTGAGTAGTCACAGTTCTTGTTATACTTAAGCGATTCGCTTGGGTCCCAACGGGTGCCTCTTCTGAATATAGGTCTTGCTCAGCAGGGGTCGCTGTTGCAGAATAAGATGCTGGACAAGAAGCAGGCTTGCGCAGTGGCTCAGGTGAAAACGCACTAGGCTTTTGCGATGCAGAGTAAGGTGCAGTATACGAGGCAGGGCACGATGCAGGTGCGCGGCCTGGCGCTGATGTAGCTGGGGCTTGGGACACTGAGACACGGGATGCATCGCTGGCTTCAGGAACGGGGTCGCTGACACGGGTGACGTTCAAGGCAAACCAACCCTGACGACTACAGTGTCGTGTGTAGGTGACAACATCCCCTTTTAACAGGTGGAACCCCGCATCGCAGCAGTGAACATAAATCTTTGGAGAGAACCCGGGCTCACATATGTAACCCCAAACTCCTCGGGCCTTAGAGGCACACACCGTCCCTGGCGCCGCGGTTCCCGGAGCGTACCTTTGTCTCGACTGATGTTTTCCTTTTCAGCGAGAGTCTCTTCTTGGTACCTCTGCCGAAACTGCTGCACTTCCCTCTGCTCCTGCTGCCGTCGCTGCTCCTGCTCCCGGCGTCGCCACTCGTTCTCCATCTGGGCGGCATATTCTATGTCGTCCAGGTACTCCATATCGTCCCAGTCGACCTCCATCATGGACGGCTGGGTCCCCTCCGGTGTCCCTACCGGGGGACTGCATTCCGCTGCGGCCTCCAGGCCTGGCTGGCACTCCGGAACGAGCAGGGCCTCCTCAGCCTCCTTCTCTCCCGCCGCATCATCGGTGGAGTCGGGATCAGCACTTTTGGAGCCGGCCTCCGGTTCTTCATCAGCTGCTTGCAGTGGTGGCACAGGTAACGGCTGCGCTTCTGGAGGGGAGAGCGTTGCGTCCCACAGCAGCCGCTGTTTCAGGGCACGCAAGCTTTTCTCCATCGCCTCCATTTCTTTACGGTGGCGGGCCACATCTTCCAGCACCGCATCCACCTTCTCCACTCTTTCCATTCTTCGGTCGTTGTCCCGACCTGGGGACGGTTCCGGTACAGGTAACAGCTCTTCAGGGGAACGGGGCCTGCGCACCGCCGTTCCTCCACACAGCGTCTCCTGTCCTTCCGCCATCTCACTCCAGGCCAGACTGTGTTTTCCATCGGGAACAATCTGGTCTCTTCCGTGGAGGCGGGACTTTCGCTTCCTCTTCTTGGCATAGAGGATGAAGAGGAGGCGGATCTCTCTTGCAGTAGGGCAGGCTCTTGTATTGTAATAGCATTTTGACAGGGCGCCCATCACTTTCGCGCCACAGGGGGAGGTCACGCCCACGAATGCACGCCCACCTTCTTCACCAGCGCCTCAGGGCGCGAATATGGCGGCGGAAATGGCGCCAAAAATCACAAAAGCTGCACACAGTCTTTTTGCACAAAACAGTCCAATTTAAAGCACACAGGACTCACATATAGTAAGCTTCTTATCCTGTTCGTGACGCCAAAGATGAGTCGCACAACACACGGTACCAGGGCTTATGGGGTACTCGGCACCGAGTCCACCGAAGTCCATGGGGAATGTCACAAGTAGCACAGCTCGGTCCGTTGCCCTGGGCGCTCATACAAAGGGGGATATTTACTGGGGATTTTAGGAATAGTTTGTGACGCCACCTGTGGTTTCTGATCAAGGTGACCAGCGCTGCAGGGTGAATCCTCTGAGGGTTGGGGCAGCAAGGTGGTAAGTCTCCCACAGGCGAGACTGGATGGATCCCTCAGGGTGTAATGGCGGTGCAGGGTGCAGGCAATAAGTCAGTCACACACAAGCTGGTCTCTTTCCATACCTTTACTGATGAAGGTTGCAGGTATGTCCCGGGAAGCTGCTCAGGGTGGAGTATGCACATCCAGGTAATTGCCAAGTAGGTTTAAGGCCTCCTTTCCCTTTAAAGTGTATGAGTCCTAACTTACGTGAAGTCAAGTTTAACTCTGAATAGCACAGCTTCGCCCGGCCAACATTGTGGTGGAAGTCTTCTTGTGGCAAGAACTAAGTCTATATGGCTGCAGACCCGACTCCTGTTCTGCCTGACCCCGGTTACGTATCGGCACTTAGGGCTACCCTCTGTGACTTGAAGTCCAGCAGGGATTCCGGTGTTTCTCTCACTAGCCGTGAAGGTACTAGCAATACTTCGGACCCGGTGTCCGGTTAGTCGAGTGAAGGTGGTCTGTCACCGAAGTCACTCCTTCCTAGGGTCACCACTCGCCCATCGCCCTACTCTCATCCTTAACATAAGCACAGGGCAGCAGTAGGTTCTGTCATTAGCTTTCTTCCTTCTTTCCAAAGCTCGCTGACTGATTCTCAGTTAACTCGATGTTCTGCAAACTGTAATCCCCTTCCTTCTTTCCTTCCTTCAAAGACTCTGTCCAGAGCAGCTCTCAGGACGTTTCGTCAGACTGAATACACGCTTGCTCCGAGAGTCACTTTCCACTTGCATGGGATAATAGCAGTCTGTCTTTTCTGAGATATCAGCTTGCAATCTCTCTCTCTCTTCTGTCTCTGACAGGAAATCTTACACACGTCTGTCTCTTGCTCAGACTGAGCTCTGACAGGAACTGATCTGATCTGACAGGAACTAACAACTGACTCACTCCTGAATCACCCAAGACTTGAATGGCTACTGCTGCCTAACTCACACCCTTAAATAGTCTAAGGTTCCCTCTAGTGGTAATACTGGGAAGTGTGAGTGTTGTGAATGAATATCAGATTTTGCAGTTGACTCGCACCACACTGAGGTGGATACCAGGGCTATGGGGTACTCGGAGCCGAGCCCAATGATTTCTATGGGAGTTGTCACTGGCAGCAGGACTCGGTCCGTGGCCCTGGCAGTCAAGCGATGGGGGATATTTACAGGGGATTATTAGGATAGGTAGTTCGTGATGCCACCTGTGGTTCCTGGTCAATTGGACCAGCGCTGCTATATGGATCTTCACAGGGGATGTTATGGGGCAGCTGGGTGGTAAGTCTCCCACAGGTGAGACTGGTCCCTGGAAGTCTATGGTGGTGATGCAGGGTGTAGATAATAATTCAGTCACACACGAAATAGCTTCTTTTCATACCTTTTACTGGTAGATGGTTCAGGCAGATCCCGGGGAGCTGGTCGGGGTGGAGAATGCACATTCAGGCAACCGCTGAGCAGGTTAGAGGCCTCCTTAACTTCAACATGTATGTGAGTCCAACTTGCCTGAAGCGAAGTTAACTCTGAACTCTCCAGCTTTCTCTGTAGCTGTAATGCCCGGCCAACATTGTGGTGGAGCCTAAGTCCTTACTTTTGCAGGGCCCTGCTCAAAGTCCCTGTTCTCCCTGACTCCGGTTACGTATTGACACTTTGGGCTGCACTCTGCGACCTGTAGTCCAGATGCCTCCGGTTTTTGTTACTATGCTTGAAACAGTAGCAACGCTTCGGACCCCGGTGTCCGGCAATTTAGTGCAGGCAATCCAATACCTGTAGCACTTCTCTGTCTTCTCCACTGCGCCCTTCGCCCTGCTTCCCGCTCTTAACATAAGCACCTGTAGCTTCAATGTGAAAAGTCAGCTTGTTTCTAGAGCTCACTGAATAGCTCTCAGTATCCTCCAAGACCAGACTGGACTGAGACTGAACTGCACTGTCCTCTGACAGGAAACAGACTCCTTTCTCTCTCTCTTCTCCCTCCAGACTAATCACTCTCTGCTACGTGTCACTCCCCCCTTATATCTCAGATGGGTGTGTCTGAAAGAGTGAGTGGCAGTGAATGCATATCAAGCGTTGCGATTACCTTCCTGTGCACTCTCCTGGATATTATGTGTGCCTGCATAGCTGGGCTACACACAGTTACCTTTTAGTGCATACTCCTGGAACATGTGTACCAAGCGCAGCTGGGCCACACATTAGAACATAGACACATCTGACTTCTCATATTTTCAGCACTGTCTCCATTCGTTCCCAATCTGCACAAACCCCTCATCCTGCTGATACCCCAATACTGAGCCGCTGCTGCTGTTTGTGTCCCTATTACTGCACCTGCTGGGTGGTTCTCTGTGCCCTCTAAATTCTAAAGCACCCTCTAGAATATAGTAATGCCGGGTGCAAGTCCCCTAGAAAACAGTGCCCACATTTTGCCCCTTGAATGTAGTATTGCCCTGTGTGCCCCTTTGACAGTCACAGTAACCTGAGTTCCCCTATATCAATAAGTGCCCACTTTACATTTAATACTGTCCCACGTCTTCCCCTGTACAGCTCCCCTATACACAGTATAATAACCCCTCGCTGTATAGCATCACCCACACAGTATACTGACCCCCTAGTAGCCCCTAAACTGTTTGATAGCTCCAACACTGTATAATGCCCCCCTCACTGTAATCTCCACACTGTATGATGTAGATACACTACATATAGTATAAGTAACAACGTTAACAATACAATAATTAAAGCAAAATAAGATAAGCCGCCCTGCTCGTGAGAGCTTACAATCTACAATGAGGTGGGGGAGATACAAAGTACAGGAGTGTATATACAATGGTGCATTTACAATGATGGTCCAGCCATCTTGAGGGAGTGAGGGATGGATGGAGATAGTGAATGGGCTACACACACACACACACTTACACATAGAATGACTTTGATTAGTGAATGTGATAGGCCGCTCTGAACAAATGTGTTTTGAGGGAGCGCCTGAAACCATGCAAATTGTGGATAGTCCTAATTTCTTGGGGTAGAGCATTCCAGAGGATTGGCGCAGCGCGGGAGAAGTCTTGGAGTCGGGAGTGGGAGGTACGGATTAGTGCAGAGGTTAGTCAAAAGTCGTTTGCAGAGCGCAGCAGTCGGTTAGGCCGATAGATAGAAATGAGGGAGGAGATGTAGGGGGGTGCTGCACTGTGGAGAGCTTTGTGGGTGAGAACAAGTACTTTGATAGTATAATGCACTTCCCATAGGCAGACTCTGTATAGTATAATAATCAAAAACAGACTGGGAAAAAGGACAGTGCAATAGGGTCTTATCCAATGACAAAGAGGTGTCAGGAAAGGGGGAGAATACACTCACCCTGATAAGTAGCTGAATGGCAACACATAACAGGCATATATATATATCTGCTGCACAGATACCGGTCGAGAAGACGACCACAGATACAAAACAAAAGAACGGAGGTATCACTTATGCGCTGCTGAAATCGAATATTCGGTGAAAATAAAACATTTATTCAAACAGGTTTAAAAGTCAACGCGTTTCGAGGTCACGCAGAACCTCTTCATCAGGACAAACCTCAGGACAAACCTGATGAAGAGGTCCTGGTTTGTCCTGAGGTTTGTCCTGATGAAGAGGTCCTGCGTGACCTCGAAACGCGTTGACTTTTAAACCTTTTTTAATTTTTTCCTATATAGCATAATACACTCTCCATAAGCCTCTATAATATAATAAACACCCCCATAGGCAGACTCTATATAGTATAATGCACTCACTGTAGGCAGACACAATATAGAAAAAAAGGAGTGATCTCACTGTACTAAATCATTGTATGCCTGTTTCCATCTTGTAGAGTGCCGTATCCAAGGCTGCTGACCCTCGTAAATTGTCCCAATTCATCAGATTCAGCAAATTCATACAAATCTGCAGCAATTTCTATTATCTTCATATGAATTCCCTCATCTCTAATATAATTAAAAAAAAAATTTCTATTTTTTAAATATTTTTTTTCTATTTTTCAGAATGAGTTTAGTTTATTTGTTATGGTGCCCCCTGGTATTACAAACTTGTTATGGCACACCCCTGGTATTACATACTTGTTATAGCGCCCTCTGGTGTTACATACTTGTTATGGAGCCACCTTCGTGTTACATACTTGTTATGGCTCCCCCTGGTGTTACACACTTGTTATAGTGCCCTCTGGTGTTACATACTTGCTATGGCACCCCCTGGTGTTACATATTTGTTATGGTGCCCCCTGGTGTCACACACTTGTTATGGTGCCCCCTGGTGTTACATACTTGCTATGGTGCCCCTGGTGTTACACACTTGTTATGCGCCCCCTGGTGTTACACACTTGTTATGGCCCCCTGATATTACATACTTGTTATGGCGTCCCCTGCTGTTACATACTTGTTATGGCGCCCCCTGGTGTTACTTTGGCTTTATGGAGCCCCCTGCTGTTATATACGTGTTATGGCACCCCCTGCTGTTATATACTTGTTATGGCGCCCCCTGCTGTTACATACGTGTTATGGCGCCCTGGTGTTACACACTTGTTATAGTGCCCTCAGGTGTTACATACTTGCTATGGCACCCCCTGGTGTTACATACTTGCTATGGCGCCCCCTGGTGTTACACACTTGTTATAGTGCCCTCTGGTGTTACATACTTGCTTGGCACACCCTGGTGTTACATACTTGTTATGGTGTCCCCTGGTGTTACACATTTGTTATGGGCCCCCTGGTGTTACATACTTGCTATGGTGCCCCCTGCCCCTGGTGTTACACACTTGTTATGGCGCCCCCTGGTGTTACACACTTGTTATGGCGCGCCCTGGTGTTACTTTGTCTTTATGGCGCCCCCTGCTGTTACATACGTATTATGGCGCCCCCTGGTGTTACTTTGTCGTTATGGCGCCCCCGGCTGTTACATACTTCTTATGACGCTCCCTGCTGTTACATACTTGTTATGTCGCCCCTTGTTGTTACATACTTGTTATTGCGCCCCCTGCTGTTATATACTTGTAATGGCCCCCCTGGTGTTACTTGTTATGGCGCCCCTTGTATTACATACTTGTTATGGCGCCCCCTGTTGTTACATACTTGTTACAGTGCTCCTTGGTGTTATATATTAAAGGGGTAGAAATAAGTGATTTATTCACTGAAAGCCTTTTTAACCCCTTCACATCACATCAGAGAAAATCTGCGCTATTCTCTCCTTGCAGATTGAGCTGCATGCAAGTCACTCTGCAATGAATAAATTGGGCTGACGCCGAGTCCTAAAGTGACAGGAGGTGAACATGAACATTAACACAAGGCTCAGCCGGAGCGCTGCGCTCGGCTCGGGGGGCCCAGTACCGGACGCTTCCTTCCTGCAGTCAGGCAGTTGCATTGGAAACCTGTGATAACTTGTCAATGTCACCGGCTCTCAGCAGTCAGAAGGGGAGAGGAACATTCTGGAGTAACGTGGTTTCTATAATCCCAGCGGTCGTCTGAGAGCTGCTAGTGATCCAATGGTCAGCAGGCATAGAGTGCTGGGAACACATTGTGCCATCACTGCTTCCTCCAGACACAGAGGAAAAAGGTGGAAAAAATGGTTACAAATAAAAAATAAAATAAAAGCATTAATAAAACAATAAATATCACCTCCCAAGCCTCCCTACACTTACTTGGAAATCTATGGAAATCTGCAAGAATAAAACCGTCACATCTATAGTGCGTTGTGTCGAGGACCCCAAAAATATACCAAATCCAAGAGAATGAAGCATTATTTCTAATGCATTTAATGGGAATTGTCAGCAGGTTTCCGCAAACCCAACTGAGAGCAGAATAATGTGTAGACAGAGACCCTGATGTGTCACTTGCGGGGCTGCTTGCTGTCATTTTCATAAAATCCCTGTTTTCTCTCCTGCAGATCTAGCAGTGCTCCGAATACTGAGTTGCGTAACCTCTCCCGCATCACTGATTGACAGCTTTCTGCCTATGCACAGTGTACACAGAAAGCTGCCAATCAGTGGGGGGGGGCGTGGTTGTACAGAGCACATGGATATGGAGGACTACCTGGCTGAGGTTTAATGTTCCTGTTATGATACACCATGTAGTGGCTGTTTACTGGTACTGCAGCTCAGCTCACATGTACTTGAATAGGAGATGATCATGAGTGGTGGCAGGTGTCTGATCCCACGATCTGTGATTAATGACCTGTTCTATGGATTGCTCAGGTCATCGATTTCATAAATCTGGAAGACTTCTTTGAAACTGAGAATCATTAGAAGATTAAAAGATTGCAAATGGAGATACTGATTTGGCTTTTATCCTAAGTCATATTACAAGACTCGTTAAAGGGTTGATTGTGACTTGTAGGATCGCTACTTCCAATAGGTGGCGCTATAGAGTACAAGTCCTCTTTTTTTGAAGAGGCAATTTGCATAGAAGATTAAAGGGATTCAGCCCCTATAAAACTTGTGGTGCTGATTTTACTTATTTTTTTTTTTTTTAAATGTCCAGCTCAATGGTCTTGTAATCTACTCCTTGTCCAGCACAACGGTCTTGTGATCTACTCCTAGTCCAGCTCTCCAGTCTTCTGATCTACTCTTTGCCCAGCCTCCAGTCTTCTGATCTACTCCTTGTCCAGCTCTCCAGTCTTGTAATCTACTCCTTGCCCAGCACAATGGTCTTATGATCTACTCCTTGTCCAGCTCTTCAGTCTTTAGATGTACTCCTTGCCCAGCCCTCCAGTCTTCTGATCTACTCCTTGTCCAGCTCTCCGGTCTTGTAATCTACTCCTTGTCCAGCACAACGGTCTTGTGATCTACTCCTTGTCCAGCTCTCCAGTCTTCTGATCAACTCCTCGTCCAGCTCTCCAGTCTTCTGATGTACTCCTTGCCCAGCCATCCAGTCTTCTGATCTACTCCTTGCCCAGCTCTCCAGTTTTCTGATCTACTCCTTGTCCAGCTCTCCAGTCTTGTAATCTACTCCATGCCCAGATCTCCAGTCTTGTAATCTACTCCTTGTCCGCTCTTCGGTCTTATAATCTACTCCTTGTCAGGCTCCTCAGTATTGTGATCTACTCCTTGTCCAGCTCTCCGGTCTTGTAATCTACTCCTTGTCCAGCTCTCCAGTCTTCTGATCTACTCCTTGTCCAGCTCTCCAGTCTTCTGATCTACTCCTTGTCCAGCTCTCCAATCTTCTGATCTACTCCTTGTCCAGCTCTCCAGTCTTGTAATCTACTCCTTGCCCAGCACAACGGTCTTTTGATCTACTCATTGTCCAGCTCTACAGTCTTCTGATCTACTCCTCGTCCAGCTCTCCAGTCTTCTGATGTACTGCTTGCCCAGCCCTCCAGTCTTCTGATCTACTCCTTGCCCAGCTCTCCAGCCTTCTGATCTACTCCTTGTCCAGATCTCCAGTCTTGTAATCTACTCCTTGTCCAGCACAACGGTCTTGTGATCTATTCCTTGCCCAGCCCTCCAGTCTTCTGATCTACTCCTTGTCCAGCTCTCCAGTCTTGTAATCTACTCCTTGCCCAGCTCTCCAGTCTTGTAATCTACTCCTTGTCCCGCTCTTCGGTCTTGTAATCTACTCCTTGTCAGGCTCCTCAGTATTGTGATCTACTCCTTGGTCAGCTCTCCGGTTTTGTAATCTACTCCTTGTCCAGCTCTCCAGTCTACTGATCTACTCCTTGTCCAGCTCTCCAGTCTTCTGATCTACTCCTTATTCAGCTCTCCAGTCTTCTGATCTACTCCTTGTCCAGCTCTCCAGTCTTGTAATCTACTCCTTGCCCAGCTCTCCGGTCTTGTAATCTACTCCTTGTCCCGCTCTTCGGTCTTGTAATCTACTACTTGTCAGGCTCCTCAGTATTGTGATCTACTCCTTGTCCAGATCTCCGGTCTTGTAATCTATTCCTTGTCCAGCTCTCCAGTCTTCTGATCTACTCCTTGTCCAGCTCTCCAGTCTTCTGATCTACTCCTTGCCCAGCTCTCCAGTCTTGTAATCTACTCCTTGCCCAGCTCTCCGGTCTTGTAATCTAATCCTTGTCCAGCTCTCCGGTCTTGTTATCTACTCCTTGTACCGTTCTCTGGTCTTGTAATCTACTCCTTGTCCAGCTCCCCAGTCTTGTAATCTACTCCTCGTACAGCTCACCAGTGTGGTAATCTACTCTTTGTCCAGCTCTCCGGTCTTGTAATCTATTCCTTATCCAGCTCTCCAGTCTTGTAATCTACTCCTTGTCCCACTCTCCGGTCTTGTAATCTAATTCCTTGTCAGCTTTCCAGTCTTGGTATTTAATCCTTGTCCAGCTCCCATTTTTTTATAATTCTACTCCTTGTCCGCTCTCCGTCTTGTAATCTATTCCTTGTCCAGCTCTCCAGTCTTGTAATCTAATCCTTGTCCAGCTTCCATGTCTTGTATATTATATCCTTGTCCGCTCTCCATGATCTAATTTTTTAATCTTACTCCTTGTCCAGCTCTCCAGTCTTTGTAATCTACTCCTTTTGTTCAGCTCTCCGTCTTGTATATCTACTCCCTTTGCCCAGCTCCCCAGTATTGTGATCTACTCCTTGTCCAGGTGCATAGTCACAAGAGGATGTGTGTAGTGAAGATAAAAGGGGACATCCTGGACTCCAAGAATGGACTTGGAAAACTTGTAACTTTTATTATAGTAACATAAAGATAAATAAAGAAGGCGGCGTGTATTCAGCAACAACAACGCGTTTCAACCAGCAGGTCTTATTCACAGTTTTGGTAACCAGGGGTTGCATTTGCACCTTGTACCTGGAGTCTAGGGAGGACCAAATGGACCTTTTGGTCCATGATGTGTGGCCCAGCTATGTAAGGCACACATAAAATCCAGGAGAGTGCACAGGAAGGTAACCGTAAAAGCTTGTTATCTATTCACGTCACTCACCCTTTCAGACACACCCACCAGGGGTATAGGAGGTAGTGACACGTAGCAGAGCTCATTCAAGCTTCCTGTCTTAGGACAGTGGAGGGAGTTTCCTGTCTGAGAAGAGCTCAGTTCAGTCAAGCTCAGGGAGTGTTCCGTTTGACTTCAGTCAGTTAGCTTCTGTCTAAGGACAGAGCAGCCATTCAGTCTCAGTCCAGTCTGGACTTGGAGGATACTGAGAGCTGTGCAGCGAGCTCTGGGAGAAAGCTGACATTTCCATGAAAAGCTACAAGTGCTTATGTTAAGAGCGGGAAGCAGGGCGAAGGGCGCAGTGGAGAAGACGGAGAGAAGTGCTACAGGTATTGGATTGCCTGCACTAATTTGCCGGACACCGGGGTCCGAAGCATTGCTAGAGCTTCATGCGTAGTAACAAGAAAACCGGAGGCATCTGGACTACAGGTCGCAGAGAGCAGCCCTAAGTGTCGATACGTAACCGGAGTCAGGGAGAACGGGGACTTTGAGTCAAGGCCAGACAAAAGTAAGGACTTAGTTCTCTCAACATCTGCTAGTCAGAGACATAGAAGGCTCCACCACAATGTCGGCCGGGCATTACAGCTATTGAGAAAGCTGGAGATTACAGAGTTAACTTCGCTTCACGCAAGTTTGGACTCAGATACATTTGAAGTTAAGGAGGCCTCTAACCTGCTCAGCGGTTACCCGAATGTGCATTCTCCACCCCAAACAGCTCCCGGGACCTGCTTGAACCATCTACCAGTAAAGGTATGAAAAGAAGCTGCATTGTGTGTGACTGAATTCTTAACTACACCCTGCATCATCACCATAGACTTCCAGGACCAGTCTCACCTGTGGGAGACTTACCACCCAGCTGCCCCCATAACATCCCTGTGAAGATCATTATAGCAGCGCTGGTACAATTGACCAGATACCACAGGTGGCGTCACGAACTACCTATCCTAATAATCCCCTGTAAATATCCCCCATCGCTTGACTGCCAGGGCCACGGACCGAGTCCCGCTGCCAGTGACATCTCCCATAGAAATCTATGGGCTCGGCTCTGAGTACCCCATAGCCCTGGTATCCACAATTGTGGTGCGAGTCATCTAAAACATGGCGTCACGAACAGGATGCGAAGCTTGCAATTGTGAGTCCTGTGTGCCTATATTGAACTGTTTGGTGAAAAAGACTGTTTGCTGTGTTTGGCGCCAAATACCGCCATTTTACCGCCATATTGGCGCCCTGAGGCGCTGGTGAAGAAGGTGGGCGTGCATTCGTGGGCGTGTACCCCCCTGTGGCGCGAAAGTTATGGCCGCCCTCTCCAAAGGCTACTATAATGTGCGGTCCTGTCCCACTGCTAAAGAAATCCGCCTCCTCTTCATCCTCTATGCGAAGAGGAGGAGACGCAAATCCCGCCTCCACGGAGGAGACCAGATTGTTCCTGATGGAAACTACAGTCTGGCCTGGGACGAGATGGCGGAAGGACAGGAGAATCTGTGCAGAGGACCGGAGGCATACCGGCCCTGCTCCCCTGAAGATGTACGGCCTGTGCCAGAGCTGTCCCCGGATCGGGACACTGCCCCCGCCATACTGGAGCTGCGGAAGGAGAACGCGGAGCTAAGAAGGAAGCTCCAGGGTCATGCAGATTTAAAGGAGACGGAGAAACACTGGCGTGCCCAGACACAGCGGCTGCTGTGGGACGCAGTGTTCTCTCCCACAAGCATAACGCCGTCTCCTGATTTCCCAAAATCACTGCTGAAGAAGGCTGAGGGACGACCGGAGGCTGCCACCAAAAGTGCTGTACCTGATCCCACCGATGCGGAGGTGGAGGCGAAGGAGGCTGAGGAGGTTCTGCCCGGTCCGGAGTGCCAGTCAGGCCAGGAGGCCACAGCAGAGTACGGTTCCCCGGTAAGATCACCGGAGGGGTCCCAGCCATCATTGCCGGAAATCGACTGGGATGAGATGGAGCGTCTGGACGACGTGACTTACGACCTCCAAACCGGAAATGCCTGGCAGTACTGTGAGAGAGTGAGACAGCAGCAAGAGGAAGAAAGAAACATACAGCGGTCCCGACAAAAACAGCACGAGGAGTTCATCGCTGATAAAGAAACAGTCCGCCGAGACAAAGGTACCCGACGGGAACCGCGGCGGCAGGGGTGCGTTACTGAGTTTCAGCTCCGCAAGGGCTGGGGCTTTATCCGTGAGCCGGGCCTCTATGCAGGGGTCTTCGTGAGCCGCCGGGACGTGGAGTCCCACTTACCAATCGGTCATCCTGGGAGGGACCTGATAAATGGGGACATAGTGAGCTACACCCGTCACTGGGGTATGAAGGGGTGGTATGCCCTGAACGTCTCCATCGTCAGTGACCCCGTTCCCGACGCCGGTGCCGAAGCGTCTCAGTCCCGAGCTCCCACCGCACCAGGCCGTGCCCCGGCATCGCCCCCTGCATCGCAAACAGCGACCTGCTTTGCATCGCAAACAGTGACCTGCTCTGTATCGCAATCGGCGACCTACGCTGCATCGCAATCGGCGTCCTACAAAAAGAAAGAACCAGTTGGGTCCCCTATTAAAATGAGAACTGTGGCTACGCAAACGTTGATATCAGGCCATGACTTATTCGTAATGAGATCAAAGGAGCATCGCGTCGTTCCAGCCCAGGAGTGGAAGACGTCATTGAGAGTTGTAAGAGTGAAGACCGGTAGGACCCAGACAGGGGTTTACCGTATCCAAGAATTGTAAAAAGTTTGAAGAAATGTTGCAGAGTTGCACTTTATTAATGTGAATGATGATGTTTTATATATTGAGTAGAATACCCGGCTAGGGTACAAGGAAAAAGAATTTAGAAAGTTAAAGAATAAATGTGATGATTGCCTAGTTGCATAGACTACCCGGTTGGGTAAATACAGTTAAATTATAATGTGAATACTTGAAATGTATATATGTGTCTTTAACCATGCCAATGGACTGCGTGGCTGTGGACTGTGCCAGCCCAAGAACTTGCTTTGTAAATAGTTTGCACTACGGTGCCTTATCTTGGTTTTACACGAAACCATTACTATCGCTTCTGAAGAAAAACCGTATGGTGTGGCGTAGAGTGAGGTCTGCAGTCAGAAGTCCTGCAGCCCACCCAGGACCCACATGGGAGGTTTTTGGTGCGGGTCCTCCACAAGAATTTGTCTTGTATAATGAAAATGTGATGATGTTTTGATACTTTTGTATTTTTCTAATGTACAAATTGTAACGTTAAAGAAGTCTTACCTCCCAGATGGGAAGAGTTAAAATGTTGTTGTTATATGCAAAACAAAAATGTTTTCTTTTTCTCTTTTACAGCCCGGGAGTGCTGTGTTTAACCAAGGGGGGATGTGTGGCCCAGCTATGTAAGGCACACATAAAATCCAGGAGAGTGCACAGGAAGGTAACCGTAAAAGCTTGTTATCTATTCACGTCACTCACCCTTTCAGACACACCCACCAAGGGTATAGGAGGTAGTGACACATAGCAGAGCTCATTCAAGCTTCCTGTCTTAGGACAGTGGAGGGAGTTTCCTGTCTGAGAAGAGCTCAGTTCAGTCAAGCTCAGGGAGTGTTCCGTTTGACTTCAGTCAGTTAGCTTCTGTCTAAGGACAGAGCAGCCATTCAGTCTCAGTCCAGTCTGGACTTGGAGGATACTGAGAGCTGTGCAGCGAGCTCTGGGAGAAAGCTGACATTTCCATGAAAAGCTACAAGTGCTTATGTTAAGAGCGGGAAGCAGGGCGAAGGGCGCAGTGGAGAAGACGGAGAGAAGTGCTACAGGTATTGGATTGCCTGCACTAATTTGCCGGACACCGGGGTCCGAAGCATTGCTAGAGCTTCATGCGTAGTAACAAGAAAACTGGAGGCATCTGGACTACAGGTCGCAGAGAGCAGCCCTAAGTGTCGATACGTAACCGGAGTCAGGGAGAACGGGGACTTTGAGTCAAGGCCAGACAAAAGTAAGGACTTAGTTCTCTCAACATCTGCTAGTCAGAGACATAGAAGGCTCCACCACAATGTCGGCCGGGCATTACAGCTATTGAGAAAGCTGGAGATTACAGAGTTAACTTCGCTTCACGCAAGTTTGGACTCAGATACATTTGAAGTTAAGGAGGCCTCTAACCTGCTCAGCGGTTACCCGAATGTGCATTCTCCACCCCGACCAGCTCCCCGGGACCTGCTTGAACCATCTACCAGTAAAGGTATGAAAAGAAGCTGCATTGTGTGTGACTGAATTCTTAACTACACCCTGCATCATCACCATAGACTTCCAGGGACCAGTCTCACCTGTGGGAGACTTACCACCCAGCTGCCCCATAACATCCCCTGTGAAGATCATTATAGCAGCGCTGGTACAATTGACCAGATACCACAGGTGGCGTCACGAACTACCTATCCTAATAATCCCCTGTAAATATCCCCCATCGCTTGACTGCCAGGGCCACGGACCGAGTCCCGCTGCCAGTGACATCTCCCATAGAAATCTATGGGCTCGGCTCCGAGTACCCCATAGCCCTGGTATCCACAATTGTGGTGCGAGTCAATAGCACAATACCAATACTGTTACAGACCCTTGCCAGTGAGGGGCCCTGTTGGAGAATTTGCTTGATTTTACGCCATTGGAAACTACTCAATCTGGGGAGATTCCTCAAGATGATGTATGTGAATTACAGTGGGATGTCTAGAAATGCACTGGAAATTGTGACATTTTCCTGGGATGGGACTTTCTTTTCTCTCCAGTGGAAAGTTCTAAATTATCTTATCTACAGAGGAAACCACTTCCTACCTACCAGGAGGAAATACCAGAAGCTGGCGGAGAAAGTGTGTCTCTCTTTTCCGGAGAGAGAATGTCCTTTACATGGTCATTCAAAAAGGAAACAGTAGTCCCCCGTTCTGGGGATCGATTGGAACCCCACTGATTTAGAAGTTATCCCCTATCCTATAGGCAGGTGCTAATTTCTTATTACCAAAGTACCCTTTATGTTTGAATTTTCTGAACTATCTTTAAAATAAAATGACATATTAAAGGGGGCGAAATGGTGAAAAACTAATTTGTGCACAATTCAAAAGCCGAAAAGGACCTGTCATGGCTTCAGACGGCTTTTATTCCATGTGTTTCCAATCCCAGAAGTGCTAGCTTGAAAGAGCTTGGGATTTCTTGTCTAAAACTGAACATACGGCAATAAGAAACATTCGGTTTTTCTAGATGTGCTTAATTGCGAGGAAACCACTACGATTTGTTAGCGAGGCGTGTGAGACTCCAGAGTTTTTCACATGGTTTGGCCACATCTAAACGATGCTTTCTCTTATATGTCCTGGAACACAAATTAGAAGGCAAATCAGACTCGTATCTGATATTCTGCTGAAAACCTCTGCAAATTATAGGCCTTTTCTAACAACTCTTCTTTCTATAACCCTTGAAAATCCCATTAGCTTCATGTCTCATCTCAGCAATTAAATGTCTGATTCCTCCGTTTTGGTGGCAATATTCCACATCTTCAGTTTCTCAATGGAAAGTCTTCAGCTGGAATTTGATCCCATGATACGTTTCTAAAGATGTGGAAGCCGTGGACCCAGATCATGAAATGCAGGAAACTCCGGTCACAGGGGAGCGCAAAGGACACAGATGAGAAAATTAAAAATTTTAAATTTTTTTCTTCGTTTATTTAAATCCACAACGCGTTTCGACGGAAAAACTCCGTCTTCATCAGGTGGCAATGTACAAAGAGTGGTCAGGGGAGAGTATATAAAAGAACACCAACCAATGAGATACAAGGAGCAATTATGCAAATCACACGATCAGCTGGGATTCAGGACACAACACAATTTTAAAAAAGACAATGTAAAACATTATGAAACCAAAAATATAAGCATATATAAAATAATAAAAGAAATGGAAATTATGCTAAACTAGACCATGACATCTCAGCTGCAATCTTTTCTCAATACACGGCCTTTATTAAAGAAGCATGGTCCCACGGGATCCTTAACAAATAGGAATTTAAATTTCTCAGTATCTCTAGATTTAAGACCCCTTTTTTCTACTTCCTACCTAAAATCCATAAGGACTCCGTAAATCCCCCTGGCCGTCCCATTATATCAGGTATCGGCTCCATCACCAGTAACCTATCGCACTATGTAGACTTGTTCTTGCAAAAGTATGTCATAGACCTGGATTCTTATCTCCGAGATTCCTCCCATTTAATTGACCATCTTCTATCACTGCCAGTGTCCCCTGCTGCTTTTTATTAACTATGGATGTACAGGCCTTTATTCAAATATTCCCCATGATTTAGGCCTAAAGGCGGTAACCCAATTTTTGTTGAATGATGGTCAATTACCTTCCTTGCAAATTGACTTTTTAAAAAAGGCAATAATGTTTGTCCTTAGTAATAATGTTTTTTCCTTTGAAGGGGCTTTCTTCCGCCAGGTGAAGGGCTGCGCGATGGGGACGAGATTCACCCCTAGTTACGCAAATTTGTTCATGGGGGCGTTCGAGTCCGGCTTCATCGCACAATCCTCACTGGCGGTGGGTAAGATTGCCCTCTACCGCCGTTTTATTGATGATCTTTTTATTATCTGGACTGGTTCTGAAGTGGAAGCACTTGATTTTGTCCAGTTCCTAAACAAGAATTCTTGGGGACTGAAGCTTACAGCCAATATTTCTAATAAAGCTATTTAATTTTTAGATCTAATGGTACATGTCGATCCGTATGGTCACTTTTCAACCTCGACGCATTTTAAAAGGGTTGACGTAAACAGTTATTTAAGTTTCAGTAGCGGCCACCTTCCTAATTGGATCTCAAATATCTGGAGGATATGGACAGTACTGGAGGATTAGGAAGAATTGTACAAAAGACAGTGATTTCTTTAAAGAAGCTGATATCCTGAAACATCGTTTTAAGAGTAAATTGTACCTTAAAAAATTGGTTTGTGATGCGTTCACGAGGGCTAGAGCCTTCAGACAAAAAGAATGCATTGAGCAAATTAAAAATAAGAATAATAGGTCTACTGAATCTCCCGATTTTATTAAATGCAGTTTCATAACTACCTTCAACCAATCACATGGGGTCGTACGAAACCTCCTGAAAAATTATTGGTTTATATTGAAAGGGGACCCAGTTCTGTCTACGCTCCCCAGAACCATTTTCAGAAAAAATCATACTCTTTGTAACCTCGTTGCCCCTAGCAATGTAACCCGGGAGTCTTCATCCTCGGGCGGACGATACAGGCTATGCATGCAAGAATGAATAAACACCGGCAAAACATCCGGAATGGATATTTAATGCATTACCTGTCAAAACATTTTCTCATCGTGCATAACAAGGAGTTGAGCTCGCTAAAGCTCACTATCATAGATCAGATACCATTTGATCTGCCTGATCGTTATACCAGTTTAATAAGAAGAGAGAGTTATTGGATTTTTAAACTTGGCACGCTGGTGCCTGAGGGGTTAAACCTTATTATCGAAAAAGTCATATAATAGTCGTTCCATTTCTTTTATTATTTTTATATGCTTATATTTTCGGCTTCATAATGTTTTACATTGTCTTTTTTAAAATTGTGTTGTGTCCTGAATCCCAGCTGATCGTGTGATTTGCATAAGTGCTCCTTGTATCTCATTGGTTGGTGTTCTTTTATATACTCTCCCTGCCCACTCTTTGTACATTGCCACCTGAAGAAGGCGGAGTTTTTCCGTCGAAACGCGTTGTGGATTTAAATAAACGCAGAAAATTTTTTTACATTTTTATTTTCTCATCTGTGTTCTTTGCGCTCCCCTGTGACCGGAGTTTCCTGCATTTCATTGTTTTTCCTCACTTGAGCCTCTCAATATATGTCTCTGTTGACCGCCAGCCTGGCACTCCGTCAGCTTGTCTTCCTTGTATTTATTTGTGGACCCAGATCATGTCTCAGGTGTTGTTTGCAATGTTTCTGTTCTTTTCAAAGTTTTCAAAGTTCTCATTGAAGTTCTCACTTTTGTTTGAAGGTTTCTTCACTGGTCTCATTTCTTCTCCTGTACGTCGAGTTGCCTATTCAACAGGATGTGCTTGTTAGAACCCTCTTGTTAGGTTTTGTTTCTGTTTGCTGGTCACATGACCTTTTTTCCCTATTTAGTCTGGCTCCGCCCTTCTGGCTTTGCTGGACTTCATTGTATTATCTACTCTTAAGCTAGCCGGGTGCTTAGGTGCCTTACTCTGTCAGTTTTGCTTGATCTTAGGATCTCTTAGTATTTTGTTTTCTGTTTAATTATCCCTGCTACAATTTCTGTTAGGAGGTGTCCACCTTTTCTCCCAGTCCCTAGATCTTGTAGGGATTCCTCCCTCGCAACTATAGGTCTTCGTTCAGACTAGCTGAGGACTTTAGCGGGTCTGGTCGCAGGATCAGGTTCCCCATTACATCGTAGGGATTCAGCTTAGTTCTATTGTAGGGACAGAATTCCCATCTTTCCTTAGTGCTTGTAGCAGATCATAACAGTAAGTCCAGCCCAGAAAAAAAAAAAAAACCTCTAAGGAAAGATTTTCTGTTTCCATCATGGTGTCGGTTCAGGATTTGGCTCAACGCCTGCAGGGACTTTCTCTGGAGGTGGCTGAAATCCAGCAACACGTGAGTAGTTGTTCTGGAGCACATTTCGTGGAGCCAAAGGAACGTTTGCCTGATTTATTTTTTGGTGAACAACAAGATTTTTTTTCTTTTAAAAATGCTTGCTTGTTGTATTTCCGTTTGAAACCCCGATCCTCTGGTGATGAATTTCAGCGCATAGGGTTCATAATGTCACTTTTGCGCAAAGAACCTCAGGACTGGGCCTTTTCTCTGCAGTCTAGTGATCCATGCTTTAGATCAGTGGATAGTTTTTTTTCTGCTTTGGGGTTATTGTATGACGATCCTGATCGTGTTTCATCAGCTGAGACAGAATTGAGACGTTTGAGACAGGGATCAGGTAATGTGGAAAAATATTGTACTCACTTCCGAAGGTGGTCCACTCAGGTTTGGTGGAACGATTCAGCTTTGAAAAGTTTATTTCTTGCAGGATTAAGTGAAAGGGTTAAAGATTTGCTGATTGCTTATCCCATACCTGGTAACTTGCAAGAGGCTATGCAATTAGCCATACGGGTGGATAGGAGACTGCGTGCAAGGGTTAATGAGAGTAAATCTGCCTTGTCAGCTCCAAGTCTGGAGAGGGACTGTACTGACATTGGAGAGCCGATGGAAATTGGAGCAATGGTACCTCACTCTCGGGAAAAAGAACGCAGATTTGCTGAAGGTTTGTGTTTCTATTGTGGCAAATCTAAGCATTTTATTAAGAACTGTGCGCTTCAAATGAATAAAGAGAAAAAAAAAATGAGGTCAGTTTCGCCCGTATAGCTTGTTTAAACAATAAATCAGGGGTGGGATTCAGCCGGTTCTCCCGGTTTGATGGAACCGGTTGTTCAAAAAGCAGCCGGTTCCCCGAACCGGGGAGAATGAGAGCGGCGATCTGGAACTATTTTGCACCTGAGAGTCGGCGGCTCCCTGTGCCGGCTGTCAAGCTGACAGCCGGCGCAGAGAAGCTGCAGCGTGCCGGCTCCCAGGGATCAATTGCACTGGCGTCTATACAGACGCCAGTACAATTGAAGTTCTGACTGCGGGTCAGAGCGACGCCAGCAGCGTGATCAGGTCATGTGATCACGCTGCTGACGTCACTGGCCGGCGGCGGCAAGGTGGGGGAACGATGGTGGTAAGTGTGCTCCAATATGGAGCTGAAGATACCACCGAAGATGGGGGGGGGCATAATGTGTGTGTATGGGGGGGTGAATTTAGAGTGGGGATGGGGGGTTACTTTATGTGTGGGGGGATTTGGGGATGGGGGGCTATTTTATGTGTGGGGGCTGGGGATTTGGAGTGGGGATGGGGGACTATTTTATGTGTGGGGGGATTTGGAGTGGGGATGGGGGGCTGTTTTATGTGTGGGGGCCGGGGATTTGGAGTGGGGATGGGGGGCTATTTTATGTGTGGGGGCCGGGGATTTGGAGTGGGGATGGGGGACTATTTTATGTGTGGGGGGATTTGGAGTGGGGATGGGGGGCTATTTTATGTGTGGGGGCCGGGGATTTGGAGTGGGGATGGGGGACTATTTTATGTGTGGGGGGGATTTGGAGTGGGGATGGGGGGCTATTTTATGTGTGGGGGCCAGGGATTTGGAGTGGGGATGAGGGACTATTTTATGTGTGGGGGGATTTGAATGGGGATGGGGGGCTGTTTTATGTGTGGGGGGATTTGGAGTGGGGATGGGGGGGCTATTTTATGTGTGGGGGGATTTGGAGTGGGGATGAGGGGCTATTTTATGTGTGGGGGGATTTGGTGGGGGATGAGGGGCTATTTTATGTGTGGGGGGGATTTGGAGTGGGGATGGGGGGCTATTTTATGTGTGGGGGGATTTGGAGTGGGGATGAGGGGCTATTTTATGTGTGGGGGGATTTGGAGTGGGGATGGGGGACTATTTTATGTGTGGGGGGATTTGGAGTGGGGATGGGGGGCTATTTTATGTGTGAGGGCCGGGGATTTGGAGTGGGGATGGGGGACTATTTTATGTGAGGGGGGATTTGGAGTGGGGATGGGGGGCTATTTTATGTGTGGGGGGATTTGGAGTGGGGATGGGGGACTATTTTATGTGTGGGGGGATTTGAAGTGGGGATGGGGGGCTGTTTTATGTGTGGGGGGATTTGGAGTGGGGATGGGGGGCTATTTTATGTGTGGGGGGATTTGGAGTGGGGATGAGGGGCTATTTTATGTGTGAGGGGATTTGGAGTGGGGATGAGGGGCTATTTTATGTGTGAGGGGATTTGGAGTGGGGATGGGGGTCTATTTTATGTGTGGGGGATTTGGAGTGGGGATGAGGGGCTATTTTATGTGTGGTGGGATTTGGAGTGGGGATGGGGGGCTATTTTATGTGTGGGGGGATTTGGAGTGGGGATGAGGTTCTATTTTATATGTGGGGGGATTTGTAGTGGGGATGGGGGGCTATTTTATGTGTGGAGGCTGGGGATTTGGAGTGGGGATGGGGGTATTTAATATGTGTGGGGGGATTTGAGGGTACTGAAGAGTATGCATGTATAAGGAAACAGTATGGGGGATGGTTGCAGACAGTATGGGGAGTGAACGGGTGAATGTATGTGGACACAGTCTGGGGAGTCAGGGGTATGTGTGAGCAGACAGTATAGTGAGGGGGTAAATATATGAGGAGACAGTATGCTGAACAGGGGGGATGTGTGAGGAGGGAGGGGAATAGTGTGAGGTGACAGTATATTGCAGATATTTTTATTAAGGGGCATTATAATGACTCTTCTGTCTTTAAGGCAGTGCCGGATTAAGGTAATGGAGGCCCCTAGGCCGGTAAAATTTTGGGGGCTCCCCTCTCATCCATGCGCCACAGTCCCGCCCACTACACCTCAGCCCCACCCACAATGTGTCAGGACCCACCCACTAAGCACCATAGCCCCGCCCACAGTAAGACCAACTGATGTTTGTCAACAGTGCCTGAGAATCTTAGTTGTTACTTGCGCATTTAGCAACTGAATGAGACAATGAGGCCTTAACAATACTGTAATAAAGTATTCTTAATAAAATAAAAAGCATAGCA
>JARQOD010000002.1:632117013-632191401 GCA_033576555.1 Oophaga sylvatica
CTGGTATGTGCATCACAAGTCACAACACATCTGTATAACAGGGCACAGCATCAGACAGGCAGCAGATTTATCATTCGGGTAATCGGCCATGCTTTTCAACGGTGCAATTTTTCGTGGAAAATGTGTATCGACCCGCCACCACAATTGTGGATTACCAGGGCTATGGGGTACTCAGAGCCGAGCCATGGAAGTCTATGGGGTTGTCACAGGTAGCGGTGGCTCGGTCTGTGGCCCTGGCGGTCTGGCGTATGTTGAGGGGTATATTTACAGGGGATAGATATATTTACAGTTCGTGACGCCACCTGTAGTTTTCTGGTAATTTGTACCAGCGCTGCTGTAGATCTCTGAGGGGATGGTGAGGCAGCTAGATGTCGGGTCCCCTACAGGTGGGACTCTTCCTCAGGTCGGTAGTTATGGTAGGGTTGTGCAGGCATGCAATTAAATAACTCAGTCTCACACCGTCAGCGTCTTTCCATACCTTTTACTTGTAAGATGGTAAGGCAGGTCCCAGGGAGGCTGATGGGGTTGATGGAGGATGAGTTTTGAGGCAACGGCTGAGCAAGGCAGGGGCCTCCTTTACTTTCCAATGATGATGAGTCCAACCAGCATAAAGCGTAGTTCCCTCTTGAAACTCCAGCTATTTCAAAGCTGTACTGCCCGGTCAGTTTTGTGGTGGAGCCTTCCAGTGATGAAACTAGGTTCTTCTATGCTTGGCCTAGCTCAAAGTTCCTATTCCACCTGACCCTGTTACGTACTGACACTTCAAGGGCTGCTTTCTGTTACCTAAGGTCCAGTAAGCCTCTGGTTCTTTTATCCCTATGCCTGAAGCTGTAGTGATGCTTCGGTCTCCAGTGACCGGTGACAATGTGCAGGATACTTCAATCCTAAAGCACTTCTGATTTCCTTCCACTGTGCCTTTCGACTTGCTCAAACTCTCAATCTCAGCACTGACTAGGCTAAGGTGAACTGGCTCACCTGTACTAGCCTCCACTACTGTACTGTCTCTCTGAATCGACAGGAATCTTAGTACTCCAGACAGGCACACGTTCTCTCTCCCTTCACCTCAGGAGACACAACCAGACTCTCTTGTGCTAAAAACCACACCCCTCTACACCCCTGCTGGGTGTGTCCGAAGTATATGTGATGTCATGTAGAGCCCTTAACCGTTACCTCTCCACTCATCCTCCTGGTATTGTGTACCTTAAATACCAGGGCTACACATTCCCCCATGGTAAACGACAGCACTCCCGGGCTGTGAAATACAAAGAGACAATTTTGTTTATGCATTAAACATTAACATTAACTCGTCCCATCCGGGAGGTAAGGATTTCTTGAACGTTGCAAACAAAACATTAAATATAGAAAAATACAAAATATTAAATAGACATGTTCATATAATAAACGGCAAGATTCTTGTGAAGGACCCGCACCAAACCTTCAACGTGGGTCCTGGGTGGGCTGCAGGACATATGAATGCAGACCTCACTCAGTGCCACACCACACGGGTTTTGTATTCAGAGGTAAGTCAAGGCTTCGTGTGAAACCATTATAAGGCACCTTAGTGCAACTATTTACAAGATAAGTTCTGGGCTGGCACAGTCCTCAGCCTCTCAGTCCATTATAAGACACCATAAGAAAAGACACATATATATATATATATATACTTTTTACAATATTCACATTAATTTGTTATAATTACTGCTGGTATCGAATGGGTATCTTCCCTTTTGTGATTCGCTCTGATCTACGTGGAGTAGCTTCAGGTATATTAAGTTGTGATCTGTCTGCACTGCGTAACGGCAAACTATAGAACTGCCTCAATCTTTCTATGGATCTGGCAAGCGTACTGATGGCTGGGCGGTGTGAGTCAGCTTCACCAGGGGATCCCATAGTATGGGGCGCTGCTTCTGATGATCCTTCTTGAGATTCCGTAGGTTGAGGTGTTGCTGGAATGGGTAACTCCTGAACGGACTCAACTGGCACCACGGACACAACTGGAGGTAGAACTTCCTCTTGTGGCTGATAAACTGCAACACCGGAACTATTACAGCATCTCCCAGTCGGGGCCAATCCGCAGGAAAATCTCCCAGATCCGTGTGTATGACCTCTTCCTTTCCTTCCTCTTGATTGATGACAGGGTTCTTTTCACAAAGCTTTAAGGGTACTGGACACAATTTCAAATGGTCTCTGGACACAGTGGTTATTGTTCTTCCTCCGTCCTTACTGATGATACAAACTTTTCTGTTGTCATATTTAGAATCTTGTACAACGTAGGGTTCTTGTTCCCACTGGTTATCCAATTTGTGCATTTTCCTTTTCCTTTTTAATACCACTTCTCCAGGCATCAAAGGCTTGGCAGGAGCATTTCTGTTGTAAATATCTTCCTGTTTCTCCCGTGCCTTGTTGAGACTTTCTTCTACACAGGTTTGCACTCGTCTGTACTGCTCTTGCCGATTGATGTCCCAGTTTTCAATGGCGTCGTCTGCCTCCGGTTCTACCACTCCAAGTTCTAAATCCATTGGTAGTCTTCCGGGCCTTGCTCTCATAAGATAGGCTGGGGTGCAGTTAGTAGAACTTACAGGTATATGGTTATACAAGTCAACCAAATCAGGTAGTAAGTCCGGCCATCGATTTCTGTCTTCCAACGGTATGGATCTCAACAAGTCAAGGACAATATGGTTCATTTTTTCGCAAAGACCGTTGGTTTGAGGGTGGTATGGCGTTGTTCTAATTTTCTTGCACCCGTACATGTGACAGAATTCCTTGAATAAATCAGCTTCGAAAGCAGGTCCTTGATCGGTTAATACTTGCTCCGGATACCCATGCGGTCTGCAGAAGCTTGCTTGAAAGGTTTTCGCGGCCGTCACTGCGGTCTGATCCTTAACTGGAACAACCACCAGAAATCTGGAGTAATGGTCCACCATGGTCAGGGCGTATGAGTATCCAGATCTACTTGACGACAGTTTGACGTGGTCCAGGGCCACAATCTCCAGGGGGCGAGTCGTCCAGATAGGTTGCAGGGGTGCCTTCTGACTACCGTAGTCCTTCCTTCTGAGACCACAGGGTCCACAGTTCCGACACCACCTCTCAATGGAGCTGCGCATCCCTACCCAGTAGAACCGGCATCTCAACAGGGTCTCCAGCTTTCTCCAGCCAAAGTGTCCTGCTTGATCGTGGTATGCTTCCAACACCATTGGGACGTCTGCCTTGGGGACCACGATTTGCCAGACCATCTCATGGGTTCTGGGGTTGACGTATCTCCTGCACAACTTCTCACGGTATAGGAACAACCTGCTTTTCTCGTTCCACAGGAGCTTGGCTGACATAGGTGCATCCTTTTCCAAAGAGGAGCCTTCCTGTCTTAACAACTCCTTGATGCGGCTGACCACTGGATCACTGTCCTGAGTCTCTTTCCAGCTGTGATGGGGTAAAGGATTTAATGTTGCACCATACTGCTTTCTGTTGACTCGATGCTCGTGGACTACCCCATTTCGATGGAACGCAGGTAGCTCAATTTCTTCCAGGTCGTCCGATTCTTCTTCCGTATCAGAGTCATGCGGCATTCGAGACAATGCGTCAGCATTAGCATTCTTTCGACCTGCCCGGTACTTGATAGTAAACTGGTAATTGGACAACCGAGCCATCCATCGCTGCTCCATGGCACCCAGCTTGGCGGTTTCCAGGTGCGTTAAGGGGTTGTTATCTGTAAACGCAGTGAACCGATTGGAGGCCAGATAATGCTTAAATCTTTCAGTAATGGCCCAGACCAGCGCCAGAAACTCCAGCTTGAAGCTGCTATAATTTTCCGGATTCCTTTCAGTTGGCCTGAGTTTTCTGCTGGCATATGCGATGACTTTTTCTTGGCCATTCTGCTTCTGACTGAGAACTGCTCCCAACCCTTCATTACTGGCGTCGGTGTACAACAGGAACGGTTGGCTGTAATCAGGATAGGTTAAGATCTCATCACCTGTAAGGATCTCTTTCATCTCTTGGAATGCTTCAGCCTGTTCCTTACCCCAATTAAAGGGAGGGTTTCTGCTCTTTAGGGATTGTACTACTAGGAGGTCCTGTAAAGGAGCTGCCTTCTTCGTGTAATCTTTCACGAATCTCCTGTAGTAACCCGTTAGTCCCAGGAACTGTCGCACTTCCTTAAGGTTCTTCGGCTCCGGCCACTTCTGGATGGCAGTGACTTTCTCTGGGTCCGGCGCTACTCCTTCCGAACTGACGATGTGCCCCAAGTATTGTACCTTCTGTTTGAGTAGATGGCATTTTGAGGGTTTTAATTTCATCCGTACCTGGACAGGGACTCGAATACTTCTGCCAGGTGCTTCAGATGATCCTCATAAGTCTTGGAATACACGATGACGTCGTCTAGGTATAGCAGCACGGTTTCAAATTGAGATGTCCCAGGCAGTTCTCCATCACTCTCTGAAATGTTCCTGGGGCACTACTGAGCCCAAACGGCATTCTGTCGAACTCACAGAGCCCCATTGGGGTGGTGAAAGCCGTTTTCTCACGATCCTCCTCAGCCACAGCCACTTGCCAGTAACCACTAGTCAGATCAAGGGTAGAAAAGTAGTTAGCCGTTTTCAGAGCAGTAATGATTCCTCTATGCGTGGTAACGGGTATGCATCCTTGTGTGTTATGCGGTTCACCTGCCTGTAATCCACACACATTCTCATACTACCATCTTTCTTTTTAACCAGAACTAGAGGGGCTGCCCAGGGGCTACAACTATCCCTTATCACCCCGGCCTTCTTCATATCATGCAACATTTCTTTAGCCTTCTGATAATGGGCTGGGGGTATAGGCCTATACCGCTCCTTGATGGGAGGATGACTGCCTGTAGGGATATGATGTTGGACTCCCTTAATTACCCCAAAATCAAGTGGGTGCTTGCTAAACACTTGGGCATACTCTTGCACCACCCGTAATACCCCTTGCTTCTGGTGAGCGGGAGTGGTGTCCGTCCCAACATGGAGTTGCTGACACCATTCCGCCACCTGAGTTGCTGGGTCATTGTCCTCCGCTATTTGACAGGAGTCTAAGGACTCAGCCGGAAGAATAGAATTATTGTCGACAGCATGTAGTTTAGCAATGGTTGCATAACGGGGTAAGTTTACCTCATCATCTCCCCAATTGAGAAGCCGTACCGGTACTCTTCCATTCACCACTTCTACTACTCCCCTAGCAGTCATAAGTGTAGGTCTATGTTCTGAATGGTGGGGTTCTACTACAGCTTGGTAATTCTGTCCTCTCAGACCTATGGCTGCCCTGCACCAGATAATCATTTCACTCATTGGGGGTATCACAATAGGATCCGAGTCAGTGACCCGTACATTACCAATTTCGCCGTCTGTAAGCTTCGCTTGCTGCTGACACACCAGGGCCCGGATCTCTCTTTGGATTACTCCTTTCTGCCTTGGTCGGGCAATCTCAGCGAGCTGTTGGAGCAAGAACACAACTTCTCCCAAACAATTACCGATAATGTTAGTGCCCAAAATTATATTTAAACAGTTCTCCTCATTTGCAGTCTTTACTACCAGAAGCCCTGGTCTTTCAACTCCTCTCTGCCCACCTTTACATCTACACATTTTGTCCGAGTACTTCTACAGGAAGACCATTAGAAGCATATACGGTAAAGTCAGGGCTCGGGGGTTTAAGACTGTCCATTGACCAGTACTTAGTATATAGGGCATCAGGTATTAGGGTCACCTGGGACCCAGTGTCTAACAGTGCCGGAACTGCAATACCATCTAGGATGATAGACAGGTAGGGTCGCCCACCCACATACCTGCGGTTCCAGTCTAAGGGGCCTGACGGGTATTCTCCTGGGTGTTGGCCCTTGGACCCAGGTTCTGCCCGTTTAAAGGACACTGTGGAGACATATGACCTTTCCGGTTGCATCGGTAACAGATGATCTCTCGACGAGGAGGGTGTTGATCAGAGGTCGCTCCTGGGGGTGGCGTTGTCCTCCTCCGGGGGGGCGACGTCTTCTTTCTTCTCCGGTGCATCCACGGGACGTCTTCTGGGCAGTCAGCTAACAAGATCTTCCCTTCCTCCTCTTTCCGCAGCTGCAGGGCACTCATCACAGCAGCCAGATTTTTAGTCAGCTGGCGCACCTCTGAGCGCAGACAATCCAATTCACTGGGAGGTGTCATCTGCGCTTTGGCTTCGGCCACTAACGGGGAACAGGGGTTACTGCCGGTTCCAGAGTGACTTCAGCCTGATGATGTTGGGTTGCCACCTCAGGTTTGCCCAGGGGCCGCAGCCCTTTTATTGCCATGTCTTTTAGGGCATCAAAGGTAGCATCCGGATGATCTAAGGACCACCAATTTACAGTTCTGCGTTCCTCTTGGGATCTCAATCCCTGGATAAATTGTTCTTTCAGCATTTTATTCTCATCGATAGCATTTAAATTATTAATCTGCTTAAGAGCTCTCAGGGCTCCTTGTAGTCGGCAAGCGTAGTCCCGGATGCTGTCACCTGGCTGTTGTGAACAGTGATAGAAGGCCATCCGGAGATCCGTTTCTGTGCGGTCTTCAAATATGGCATGCAGCTTAAGGAAGATCGCAGGTACCGACTCCTGATCAACGGTATCCCAAGTCTCCACTTCCCTCTCAGCAGCGCCAGTTAGCTGCCCTATTAGTACAGCAGCTTTTTGTCTCTCAGGCATGGAGTACATTTCTAGGATGCTGCATAACTTCCGCTTGAAGCCTGCTAATGTGCCTGGCTCACCGCTGTACTGGGGAAGCCATTTCGCCCCTGGCATATATGGAAGCGTTAGTGGCATGATCGGGACTACCGGACTGGGTGCTGGACCTGCACCCCCATCTGGCGCTACAATACCAGGCGGTGCGGGATTGGGGCCTCCGGCTGGGGCCGCACTGTCAGCCGGTTGTTGTGACATCTTAGCGCCCCCTTGGTTAAACGGAGCCTACCGGTTTCAGATGCTGCTACTTCACAGGCACAGCAGTGGGAACAGGACCTTCGTCGCAGGCGCTCTGATGTCAGAGCGTCCACTTCCTGTTGCAGGACCTGCCGCTGAGTCAGAGCCGGGGGCGTGTCCAAGACTTTGCGCGCTTTTTCAGGTACGCCCACCTTCTTCTCCAGCGCCTTAGGGCGCGAATCTGGCGGCAAATATGGCGGTATTTGGCGCCAAACAATAGCAACAGTCTTTTTCACCAAAACACTCCACAGGCACACAGGGCTCGCAATGATGCAAGTTTCGTATCCTGTTCGTGACGCCAAAGTTGTATCGACCCGCCACCACAATTGTGGATTACCAGGGCTATGGGGTACTCAGAGCCGAGCCCATGGAAGTCTATGGGGTTGTCACAGGTAGCGGTGGCTCGGTCTGTGGCCCTGGCGGTCTGGCGTATGTTGAGGGGTATATTTACAGGGGATAGATATATTTACAGTTCGTGACGCCACCTGTAGTTTTCTGGTAATTTGTACCAGCGCTGCTGTAGATCTCTGAGGGGATGGTGATGCAGCTAGATGTCGGGTCCCCTACAGGTGGGACTCTTCCCTCAGGTCGGTAGTTATGGTAGGGTTGTGCAGGCATGCAATTAAATAACTCAGTCTCACACCGTCAGCGTCTTTCCATACCTTTTACTTGTAGATGGTAAGGCAGGTCCCAGGGAGGCTGATGGGGTTGATGGAGGATGAGTTTTGAGGCAACGGCTGAGCAAGGCAGGGGCCTCCTTTACTTTCCAATGATGATGAGTCCAACCAGCATAAAGCGTAGTTCCCTCTTGAAACTCCAGCTATTTCAAAGCTGTACTGCCCGGTCAGTTTTGTGGTGGAGCCTTCCAGTGATGAAACTAGGTTCTTCTATGCTTGGCCTAGCTCAAAGTTCCTATTCCACCTGACCCCTGTTACGTACTGACACTTCAAGGGCTGCTTTCTGTTACCTAAGGTCCAGTAAGCCTCTGGTTCTTTTATCCCTATGCCTGAAGCTGTAGTGATGCTTCGGTCTCCAGTGACCGGTGACAATGTGCAGGATACTTCAATCCTAAAGCACTTCTGATTTCCTTCCACTGTGCCTTTCGACTTGCTCAAACTCTCAATCTCAGCACTGACTAGGCTAAGGTGAACTGGCTCACCTGTACTAGCCTCCACTACTGTACTGTCTCTCTGAATCGACAGGAATCTTAGTACTCCAGACAGGCACACGTTCTCTCTCCCTTCACCTCAGGAGACACAACCAGACTCTCTTGCGCTAAAAACCACACCCCTCTACACCCCTGCTGGGTGTGTCCGAAGTGTATGTCATGTAGAGCCCTTAACCGTTACCTCTCCACTCATCCTCCTGGTATTGTGTACCTTAAATACCAGGGCTACACATTTGCCCTTAACCCGGGAACAGCAGTGAGCAGGCGAAGCATCTGTCTAACTGGGCACAGTAGCAGGCATCAGAACCACCTCTTTAGCTGGAGACAGCAGGCAGGTATCAGAAGCATTTCTTACTGGGAATAGCAATAGGAAGGTATCGCACACATGCGATTTGCACACTTAGTCATGTACTGACGAGCTGCTCTCCCTAATGCTCTTAATATTCAGTGAAAATCTGAGAGAAGCAGGAAGAGAAGCTCATTGTCACAGGACCATAAGTATGAAAATTGCATATGAGTGAAGTGTCTATGTGATGACTACTGGAACCTGCAGAGCTGAATCCTGACAGTGCAGCTTATGAATTCTCACAACGAATGCACTGCACACTTTTAGGATTTTCCATTACCGGTGGCGAGAGTACACGGTCATGTCAGCACAAGCATGTGATTTATATACTTCTGGTCACATTCCGACTAGACGTGCCCGGCCTCGCTCTGTTCATTTTCATTGAGGCCACACATGTCTAGTCAGCATGTGACCGCATTTATGTAAATCACCGACACGAGAAAATCCTAACAGCGTGCAGTGAGCACTGTGAGAATTCAGAAATTGACTAATTCTCATGTCTTTATTTGTTAGGAGCATTAAAGGGGTTCTCCAGGTTTGTGCTGAGTCTGCAGTCATTCTATGTGACACAGACCTGGAGAACCCCTTTAATGCTCCTAACAAATAAAGACATGAGAATTAGTAAATTTCACAAATAATATTTACATCCAGATACCTTATAGAAGACGCTGTCTCTGGAGTCGTTCTCCTTTTCTTCATCTTGTCCACACCCCATGATGAGTTTTCTCATCCACAGCCATCTCTGCAGACCTCCATCTTCTCCGCTCTTCTGCACCAACTCTCCACGCGATGCCCTTAAAGACAGAAGAGTCATTATAATGCTCCTAAATAAAAATATCTGCAATATACTGTCACCTCACACTATTCCCCTCCCTCCTCACACTGTCTCCTCTCACATCCCCCCTGTTCACCTCACTCCCCATACTGTGTCCACATACATTCACCCGTTCGCTCCCCATACTGTCTGCACCCATTCCCCATACTGTTTCCTCATGCATACTCTTCAGTACCCTCAAATCTCCCCACACCCATTAAATCCCCCATCCCCACTCCAAATCCCCCCACACACATTAAATCTCCACATCCCCACTCCAAATCCCCCCACACATACAATAACCCCCATCCCCACTCCAAATCCCCCCACACATACAATAACCCCCCATCCCCACTCCAAATACCCCCACACATACAATAACCCCCCCATCACCACTCCAAATCCCCCCACACATACAATAACCCCCCCATCGCCACTCCAAATCCCCCCACACATACAATAACCCCCCCATCGCCACTCCAAATCCCCCCACAATACAATGACCCCCCCTCGCCACTCCAAATCCCCCACACATACAATAACCCCCCATCGCCACTCCAAATCCCCCCACACATAATGTATCCCCCATCCCCACTCCAAATACCCCCACACACAGGGCCGGCTTATGGGCCCGGGCGAAGGAGCCTCAGTGGGCCCCTTTAACACAGACCACGATTCATGATGCACAGATACAGCAGAGAAATATGGGTACAGTACAATGCCAAACACTTCTCTTCTTACATTACATGAGTGATATCTATTGTAAATTGTACAATAGCTCAAAAACCGCCAAATCCTCACAGCGCACAGTACAGACTGGACAGTACAGTCCTCCATACAATATTATGGGCACCACAGTTCCCCCTCATCACCCATATAATACCCCTTGCAGGATGTCACCCCCCATATAATGCTCCATACAGAATACTGGACCCAATATAATGCTCCATACAGGATACTGGTCCCCATATAATGCTCCATACAGGATACTGGTCCCCATATAATGCTCCATACAAAATATGGAGCTCTCCTCTGCGCTGTACTGCGTTCTGCACTGTTACGGCTCAGGAAAGGGTGCTGTGGAAAGACTCCCCATTATCATCATGATTGCCTCCCCATCATCATCATTGTCTCCTTATCATCATCATTGCCTCCCCATCATCATCATGGCCTCCCCATTATCATCAATGCCTGCCCATCATCATCATCTCCTCCCCATCATCATCAATGCCTGCCCATCATCATCTTCTCCCCATCATCAATGCCTGCCCATTATCATCATCTTCTCCCCATCATCATCAATGCCTCCCCATTATCAGCAATTCCTGCCCATCATCATCTCCTCCCCATCATCATCAATGCCTGCCCATCATCTTCTTCTCCCCATCATCAATGCCTGCCCATTATCATCAATGCCTGCCCATTATCATCATCTTCTCCCCATCATCATCATCAATGCCTCCCCATTATCAGCAATGCATGCCCATCATCACACACAGACAGCACACAAGCACTCTCTCACATACTTATACACACACATACACACACACACACACACACACAAAGCACCGCACTACATACACACAGACACACACAGAGACACACACAGAGACACACACGTCTTACCCGTCCGACGTCCGCGCGCTCTCTGCCACAGCCGGCCGCTGAATGATGACGTCATTCAGCGGCGCTGCTGTGAGAGGAAGCGCCGGCCCCCTGGAGCCCGGAGCTGCGGCAGCGGAGGCACGGGAGAGGTAAGTATTGTGCCAGCTGATGCCGGGGCCCTGAGCAAGCGGGGGGGGGGGGCCAGTGACGGCGCTGACACCGCTCTCCTCCGCTAACGGGCGCGGAGGTGCCAGACGGCGAGTGGGCCCCCCCGCCTGCTCAGGGCCCCGGCACTTGCCCGGGTGTGCCGGGTGCTGACGCCGGCCCTGCCCACACATAAAAGAACTCCCCATCCCCACTCCAAATCCCCCCCACACATAATGTATGACCCCACATCCCCACTCCAAATCCCCCACACATAATGTATCCCCCATCCCCACTCCAAATCCCCCACACATAATGTATCCCCCATCCCCATTCTAAATCCCCCACACATAATGTATCCCCCCATCCCCATTCTAAATCCCCCCACACATAATGTATCTCCCCATCCCCACTCTAAATCCCCCCCCATACACACACACAGTATGTCCCCGTTAATCTTCGGTGGTTCTTCAGCTCCATAGTGGAGCACACTTACCACCACTGTTCCCCTTCTGAGCGCCAGTGAGTGACGTCAGCAGCGTGATCACATGACCTGATCACGCTGCAGACTTCGCTCTGACCCGGAGGTCAGAGCTTCAATTGTACTGGCATCTGTATATAGACGCCAGTACAATTGGTCCCTGCTGGGAGCCGGCACGCTGCAGCTTCTCTGCGCCGGCTGTCAGCATGACACCCGGCACAGGGAACCGCCGACTCCCAGGCAGGGGGCGGCTGAACGCAGCCGCAGGGGAGACACTGCGGACCACCGCACTAGGCGGCCCGACTGCGCCCCCCTGCTGGCTGCGCCCGGGGCACCTGCCCCGGCTGCCCCCCTAGATACGCCCCTGTATGTGTGCCCCACGAACGCCGGCAGACAGTGGGGGCCTATGGGCCCCCAAAGGCTCAGGGGCCCATAGGCCATGGCCTAATTGGCCTTATTAGTAATCCGGCCCTGCTTTAAGGGCATCGTGCGGAGAGTTGGTGCAGAAGAGCGGAGAAGATGGAGGTCTGCATAGACGGCTGTGGATGAGAAAACTCATCATGGGATCTTGACAAGATGAAGAAAAGGAGAACGACTCCAGAGAGGACGTCATCTATAAGGTACCTGGATGTAAATATTATTTGTGAAATTGACAAATTCTCATGTCTTTATTTGTTAGGAGCATTAAAGGGGTTCTCCAGGTCTGTGTCACATAGAATGACTGCAGACTCAGCACAAACCTGGAGAACCCCTTTAATGCTCCTAACATAAATAAAAACATGAGAATTAGTCAATTTCTGAATTCTCACAGTGCGCACTGCACGCTGTCAGGATTTTCTCGTGCCGGTGATTTACATACATGCGGTCACATGCTGACTAGACATGTGTGGCCTCACTCAATGAAAATGAACGGAGCGAGGCCGGGCACGTCTAGTCGGAATGTGGCCAGAAGTATATAAATCACATGCTTGTGCTGATGTGTGGCCCAGCTATGTAAGGCACACATTATCCAGGAAAATGCACAGGAAGGTAACCACAAAAGCTTGTTATCATTCACGTCACTCACACTTTCAGACACACCCACTAGGGGTATAGGAGGTAGTGACACGTAGCAGAGTCAGATAGTTTCCTGTCTTCGGACAGATCAGTTCAGCCAGAGTTGAGTCAAGCTTCCTGTCTCAGGACAGTGCAGACCAGTCAGTTTCCTGTCTTAGGACAGTGCAGTTCAGTGCCAGTTCAGTCTGGACTAGGAGAGAGGACTGAATCCTCGCAGAGCTAGCGTAGCTCACCTGACAAGGAAGTGGAGGCTAGTACGGGTGAAGTGAATCATCCTAGCCTAGTCAGAGCTACCCTTAATCAGTACCTCAACAGAAGCTGAAACAAGGAGGAAACTGAGAGCTGCTCAGCGAGCTCTGGAGAAAGCTGACATTTCCATCGAAAGCTGCAAGTGCTTACGCTAAGAGCGAGAGCAGGGCGAAGGGCGCAGTGGAGAAGACATAGAGAAGTGCTTCAGGTATTGGATTGCCTGCACTAAATAACCGGACACCGGGGTCCGAAGCGTTGCTAGAGTTTCAAGCATAGCAACAAGATACTCGGAGGCTATCTGGACTACAGGTCGCAGAGAGCAGCCCAAGCGCTGATACATAACTGGAGACAGGGAAAACAGGAGTCTAGCCTGATCAGCAAATATAGACTTAGTTCTCCCAACATCTGCTAGTCAGAGCCATAGAAGTCTCCACCACAAAGTCGGCCGGGCTTGTCAGCTATTGAGAAAGCTGGAGATTGTAGAGTTAACTTCGCTTCATGCAAGTTTGGACTCTGAGATATACGAAGTAAAGGAGGCCTCTAACCTGCTCAGCGGTTACCCGAATGTGCATTCTCCACCCCAACCAGCTCCCCGGGACCTGCTTGAACCATCTACCAGTAAAAGGTATGAAAAGAAGCTGCATTGTGTGTGACTGAATTATTAACTACACCCTGCATCATCACCATAGACTTCCAGGGACCAGTCTCACCTGTGGGAGACTTACCACCCAGCTGCCCCATAACATCCCCTGTGAAAGTCCTTATAGCAGCGCTGGTCCAACTAACCAGATACCACAGGTGGCGTCACGAACTACCTATCCTTAAAATCCCTGTAAATATTCCCCATTGCACGACCGCCAGGGCCACGGACCGAGTCACCGCTACCAGTGACAACTCCATAGATTTCCATGGGCTCGGCTCCGAGTACCCCATAGCCTTGGTATCCACAATTGTGGTGCGTGTCGGAACAACTTTGGCGTCACTAACAGGATACGAAAGCTTGCAATTGTGAGTCCTGTGTGTCTATTGAACTGTTTGCTGCATTTGGCGCCAAAATACCGCCATCTTTACCACAAAATTCGCGCCCTCAGGTGCTGGTGAAGAAGGGGGCGTACCTGAAAGTGCGCGCTGGTTCCCTGGCCCCGCCCCCAACTCTGACGCGGCGGCAGGTCCTGTGAAACAGGAAGTGAACGCTCTGACATCACAGTCCAGCGACAAAGGTCCTGTCTCCACCGCTGTGCCTGCAACGAAGGTCCTGTCTCCACCGCTGTGCCTGCGACGCTGCAGCCTGTGAAAGAGGTAGGCTCAGATTAACCAAGGGGGCACCAATATGTCGCAGCAACCCGCAGACGGAGCGGCCCGCTGGAGGCCCTAATAGCCCACCGCTTGGCGTCGTGCCGCAAGATGGGGGTGCAGGCACCTCACCTGGTCCGGTGGTCCCACTTATGCCCCTAACGCTCCCATATATGCCTGGAGCGAAGTGGCTCCCCCAGTACAGCGGCGAGCCTGACACCCTGCCAGGATTTAAACGGAAGATATGTAGTATTTTGGATATGTACTCAATGACTGAAAAGCAAAAAGCTGCTGTGGTAATAGGACAGTTAGCCGGTGTGGCTGAGAGAGAAGTAGAGACTTGGCCCATTGCAGACCAGGAGTCGGTACCTGCGATACTCTTAAAGCTACAGGCCATCTTTGAGGACCGCACAGAAACGGATCTCTGGATGGCATTTTATCAGTGCTTCCAGGGACCGGGTGACAGTATTAGGGACTACGCCTGCCGACTACAGGGGGCCCTGCGAGCTCTTAAACAGGCTAACCCCACAAGTCCCATTGATGAGAGCCAAATGTTGAAAGAGCAATTCGTGCGGGGACTGAGGTCTCCAATGGAAGGCAGGACTGTAAACTGGTGGTCCTTGGATCATCCAGATGCCACTTTTGATGCTCTAAAGGACATGGCAATAAAGGGACTGCGACCCCTGGAAAAGCCTGAGGTGGCAAATCAGTATCACCTGGGTGAAGCCACTCTTAAGCCGGCAGTACCCACCTTTTCCCCGCAGGTGGCAGAAGCTAAAACGCAGGTGGCGCCCCCTAGTGAGTTGGAATGTCTGCGCTCAGAAGTGCGCCAGCTGACTAAGAACTTGGCCACTGTAATGGATGCCCTGCAACTGCGGAAAGAGGAAGGAGGAAAGATCCTACTAGCCGACTGTCCGGAGGATGTCCCTTGGATGAACCGGAGGAAATGGAGGACGTCGCCTCACCGGAGGAGGACCACGCCACCCCCAGGAGCGACTCCTGATCAACACCATCCTCCCTGAGAGGTCACCTGCTACCGCTGCAATCAAAAAGGTCATATGGCTCAGCAATGTCCTTTAAACGAGCCGATCCTGGGTCAGAGGGCCAACACCCAGGAGTAGACTCATCAGGCCCCTTGGACTGGAACCGCAGGTTCGTGGGTGGACGGCCCTACCTGTCCATGATTCTGGACGGGATTGCAATCCCTGCACTGCTGGACACTGGATCTCAGGTGACCATCATACCTGATGTCCTTTACAATAAATTTTGGTCCATGGACAGCCTCCAGCCCCCGAGCCCTGACTTGACAGTGTACGCCACCAATGGTCTCCCTGTTGAAGTAATTGGAGCCAAAAACGTAAATGTAAAAGTGGGCAGGGTGGAGCTGAAGGATCAGGGACTCCTAGTAGTCAGGACTGTAAATGAGGAAAATGGCCTAAATGTGATATTAGGTACTAACATTATCAGTAACTGTCTGGGAGAAGTTGTGTTTTTGCTCCAACAGCTCGCTGAAGTTGCCAAGCCAAAGCAGAAGGGAGTGATCCAGAGGGAGATCCGGGCCCTGATGTGCCAGCAGCAAGCGAAGCTTACAGATGGTGAAATCGGTAATGTACGGGTCACAGACTCGAACCCCATTGTAATACCCCCAATGAGTGAAATGTTAATATGGTGTAGAGCAGCCATAGGTCTGAGAGGACAGAACTACCAAGCAGTAGTAGAACCCCATCGCTCAGAACACAGACCTACACTCATGATTGCTAGAGGGGTAGTGGAAGTAGTAAATGGGAGAGTACCAGTACGACTTCTCAACTGGGGGGACGATGAAGTAAATTTGCCACGTTATGCTACAGTTGCTAAATTACATGCCGTAGATAATAATTCTATCCTCACGACCGAGTCCTTAGCCTCCCGCCGACCAGCGGAGGATAATGATCCGGCAACCCCGGTAGCGGACTGGTGTCAGCAGCTTCATATAGGAACAGACACCACTTCCGTCCACCAGAAGCAGGGGGTACTACGGGTGGTACAAGAGTACGCACAAGTATTTAGCAAGCACCCACTTGACTTTGGGACAATTAAGGGAGTACAGCATCATATCCCTACAGGCAGTCATCCTCCCATCAAAGAGCGGTACAGGCCTATACCTCCAGCCCACTATCAGAAAGCTAAGGAAATGCTGCGTGACATGAAGCAAGCCGGGGTGATAAGGGATAGTTGTAGCCCCTGGGCAGCACCTCTAGTTCTAGTGAAGAAAAAGGATGGTAGCATGCGAATGTGTGTAGATTATAGGCAAGTAAATCGTATAACACATAAAGATGCATACCCATTACCACGCATAGAGGAATCCTTAGCTGCTCTGAAAACGGCTAACTACTTTTCTACCCTCGACCTTACTAGTGGGTACTGGCAAGTAGCTGTGGCTGAGGAGGACCGGGAGAAAACTGCTTTCACCACCCTAATGGGACTCTGCGAGTTTGACAGAATGCCGTTTGGCCTCAGCAGCGCCCCAGGAACATTCCAGAGGGTGATGGAGAGCTGTCTGGGACATCTCAACTTCGAAACTGTGCTGCTGTAATGTGTGTAGTACAGTTCATATAGCGTCTTGTGCTTGGGTGCGATGAAAATACATGAGACACAGGTTTGATATAGAAAGTCTTGTATTACTTCATACAAGTTGGCAAAAATAGTCACACAGTTTGCAGACACAGAAGCAGGAGACACAGCAGGCCAGAGTAATCTAAGCTCAGCAATCACTCTCCACAACAGGTTCAGGATCTTCTTCTCTGTTACCGTAAGTCCATGCAAACGTGGGTCTTTCAAAGAGCAGGGTTCAGAGTCCACAAGTGCTTCAGAGTTCCTCAGTAGGAATAGCTGGAGTACAAGGTCCAAGGCTTCAGGAGTCAGGTCACAGGTTCACTGCAGGCTAGATTCTGAAGCACTGATTGCTCAGCTGTGGCTGCTTAAGAAGCAAAAGGAGAGAATCAGGGCGGGAACATGCAAGCTGGAAACTCCATATTGACTGAGGGCAAGATAGCTGCAGCAAGACAGAAAGTAAAATGGCTGACGAACAAACTGAGTTTCAGGAACATGTACACAGAACCTTACATTACTCCCCCCTTAGGGACAACCTCCGGATGACCTCAGACCAGGCTTGTGTGGGTACCTCTGATGAAACTGACGGAGCAAGCGAGGAGCATTAACGTTATTGACTGGTTCCCATGAGTTGTCCTCCACTGGGTAGCCCTGCCATTTAATCAGATATTGTAACTGATTTCTATACAACCTGGAATCTAAAATCCTTTCCACCACAAATTCTTCCTGACCATCGACTAGCACTGGGTCAGGGCAAGGAGAAGAACGTCCAGGAAACGTATTGGGTGTCGCAGCCTTTAGTAGGGATACATGAAAGACAGGGTGGATTCTCATAGTTCTGGGCAGTTGAAGACGACAAGCAACGGCACTTATAATTTTACTGATTTTATAGGGTCCAATGTACTTATGTCCCAACTTAGACGATGGAATCCTTAACTTAAGATTTCTGGTTGACAGCCAGACCAAGTCTCCTACCTTGAAAGCTGGTGCAGGTTTACGAAATTTATCTGCTGCTTTCTTGTACCTTTCCTGAGCCGATTCCAGATTCTCCTTTAGAAGATCCATATTCTTCTGTAAAGACGTGATTCTTTCAGCCACTGCTGGTAAAGGCATTTCTATGGGAAATCGTGGTAGAATGTTAGGATGATAACCTAGATTAGAGTAAAAAGGAGACTGCTTAGTGGAGGCACTCTGAGAGTTGTTATACGAGAACTCAGCTAATGGAAGTAGATCCACCCAATCATCCTGTAGGTGGCAGATAAAGCAGCGGAGATACTGCTCCAGGGTTTGATTGGTTCGTTCGGTCTGTCCATTAGTCTGGGATGAAAGCAGAAGAAAGGTTTACTTTAATGTCCAATGCTGCACAGAAATTTTGCCAAAACCTAGAAGTGAATTGCACCCCTCGATCCGAAATAACCTCATCCGGTACTCCATGTAAGCGAAACACATCTTTAATCATCAAATCTGATGTCTGTTTTGCAGTGGGTAAGCCGACACAAGGGATAAAATGAGCTGCCTTTGTTAGACGGTCAACCACCACTAGAATGGTGTTCTTCCCTTGAGAGGTTGGTAACTCCACAATGAAGTCCATAGAAATGGATCCCCACGGGCGGGACGGGGTGGGAAGAGGCTGTAACAGACCAGTTGGTGAGGAGCGAGGTGTTTTGCATCTTGCACAGACTTCACATGAAGTGACATAGTTTAAAACATCCTTCCTGCAAGTGGGCCACCAAAAGAAATGAGAAAGAAATTCCTGTGTCTTTAGAATTCATCTATGCCCAGCTATCTTGGAATCGTGAATGAGTTGCAATACTCTCAATCTGACTGTTTCAGGAATATACAGGCGTTGTCCCTGAATCCACACACCATTCTTAAAGACAAGACTTACGTCCCTTGGGGGTTGTGCCAAAAAGGAATCCGCATGGTATGCTTCCTTGATGTCCTTAAGTAGGTCTTGATTATGAATCACTCCTAGGAATCTAGAGTCAGGAAGAATAGTCTTAGGAGGAGTAATTGGACGTGTCTCTGCTGAGTAAATCCTAGAGAGTGCATCAGACTTTCCATTGCGCGATCCTGGTCTATAAGAAATGATAAAATTAAATTGGTTTAAGAAAAGATTCCAGCGAGCCTGGCGAGGAGTCAGGCACTTAGCCGACCTGATAAATTCAAGGTTACGGTGGTCTGTCAGGACGACTATTTGCTGTGCAGCTCCCTTAAGAAGGTGTCTCCATTCTTTGAAGACGGCAATAATGGCCAACAACTCCCTATTGCCCACATCGTAGTTCCTCTCAGCCAAAGACAACTGCTGGGAAAAGAAGGCACAGGGATGCAAGACATTCTTCTCACCTGTTCTCTGAGAGAGTATAGCTCCAACGGCACAGTCTGAAGCATCCACCTCTATTATGAAGGCAAGCTCGGGGTTGGGATGTACTAGGATAGGTGCAGTGGTAAATTTATCTTTTAGACGGGAAAATGCTTCCTGGGCTTGGGGAGTCCAGGAGAACCTAGACTCTTTCCGGGTAAGTTTGGTGATAGGTGACACTACCTCAGAGAAATTTCTAATGAAACGTCTATAGAAGTTGGCAAACCGGATGAAGCGCTGTACCTCCTTCACATTTCTAGGACTTGGCCAATCCTTGATGGCTTGGGTTTTGCTTCCATCCATACTAATTCCTTGTGTAGACAGTACATACCCCAGAAATTGAATTTCGGTCCTATGAAATTCACACTTTTCAAGTTTGATGTAAAGATGATTTTGTCTTAGACGTTCCAAGACCATTCTCACATGTCCATGATGTTCCTCTGTGGAGTTAGAAAAAATTAGAATATCATCCAAATAAATCACCACGAATGTATCTAGGAGATCCCTGAAGATGTCATTCACCAAGTGTTGGAAAGTGGCTGGGGCGGTACTCAGACCAAAAGGCATAACTAGATATTCAAAGTGTCCATAGCGTGACCTGAATGCAGTCTTCCATTTATCCCCAGGTCTAATACGGACTAAGTTATAGGCCCCACGAAGATCTAGTTTAGAGAAAATTTTGGCATGTCGCACTCTCTCCAATAACTCAGGGATTAAAGGCAATGGATAACGGTTTCTAATAGTAACCTTATTGAGTCCCCTATAGTCTACGCAGGGTCTCAGAGATCCATCTTTCTTCTTTACAAAGAAGATGGGTGCACCTGCAGGAGATGAAGAGGGGCGTATGAAGCCCTTGGCTAGATTTTCGTCTATGTAATCCTTTAAAGCCTTTAGCTCGGGCCCCGCCAGGGGGTAGATCTTACCAAAAGGTATCTCTGCTCCAGGCAATAATTCAATTGGACAATCACATGGACGGTGAGGAGGAAGCTGGTCAGCGTTCTTCTTGTCACATAAATCCACATAGTCCTGGTATACAGCTGGTAGTTCAGGGACTGACATGGTTCCTTTAGGAACAGAGCAAGCTGAAACTTTTGGACTCATCTGTTTCTCTGGAAAGTGTAATTCCTTGGTCTCCCAGTTAATGGTAGGATTCTGAGCCTGCAGCCATGGTAGCCCTAGAATAATGGGAAAGTGGGGAGAAGAGATAAGCATAAAGGACAGTTTCTCTTGATGATCTTTACCCATAAGAACCCTCAAAGGCTCTGTTTCCTGATCCACTGGTCCAGAGGTCAGCAGGGAGCCATCCACAGTTTCCATCTTACTGGAGTAGCCTTCTTCACTGAACGTATCCCCTGTTTCAGAGCAAAGGAGACATCCATAAAATTTCCACTTGCCCCTGAGTCGATCATAGCAGAGCTAGACACCCAAGCTGAGTCAACCCAGAGTTTGATGGAAAGAAAGCAATGAGAATTGTTTTTCTTACAACTCAGCTGGGACACCGCTGAGGAAACTTGAAAAATGGCAGCGTTTACACAGTCAATGTCCTCAGAGGTAACGGAGTTTAAGTCCGAGAAATCAAGATCTGTTGCTGCAGATCTCTCTGGAGCCTGAGGCTCGGACCTGACAGATCCCCTCTCGCAACACTCACAGTGAATGAGTGCTGCAGTAGTCTTACGAGAACGGCTGGGGCAGTCTATAATGAAGTGCCCTGACTTACCACAATAGAAACATAGATTCTCCTTAAAACGATGTTCCTTGCGTGCATCACTAACCCGTCATTGTAAAGAGTCTACCTGCATGGGTTCAGGTTCAGGTTCCCGTGTAATCCTACTCAAAGGTTCCTTAGCTGGAGAGGAAGGTAGGAAAATGTTAGTGCGATTGCTTTCGAACCATCTCTCTTGCCTGCGTTCAGTCAGACGAGTATCAATACGGATGCAGTAGTTAATAAAGTCACCTAACGCAGTGGAGGGTCGGCACGAGCAAGTTCATCCTTAATCAGTGGAGATAACCCCTTTCGAAAAATAGATTTTTTGGCGGAACTGTCCCAGGTGGTATCAAGGGCCCATCTCCTGAAATCCAAGGCATATTCAGCTACCGAGTGCTTACCTTGGCGCAAAGCTAATGTCGTGACCCGCACCACAATTGTGGGTTACCAGGGCAACGGGGTACTCAGAGCCGAGCCCATGGAAGTCTATGGGGTTGTCACAGGTAGCGGTGGCTCGGTCTGTGGCCCTGGCGGTCGGCGTATGTTTGGGGGTAATTATTTACAGGGGACTTGTATATAACAGTTCGTGACGCCACCTGTAGTTTTCTGATCACTGAGACCAGCGCTGCTGTAGATCTCTGAGGGGATGGTGTGGCAGCTAGATGTCGGGTCCCCTACAGGTGGGACTCTTCCCTCAGGGTCTATAGTGATGATGATGTAGTGAAGGTATGCAGTTAAATGACACAGTCTCACACATTAAAGCTTCTTTCCATACCTTTTACTTTCCAAGATGATAAGGCAGGTCCCGGGAAGCTGTTGGGGTGGATGGAGGATGCGTTTCAAGGTAACGGCTGAGCAGGTTAGAGGCCTCCTTAACTTTCAATGTAACGAGTCCAACTTGCATGAAGCTAAGTTCACTCAAAAACTCCAGCTAATTCTGTAGCTGTACTGCCCGGTCAGCATGGTGGTCGAGTCTTCTAATGGATAGAACTAAGTTCCTTCTCTCGTCGTGCACTGACTCAAAGTTCTTGTTCTACCTGACCCTGGTTTCGTACTGACAACAGGGCTTGTTCCTGTGACTTGAAGTCCAGCGAACCTCTGGCTATTCTATCACTACGCTTGAAGCTGTAGCGACACTTCGGTCCCCAGTGACCGGTGACTAATGCAGGATAGTCCAATCCTTCAAGCACTTCTATAATTCTTTCCACTGCGCCCTTCGCCCTGCTCGCGCTCTTAATATCAGCACTGACTAGACTAGGATAATATTCGATCATCCGTACTAGCCTCCACTTTTGTACCGTCTCCCTGTGTTGACAGGAGATCTCGGCTCTCCAAAAGGCACCAGTCCCGACTCTCTGCACGCTCACAGGAGAACTTTCAGACTGCCCTGTGCTACAGGACACTCCCCTATACACCCCTGCTGGGTGTGTCTGAAATGTATATGAGTGATGTCGAGCCTTAACCGTTACCTCTCCACTCATCCTCCCAGATAATGTGTGCCTTACATACCAGGGCTACACATTCCCCCTTGGTAAAATACAGCACTCCGGGCTGTGAAATATAAAAAGAAAGACATTTTGTTTTGCATTAACAATAAACATTTAACATCAAACTCTTCCCAGCAGGGAGGTGAGAAATTCTTAAACGTTGCATTATGTACAATGGACATAGAAAAATACAAAAACATACTTTCAATAAATATGTCATATCAAACAGTATTCTTGTGAAGGACCCGCACCAAACCTTCAACGTGGGTCCTGGGTGGGCTGCAGGACATCTGGCTGCAGACCTCGCTCAGTGCCACACCACACGGGTTTTATGTTCAGAGGTAATTGTTACAGTTGGATATAGAACCACGAGAATGCATAAAGTGCAACTATATACATTATCAGTTCTGGGGCTGACATAGTCCACAGCCTCGAAGTCCATTATTCCTCCTATTTAGTAATGCACAATACCATAACAATACTTTTTACAATATTCACATAAGGTAAACTTTTTCTGGGTTAAATTACATTATTTTGCTAGAATTACTGTTGATATCGAATAGGTATCTTCCCTTTCGTGGTTCGCTCTGATCTACGTGGAGTAGCTTCAGGTATATTAGTCTGTGATCTACCTGCTCTGCGTAACGGCAAACTATAGAACTGTCTCAATCTTTCTATGGATCTGGCAAGCGTACTGATGGCTGGGCGGTGTGAGTCAGCTTCACCAGGGGATCCCATAGCATGGGGCGCTGCTTCTGATGGTCCTTCTTGAGATTCTGTAGGCTGGGGTGTTACTGGAATAGTAACTCCTGAACTGGCTCAACTGGCACCATGGGCATAACTGGAGGTAGAACTTCCTCTTGTGGCTGATAAAACTGCAACACCGGAATGATTACAGCATCTCCCAGTCTGGGCCAATCCGCAGGGAAATCTCCCAGATCCGTGTGTATGACCTCTTCTTTTCTTTCTTCTCGATTGACGACAGGGTTCTCTTCACGAAGCTTTAAGGGTTCTGGGCACAATTTCAAATGGTCTCTGGACACAGTGGATATTGTTCTTCCTCCGTCCTTACTGATGATACAAACTTTTCTGTTGTCATATTTGGAGTCTTGTACGACGTAGGGTTCTTGTTCCCACTGGTTGTCCAATTTGTGCATCTTCCTTTTTCTTTTCAATACCACTTCTCCAGGCATCAAAGGCTTGGCAGGAGCATTCCTGTTGTAAATATCTTCCTGTTTTTTCCCGTGTCTTGTTGAGACTTTCTTCTACACAGACTTGCACTCGTCTGTATTGCTCTTGCCGATTGATGTCCCAGTTTTCAACGGCGTCATCTGCCTCCGGTTCTACCACTCCAAGTTCTAAATCCATTGGTAGTCTTCCGGGCCTTGCTCTCATAAGATAGGCTGGAGTGCAGTTAGTGGAACTTACAGGTATATGGTTATACAAGTCAACCAAATCAGGTAGTACGTCCGGCCACCGATTTCTGTCTTCCAACGGTATGGATTTCAACAAATCAAGGACAATGTGGTTAATTTTCTCGCAAAGGCCGTTGGTTTGAGGATGGTATGGTGTTGTTCTAATTTTCTTACACCCATACATGTGACAGAATTCCTTGAATAGGTCAGCCTCGAAAGCAGGTCCTTGATCAGTTAATACTTGCTCCGGATACCCATGCGGTCTGCAGAAGCTTGCTTGAAAGGTTCTTGCTGCCGTCACTGCTGTCTGATCCTTAACTGGAACAACCACCAGAAATCTAGAGTAATGGTCCACCATGGTCAAGGCGTATGAGTATCCAGATCTACTTGGCGACAATTTGACGTGGTCCAAGGCCACAATCTCCAAGGGACGAGTCGTCCGGATAGGCTGCAGGGGTGCCTTCTGACTACCGTAGTCCTTTCTTCTGAGACCACAGGGTCCACAGTTCCGACACCACCTCTCGATGGAGCTGCGCATCCCTACCCAGTAGAACCGGCACCTCAACAGGGTCTCCAGCTTTCTCCAGCCAAAGTGTCCTGCTTGATCGTGGTATGCTTCCAACACCATTTGGACGTCTGCCTTGGGGACCACTATCTGCCAGACCATCTCATGGGTCCTGGGGTTGACGTATCTCCTGCACAACTTCTCACGTATAGGAACAACCGGCTTCTTTCGTTCCACAGGAGCTTTGCTGACATAGGTGCATCTTTTTCCAAGGAGGAACCTTCCTGTCGTAACAACTCCTTGATACGGCTGACCACTGGATCGCTGTCCTGAGTCTCTTTCCAGCTATGATGGGGTAAGGGATTTAACGTTGCACCATACTGCTTTCTGTAGACTCGCTGCTCGTGGACTATCCCATTTCGATGGAATGCAGGTAGCTCAATTTCTTCCAGGTCGTCCGATTCTTCTTCCGTGTCAGATTCATGCGGCATTCGGGACAATGCGTCAGCATTAGCATTCTTTCGGCCTGCCCGGTACTTGATGGTAAACTGGTAATTGGACAACCGAGCCATCCAACGCTGCTCCATGGCGCCCAACTTGGCTGTTTCCAGGTGCGTTAAGGGGTTGTTGTCTGTAAACGCAGTGAACTGGTTGGAGGCCAGATAGTGCTTAAATCTTTCAGTAATGGCCCAGACCAGCGCCAGAAACTCCAGCTTGAAGCTGCTATAATTTTCCGGATTCCTCTCAGTTGGCCTGAGTTTTCTGCTGGCATATGCGATGACTTTTTCTTGGCCATTCTGCTTCTGACTGAGAACTGCTCCTAAACCTTCATTACTTGCATCGGTGTACAGCAGGAACGGTTGGCTGTAATCAGGATAGGTCAAAATCTCATCGCCTGTAAGGATCTCTTTCATCTTTTGGAATGCTTCAGCCTGTTCCTTACCCCAATTAAAGGGAGGGTTTCTGCTCTTTAGGGATTGTCCTACTAGGAGGTCCTGTAAAGGGGCTGCCTTCTTCGTGTAATCTTTCACGAACCTTCTGTAGTAACCCGTGAGTCCCAGGAACTGTCGCACTTCCTTGAGGTTCTTCGGCTCCGGCCACTTCTGGATAGCAGTGACTTTCTCTGGGTCCGGCGCTACTCCTTCCGAACTGACGATGTGCCCCAAGTATTGTACCTTCTGTTTGAGTAGATGGCATTTTGAGGGTTTCAACTTCATCCCGTACCTGGACAGGGACTCAAATACTTCTGCCAGGTGCTTCAGATGGTCCTCATATGTCTTGGAGTACACGATGACGTCATCTAGGTATAGCAGCACGGTTTCAAAATTGAGATGTCCCAGGCAGTTCTCCATCACTCTCTGAAATGTTCCTGGGGCACTGCTGAGCCCAAACGGCATTCTGTCGAACTCACAGAGCCCCATTGGGGTGGTGAAAGCCGTTTTCTCACGATCCTCCTCAGCCACAGCCACTTGCCAGTACCCACTAGTCAGATCGAGGGTAGAAAAGTAGTTAGCCGTTTTCAGAGCAGCTAATGATTCCTCTATACGTGGTAACGGGTATGCGTCCTTATGTGTTATGCGGTTCACCTGCCTGTAATCCACACACATTCTCAAGCTACCATCTTTTTTTCTAACCAGGACTAGAGGTGCTGCCCAGGGACTACAACTATCCCTGATTACTCCGGCTTCTTTCATATCTCGCAACATTTCTTTAGCCTTCTGATAATGGGCTGGGGGTATAGGCCTGTACCGCTCCTTGATGGGAGGATGACTGCCTGTAGGGATATGATGTTGTACTCCCTTAATTATCCCAAAATCAAGTGGGTGCTTGCTAAACACTTGGGCGTACTCTTGTACCACCCGTAATACCCCTTGCTTCTGGTGAGCGGGAGTGGTGTCCGTCCCAACATGGAGTTGCTGACACCATTCTGCCACCTGGGTTGCCGGGTCATTGTCCTCCGCTATTTGGCGGGAGTCTAAGGACTCAGTTGGGAGAATAGAATTATTGTCGACAGCATGTAGTTTAGCAATGGTTGCATAACGGGGTAAGTTTACCTCATCATCTCCCAGTTGAGGAGCCGTACCGGTACTCTTCCATTCACCACTTCCACTACTCCCCTAGCAGTCATAAGTGTAGGTCTATGTTCTGAATGGTGGGGTTCTACTACAGCTTGGTAGCTCTGTCCTCTCAGACCTATGGCTGCCCTGCATCAGATTATCATTTCACTCATTGGGGGTATCACAATGGGATTCGAGTCAGTGACCCGTACATTACCAATTTCGCCGTCTGTAAGCTTCGCTTGCTGCTGACACATCAGGGCCCGGATCTCTCTCTGGATCACTCCCTTCTGCCTTGGTCTGGCAATTTCAGCGAGCTGTTGGAGTAAGAACACAACTTCTCCCAGACAGTTACTGATAATGTTAGTACCCAAAATTATATTTAAACCGTTCTCTTCATTTACAGTCTTTACTACTAGAAGCCCCTGGTCTTTCAACTCCTCTCTGCCCACTTTCACATCCACACATTTTGTCCCGAGTACTTCTACAGGAAGACCATTAGAAGCATACACGGTAAAGTCAGGGCTCGGGGGTTTAAGACTGTCCATTGACCAGAACTTAGTATATAGGGCATCAGGTATTAGGGTCACCTGAGACCCAGTGTCTAACAATGCCGGAACTGCAATACCATCTAGAATGATAGACAGGTAGGGTCGCCCACCCACATACCTGCGGTTCCAGTCTAGGGGGCCTGACGGATCTCCTCCTGGGTGTTGGCCCTCGGACCCAGGTTCTGCCCGTTTAAAGGACACTGTGGAGACATATGACCTTTCCGGTTGCAACGGTAACAGGTGATCTCCCGACGAGGAGGGTGTTGATCAGAGGTCGCTCCTGGGGGTGGCGTTGTCCTCCTCCGGGGGGCGACGGCTTCCTTCTTCTCCGGTTCATCCACGGGACGTCTTCTGGGCAGTCAGCTAATAAGATCTTCCCTTCTTCCTCTTTCCGCAGCTGCAGGGCACTCATCACAGCAGCCAGATTTTTAGTCAGCTGGCGCACCTCTGAGCGCAGACAGTCCAATTCACTAGGGGGTGTCACCTGCGTTTTGGCTTCTGCCACTAGCGGGGAAAAGGGGGGTACTGCCGGTTCCAGAGTGACTTCACCCTGGTGATGTTGGGTTGACACCTCAGGTTTGCCCAGGGGTCGCAGCCCTTTTATTGCCATGTCCTTTAGGGCATCAAAGGTAGCATCAGGATGATCTAAGGACCACCAGTTTACAGTTCTGCGTTCCTCTTGGGATCTCAATCCCTGTACAAATTGTTCTTTCAGCATCTTATTTTCGTCGATAGCATTTATATTATTAATCTGCTTAAGGGCTCTCAGGGCTCCTTGTAGTCGGCAAGCGTAGTCCCTGATGCTGTCACCTGACTGCTGTGAACAGTGGTAGAAGGCCATCCGGAGATCCGTTTCGGTGCGGTCTTCAAACATGGCATGTAGCTTAAAGAGGATCGCAGGTACCGACTCCTGATCAACGGTATCCCAAGTCTCCACTTCCCTCTCAGCAGCGCCAGTTAGCTGCCCTATCTGCACAGCAGCTTTTTGTCTCTCAGGCATGGAGTACATTTCTAGGATGCTGCATAACTTCCGCTTGAAGCCTGCTAAAGTGCCTGGCTCGCCGCTGTACTGGGGAAGCCATTTCGCCCCAGGCATATATGGGAGCGTTAGTGGCATGAGCGGGACTACCGGACTGGGTGCTGGGCCTGCGCCCCCATCTGGCGCTACAATGCCACGCGTTGCGGGGTCGGGGCCTCCGGCTGGGGCCGCACTGTCGGCCAGTTGTTGTGACATATTAGCGCCCCCTTAGTTAAACGGAGCCTACCGGTTTCAGAAGCTGCTATTTCACAGGCACAGCAGTGGGGACAGGACCTTCGTCGCAGGCGCTCTGATGTCAGAGCGCCCACTTCCTGCCGCAGGACCTGCCGCTGAGTCAGAGCCGGGGGCGTGTCTACGACTTTGCGCGCTCTTTCAGGTACGCCCACCTTCTTCTCCAGCGCCTTAGGGCGCGAATATGGCGGCAAATATGGCGGTATTTGGTGCCAAACAACAGCAACAGTCTTTTTCACAAAGCACTCCACAGGCACACAGGGCTCGCAATTCTGCAAGTTTCGGATCCTGTTCGTGACGCCAAGTTTTGTCGTGACCCGCACCACAATTGTGGGTTACCAGGGCAACGGGGTACTCAGAGCCGAGCCCATGGAAGTCTATGGGGTTGTCACAGGTAGCGGTGGCTCGGTCTGTGGCCCTGGCGGTCAGGCGTATGTTTGGGGGAATTATTTACAGGGGACTTGTATATAACAGTTCGTGACGCCACCTGTAGTTTTCTGATCACTGAGACCAGCGCTGCTGTAGATCTCTGAGGGGATGGTGTGGCAGCTAGATGTCGGGTCCCCTACAGGTGGGACTCTTCCCTCAGGGTCTATAGTGATGATGATGTCGTGAAGGTATGCAGTTAAATGACACAGTCTCACACATTAAAGCTTCTTTCCATACCTTTTACTTTCCAAGATGATAAGGCAGGTCCCGGGAAGCTGTTGGGGTGGATGGAGGATGCGTTTCAAGGTAACGGCTGAGCAGGTTAGAGGCCTCCTTAACTTTCAATGTAACGAGTCCAACTTGCATGAAGCTAAGTTCACTCAAAAACTCCAGCTAATTCTGTAGCTGTACTGCCCGGTCAGCATGGTGGTCGAGTCTTCTAATGGATAGAACTAAGTTCCTTCTCTCGTCGTGCACTGACTCAAAGTTCTTGTTCTACCTGACCCTGGTTTCGTACTGACAACAGGGCTTGTTCCTGTGACTTGAAGTCCAGCGAACCTCTGGCTATTCTATCACTACGCTTGAAGCTGTAGCGACACTTCGGTCCCCAGTGACCGGTGACTAATGCAGGATAGTCCAATCCTTCAAGCACTTCTATAATTCTTTCCACTGCGCCCTTCGCCCTGCTCACGCTCTTAATATCAGCACTGACTAGACTAGGATAATATTCGATCATCCGTACTAGCCTCCACTTTTGTACCGTCTCCCTGTGTTGACAGGAGATCTCGGCTCTCCAAAAGGCACCAGTCCCGACTCTCTGCACGCTCACAGGAGAACTTTCAGACTGCCCTGTGCTACAGGACACTCCCCTATACACCCCTGCTGGGTGTGTCTGAAATGTATATGAGTGATGTCGAGCCTTAACCGTTACCTCTCCACTCATCCTCCCGGATAATGTGTGCCTTACATACCAGGGCTACACACTAACATGGCTGCTTCAGCTGTTGCACCTCGATTGGGGTCATCAAACACCTGCCCCATGGCTGAAATAAAAGTATCAAGGTGATTCAAACAATCATCCTCAGTCTCAATCAGAGGGTTTGCCCACATCAAAGCCTTGTTGGTAAGCAACATAATTATAGTAAGCACCTTAGATCGTTCAGTGGGAAATTGTGAAGCATGTGCAGAAAAAAAAGATTGCATTGATTAATAAATCCCCTGAATTTCTCACGTTCACCGCCAAAACGAAAAGGGGGCAACTTGGGAATCCCAGAACTCGGGGCTACGGCAGGAGCCTGGACTCGCCCCTCTAGAACCTCAATCCTGGCTCGCAAATCCTGGGCAGTCTGTCCAAACACTTGCAAATTGTGATTAGTGAGGTCCTGTAGGTTTGTAAAACGGGTCTTTATATTCTGCAAATCTGCAAGGATATTATCAGTCACTCCGCAAAGTTCCTTTATGCGGGCCTCCATTTTCCAGATCTTTTAAGAGAGGAGTACTGGAATGGTTGTGAGAAGTCACAACCACTGTCATCACAGAAAGTACAACCGGACATCCGATATCCACAGTTACAGCAGACACAGCCTTTCCAGACCCAGCAGACACTAACGTTTGGCTTCAGAATCTTGTAATGTGTGTAGTACAGTTCATATAGCGTCTTGTGCTTGGGTGCGATGAAAATACATGAGACACAGGTTTGATATAGAAAGTCTTGTATTACTTCATACAAGTTGGCAAAAATAGTCACACAGTTTGCAGACACAGAAGCAGGAGACACAGCAGGCCAGAGTAATCTAAGCTCAGCAATCACTCTCCACAACAGGTTCAGGATCTTCTTCTCTGTTACCGTAAGTCCATGCAAACCTGGGTCTTTCAAAGAGCAGGGTTCAGAGTCCACAAGTGCTTCAGAGTTCCTCAGTAGGAATAGCTGGAGTACAAGGTCCAAGGCTTCAGGAGTCAGGTCACAGGTTCACTGCAGGCTAGATTCTGAAGCACTGATTGCTCAGCTGTGGCTGCTTAAGAAGCAAAGGGAGAGAATCAGGGCGGGAACATGCAAGCTGGAAACTCCATATTGACTGAGGGCAAGATAGCTGCAGCAAGACAGAAAGTAAAATGGCTGACGAACAAACTGAGTTTCAGGAACATGTACACAGAACCTTACAGCTGCTGTACTTGGACGACGTAATTGTGTACTCTAAGACATATGAAGATCATCTGAAGCACCTGGCGGAGGTATTTGAGTCATTGTCCAAGTTTGGGATGAAACTAAAGCCCTCTAAATGCCACCTGCTCAAACGGAAGGTACAGTACTTGGGAGACATTGTCAGTTCCGAAGGAGTAGCGCCGGACCCCGAGAAGGTCACAGCTATTCAGAAATGGCCAGAGCCGAAGAACCTAAAGGAGGTGCGTCAGTTCCTGGGACTAACAGGTTACTACAGGAGGTTTGTAAAAGATTACACTAAGAAAGCGGCGCCTTTACAGGACCTCCTGGTAGGACAACCTCTTAAGAGCAGAAACCTTCCATTCAATTGGGGAAAAGAACAAGCTGAGGCATTCAAAGAGATGAAAGGGATCCTTACCGGCGATGAAATCCTAGCCTACCCAGATTACAGCCAACCGTTCCTGCTATACACAGATGCCAGTAACGAAGGATTAGGAGCAGTCCTCAGTCAGAAGCAGAATGGCCAAGAAAAAGTCATCGCATATGCCAGCAGAAAACTCCGGCCAACTGAGAGGAATCCGGAAAACTATAGCAGCTTCAAACTGGAGTTCCTGGCGCTGGTCTGGGCCATTACCGAAAGATTCAAACATTACCTTGCCTCCAACAAGTTCACTGCGTTTACAGACAATAACCCCTTGACGCATCTGGAAACAGCCAAGCTGGGAGCCATGGAGCAACGTTGGATGGCTCGGTTGTCAAATTATCAGTTTACCATCAAGTACAGAGCGGGCCGTAAAAATGCCAACGCGGACGCCTTGTCCAGAATGCCGCATGAATCCGACACGGAGGAAGAATCAGATGATCTGGAAGAAATCGAGCTACCTGCGTTCCATCGAAATGGGATGGTCCAAGAGCAACGAGTCTACAGAAAGTGGTGTGGTGAGATGTTGAACCCTTTACCCCATCACAGCTGGAAGGAGACTCAAGACAGCGATCCAGTGGTCAGCCGTATCAAGGAGCTGATAAGACAGGAAGGTTCCTCCTTGGAGAAAGACGCACCTATACCAGCAAAGCTCCTGTGGAATGAAAGAAGCCGGTTGTTCATATACCGAGAGAAGTTGTGCAGGAGATACGTCGACCCAAGGACCCATGAGATGGTTTGGCAGATAGTGGTGCCCAGAGCAGACATCCAAATGGTGTTGGAAGCCTACCACGATCAAGCAGGACACTTTGGCTGGAAAAATCTGGAGACCCTGTTGAGGTGCCGGTTCTACTGGTTAGGGATGCGCAGCTCCATCGAGAAGTGGTGCCGGAACTGTGGACCCTGTGGTCTCAGACGAAAAGACTATCATAGTCAGAGAGCACCCTTGCTGCCTATCCGGACGACTCGTCCTCTGGAGATCGTAGCATTGGATCACGTTAAGTTGTCCCCAAGCAGGTCAGGATATTCGTATGCCCTGACCATGGTGGATCACTATTCCAAATTCCTGATGGTCGCCCCTGTCAAAGATCTGACAGCAGAGACAGCAGCCAAGGTCTTCCAAGCAAGTTTCTGCAGACCACACGGATATCCAGAGCAGGTACTGACTGATCGAGGTCCAGCCTTTGAAGCTGAACTGTTTCAGGAATTCTGTCAATTGTATGGATGTAAAAAGATCAGAACGACGCCATACCACCCTCAGACCAACGGCCTTTGTGAAAAGATGAATCACATTGTCATGGATTTACTGAAAACTGTACCCCTGGAAGAAAGAAATCGGTGGCCGGACTTGTTACCTGACCTGGTTGACTTGTACAACCACATACCAGTAAGTTCCACCAACTGCACTCCAGCTTACCTTATGAGAGCAAGACCTGGAAGACTGCCAATGGATTTGGAGCTGGGAGTGGTAGAACCAGAGGCTGATGACAGTGCTGAAGATTGGGACACTACTCGACAGGAACAGTACAAGAGAGTACAAGCCTGCGTAGAAGACAGTCTCAACAAAGTAAGAGAAAAGCAAGAGAAGAACTATAACAAAAATGCTCCCGCTAAGCCTTTTATGCCTGGAGAAATGGTGCTCAAAAGGAAAAGAAGAATGCACAAGTTGGATGATCAGTGGGAACAGGAGCCATATGTCGTGCAAAATTCCAATTTTGATAACAGAAAGGTCTGTGCCATTAGTAAGGATGGAGGAAAAACGACGGCAACGGTGTCCAGAGATCATTTAAAGTTGTGTCCTTGCCCATTAAAGCTCCGTGAAGAAAAACCTGTTGTCCTTCAGAAAGAAAATGATGAAGCGGTCATACACACGGATTTGGGAGATTTACCTGCGGATTGGCCCAGATTGGGAGACGCTGTAATTATTCCTGTGCTGCAGTTTTATCAACCGCAAGAGGAGTCTCTACAACCAGTCATACCAATTGTGCCAGTAGAGCCAGTTCCAGAAGAACCTGTTCTGGCAGACCCTCAACCATTCGAACCCCAAGAAGCGGACCCGCAAGAAGCAGCACCACAAGAAGTGGAATCCCCTGGTGAAGCTGGTGAAGCAGTACCGCCTCGTCCAGTCACTAGCATGCTTGCCAGGTCCCTAGAGAGGTGGAGTCGTATCTATAGTTTGCCGTTACGCAGAACAGAAAGGTTAGAGACTACTATACCTGACGCTACCCCACGTAGGTCAGAACGCATCACTAAAGGAAAACTACCTATTCGCTATCAGGAGTAGTCCTAGTAAATTAGTTAGCAAGACCCAGACAGGGTTTATTGTCACTGACAAAATGTATAAAGTTTGAAAAAGTTATTAATGAGATTTCTATTTATATGTCTTGAAATGTGTCTTTTCCATGCTATGGACTGCGTGGCTGTGGACTGTGCCAGCCCAAGAACTTGCTTTGTAAATAGTTGCGCTTCGGTGCATTATCTTGGTTTTACATGAAACCATTACTATCTACCTCTGAAGAAAAACCCGTATGGTGTGGCCTAGAGTGAGGTCTGCAGTCAAAAGTCCTGCAGCCCACCCAGGACCCACGTGGGAGGTTTTTGGTGCGGGTCCTCCACAAGAATATTGTCTAGTAATATGAAAAATGTTTTGATACTTTTGATACTTTTGTAATTTTCTAAATGTACAAATTGTAACGTTCAAGAAGTCTTACCTCCCGGATGGGATGAGTTAAATGTTTATGTTAAATGCAAAACAAAAATGTTTTCTTTTTCTCTTTTACAGCCCGGAGTGCTGTGTTAAACCAAGGGGGGATGTGTGGCCCAGCTATGTAAGGCACACATTATCCAGGAAAATGCACAGGAAGGTAACCACAAAAGCTTGTTATCATTCACGTCACTCACACTTTCAGACACACCCACTAGGGGTATAGGAGGTAGTGACACGTAGCAGAGTCAGATAGTTTCCTGTCTTCGGACAGATCAGTTCAGCCAGAGTTGAGTCAAGCTTCCTGTCTCAGGACAGTGCAGACCAGTCAGTTTCCTGTCTTAGGACAGTGCAGTTCAGTGCCAGTTCAGTCTGGACTAGGAGAGAGGACTGAATCCTCGCAGAGCTAGCGTAGCTCACCTGACAAGGAAGTGGAGGCTAGTACGGGTGAAGTGAATCATCCTAGCCTAGTCAGAGCTACCCTTAATCAGTACCTCAACAGAAGCTGAAACAAGGAGGAAACTGAGATCTGCTCAGCGAGCTCTGGAGAAAGCTGACATTTCCATCGAAAGCTACAAGTGCTTACGCTAAGAGCGAGAGCAGGGTGAAGGGCGCAGTGGAGAAGACATAGAGAAGTGCTTCAGGTATTGGATTGCCTGCACTAAATAACCGGACACCGGGGTCCGAAGCGTTGCTAGAGTTTCAAGCATAGCAACAAGATACTCGGAGGCTATCTGGACTACAGGTCGCAGAGAGCAGCCCAAGCGCTGATACGTAACCGGAGACAGGGAAAACAGGAGTCTAGCCTGATCAGCAAATATAGACTTAGTTCTCCCAACATCTGCTAGTCAGAGCCATAGAAGTCTCCACCACAAAGTCGGCCGGGCTTGTCAGCTATTGAGAAAGCTGGAGATTGTAGAGTTAACTTCGCTTCATGCAAGTTTGGACTCTGAGATATACGAAGTAAAGGAGGCCTCTAACCTGCTCAGCGGTTACCCGAATGTGCATTCTCCACCCCAACCAGCTCCCCGGGACCTGCTTGAACCATCTACCAGTAAAAGGTATGAAAAGAAGCTGCATTGTGTGTGACTGAATTATTAACTACACCCTGCATCATCACCATAGACTTCCAGGGACCAGTCTCACCTGTGGGAGACTTACCACCCAGCTGCCCCATAACATCCCCTGTGAAAGTCCTTATAGCAGCGCTGGTCCAACTAACCAGATACCACAGGTGGCGTCACAAACTACCTATCCTTAAAATCCCCTGTAAATATTCCCCATTGCACGACCGCCAGGGCCACGGACCGAGTCACCGCTACCAGTGACAACTCCCATAGATTTCCATGGGCTCGGCTCCGAGTACCCCATAGCCTTGGTATCCACAATTGTGGTGCGTGTCGGAACACTGACATGACCGTGTACTCTCGCCACCGGTAAGGGAGAATCCTAAAAGTGTGCAGAGCATTAGTTGTGAGAATTCAGAAGCTGCAATGTCAGGATTCAGCTCTGCAGGTTCCAGCAGTCGTCACATGGACACTTCACTCATGCCATTTTCATACTTATGGTCCTGTGACAACGAGCTTCTCCTCCTGCTTCTCTCAGTTTTTCACTGAACATTGAGAGCATTAGGGAGAGCAGCTCGTGGGTACATGACTAAGTGTGCAAATCGCATGTGTGCGGGGGGGGGGGAGCGCCAGAAAGCCTAGAGGCGCCTCTGGCCGCAACACACCACCAGCCCCAGCCCCCGCGGACTGATCTCTGCAGTGTGGCGATTGGGTACATCCCATTGGGTACATCCCATCTTCAGTCACGAGGAGGAGCTGAAGAGAGAGGAGAGAGCAGAGGCTGCGAGGCAGAGCTGCAGAGTCTCTGAGGTACTGTGTGTGAGCAGCTGCCTGAGCTGCGGCGCTGCCTGGGGCTGGCCTGGCCTGGAGACTATTTGGGCAGTATGTGCTAAGTTCTATTTGGGCAGTGAGTGTAGTATGTCACTGTATTATTTGGGGCTGGGCAGTGGGCCCTCAGCACTGTATGACAGTGTGAACAGCTGCCTGAGCTGCGGCGCTGCCTGGGGCTGGCCTGGCCTGGAGACTATTTGGGCAGTGAGTGTAGTATGTCACTGTATTATTTGGGGCTGGGCAGTGGGCCTCAGCACTGTATGACAGTGTGAGCAGCTGCCTGAGCTGCGGCGCTGCCTGGGGCTGGCCTGGCCTGGAGACTATTTGGGCAGTATGTGCTATTTGGGCAGTATGTCACTGTATTATTTGGGCACTGTATGAGGTATTATATGAGCACTATGTGATGATATTATTTGGGCACTGTATTGTTTGAGCATTATGTGACGGTATTATTTGGGCACTCTGTGACTGTATTATTTGGGCACTGTATTATTTAGGCACATTCAGTGCCAGGAGCCCTTCCTTCTTGCCTGCGGCTCCTTAGCTGCTGCAGAACCTCATTTTAAAGAGGAAAGGCAAGGAGAGTGGAGTGGTTTTTGTGAAGCTATGAGGGGCTGCCTTGCTTCTGCAGAACCTGTTTTTGCCTAAAACCTTTTACGTGGAAAAAATTAATCACACCTGGATCCTGAAGTTCCTCCAGGACTACAAGTCCCAGCAGAACGTGGGGAGCAGTGATGTAATCCTTCAGCCTCTGACTAGCTATACCTCCCCCCTTCTTTAAAAAGAGGTTCTGCAGCTGCGGAGGGAACATATATGTATGAATCACAACCCAGCTGCTGCAGAACCTCTTGAGGGAATCCCATTCCGCAGGCTTCGGGGTGTGTGGCTTCAAAATAGGTGTGGCTTAAAAGGGTGTGGCTTAAAATGGGTGTGGTTTACCGACGCACAAACACAGAACCTGTTGTTAAAAATTTGAATCCCACCCCTGCAATAAAGGTGTCTTTCTTTCTGCTACCACTGCTGTTGAGGAGGAATTAATGGAGTTTCGGCTATTTGTGGATTGTGGTTCTACTCTCAATGTGATTGATGGGAAATTTTTGGAAAAGCTAAAATTAAAACCCAAACTTCTGTCTTCCCCTATTAATGTGGTTTGTGTGGATGGTTCTCCCTTGAAAAATGTTACTCACCATATCTGTGAATTTCCTCTTACTATTAATGGTGTTCATCAAGAGAATTTGGATTTAGCAGTTTTGAATAATTTGCCCTCACCGGTGATTTTGGGGTTACCCTGGTTAAAATTGCACAATCCGGTACTGGATTGGTCTACCAATGAAATTAAGTCCTGGAGTCCTAATTGTTATGACAAGTGTTGTAACGGGCGTATTGCTGCTGTAGTTAAGGGGGAGTTACCTGTACCTATTTAAGAGGGGACTGGATGCCTTTCTTGAAAAGTATAATATTACAGGCTATATTCACTAGTTTCCTAGATACAGCGTTGATCCAGGGAGCTAGTCTGATTGCCGTATGTGGAGTCGGGAAGGAATTTTTTTCCCCAATGTGAAGCTTACTGTTTGCCACTTGGGTTTTTTTTGCCTTCCTCTGGATCAACATGTTAGGGCAGGTTAGGATAGGATATGGGCTGAACTAGATGGACTTAAAGTCTTCCTTCAACCTTAATAACTATGTTACTATGTTACTATGTTACTATTCAGGATTTTTGGAAAGTTTTTTCTGATAAGGAATCGCAGGTATTGCCTCCTCATAGAGAATATGATTGTGCAATTGAATTTGTCCCTGGAGCGACTCTTCCTAAAAGTCGTTTATTTAATTTGACTATTCCTGAGAGAAAGGCTTTGGAGGAATACATACAGACAAGCTTGGCCGCCGGTCACATTAGGCCTTCCAAGTCTCCTGTGGCGGTTGGATCTTTTTTTGTTAAAAAAAAGGACGGCGGTTTACGGCCTTGTCTAGACTTTCGTGAGATTAATACGATTACTGTACGCAATCCTTACCCACTGCCATTGATTCCTGATTTGTTTAATCAGTTAGTGGGGGCCACGTGGTTCTCGAAAATTGATCTTCGAGGGGCATACAATTTGTTGCGCATGAAGGAGGGGGATGAATGGAAGACTGCGTTTAACACTCCACTGGGTCATTTGAGAATCTGGTCATGCCTTTTGGGCTTTCCAGTGCTCCGGCATTTTTTCAGAATCTTATTAATGACATCCTTAGACCTTTGATCGGCAGAAGTGTGGTTGTGTATTTGGATGACATTTTGATTTATTCACCGGATTTGGAGTCTCATTGGAGGAGTGTGCGTGAAGTATTACAGTTACTGAGTGATAATTCACTTTTTGCCAAACTAGAAAAATGTGAGTTCACTGTACAGAGACTTAGTTTTTTGGGCTACATTGTCTCCAGTGAAGGTTTTGAGATGGACCCGGTGAAAGTGCAAGCTGTGCAGGATTGGCCTAGACCTATTGGTGTGAAATCAATACAGAGGTTTTTGGGGTTCGCCAATTATTATAGAAAATTCATTAAAAATTTTTCTGTGATTGCCAAACCTCTGACCGATCTCACCAGGAAAGGTGCTGATGCGGTTCAGTGGACTACTGAGGCCATTGAGGCTTTTGTGTTGCTAAAGGAGAGGTTCAGCTCTGCTCCCATCCTTACGCAGCCTGATGTGACTAAACCATTTTTGGTTGAGGTTGATGTTTCTTCTGTGGGGGTCGGCGCAGTGTTGTCTCAGGCAAAGACGGATGGAGTACATCCCTGTGCTTTTTTTTCAAAGAAATTTTCTGAGTCTGAACTAAATTATGATATCAGTAATCGGCAATTGTTGGCAATTAAACTCGCATTTGAACACTGGCGTCATTTTTTGGAGGGAGCGGAATTTCCCGTTCAAGTCTTCACCGATCATAAAAATCTGATCTACCTTGATGCTGCCAAACGCTTGAATGCCCGTCAGGCTAGGTGGGCACTGTTTTTCTCACGGTTTAATTTTACCGTTACTTACATCCCAGGTACTAAAAATGTTAAAGCTGATGCTTTGTCTCGCAGCTTTTCTCCTATGGTGGGTACTCAGGAGGAGGAAAACATTTTGCAAGAGGGGGTTGTTATTGCTGTTTTGGACTCCGTGTTGGAAGATGAGATTCTTAAAGCACAGGAGAATGCCCCATCTAACACGCCACATGGGAGGTTGTTTGTGCCTGGTACCCTGAGGAGAGATTTGTTTGTTGAATGTCATGACTCTCGGTTGGCAGGTCATCCTGGAATCTCTGAGACCAAGAGACTTGTGGGTCGCAGTTTTTGGTGGCCTGGATGGCAGAAGGAAGTCATTAAGTGGGTGCGTCAATGCACTGTGTGTGCTAGATCTAAGTCTTCTCATACTCCTGCTGCGGGGTTGCTTTGCCCTCTGGAGGTCCCTAGTGCACCTTGGACACATTTGGCTATGGACTTTATTACTGACCTTCCCCCTCTGAGGGTTTCACTGTCATCTGGGTGGTCGTGGACCGTTTTAGCAAGATGTGTCACTTGGTTCCTTTCATCAAACTGCCTGTGCTAAGACTCTCGCTAAGGCCATTGTCAAGGAAATTGTCAGACTACATGGCGTTCCTACTGACATTGTTTCTGATAGGGAACCTCAGTTTGTGGCTCGTTTTTGGCGCGCCTTTTGTGACAGGTTGGGAGTTCATTTGTCGTTTTCATCCGGATATCATCCTGAGTCTAATGGCCAGACAGAAAGGAAAAACCAGGATGTTGAGCAGTTCTTGCGTTGTTTTGTGACTGATAATCAAGAGGGGTGGTCTGAGTTTCTGCCACTTGCTGAGTTTGCTCTTAACAACCATACATCCGCTTCTGCTGGTTGTTCGCCTTTTTTTTGTTGTACTGGGAGACATCCGTCTTTTGGGTCATTTTCCAAGTTGGGATCGGCTGTACCTGAAGAGGAGAATTTTTCTGGTGTTTTGGAGAGAGTTTGGACTGATGTGCGTGGTAATCTTCAGGAGGCTAACAAAAGATCCAAAGTGTATTTTGATAGAAAACGACAAGAGGTTTTGTTTGCTATTGGTGACATGGTTTGGTTGTCCTCTAAGAATTTGCACTTGAGGATTCCGTCTAAGAAATTGGGTCCCAAGTTTGTAGGGCCTTTTAAGGTGCTTCAGGTTATTAACCAATCTGCTGTTAAGTTGGAGCTTCCCACCTCCTGGAAGATTAATCCGGTGTTTCATGTTTCTCTCTTGAAAAAAGCTGAGGTCTCAGATGGAGATGTCTCGGCCACTGTTCCCCTGGTGGTGGAGGACGGGCAATATGAGATTTCCCGCATCCTAAATTCTAGACGGTATAGAGGGAGTTTGCAGTACCTCGTCGCTTGGAAGGGTTATGGACCCGAGGATAACTCATGGGTGAGGGCGGATGATGTTTCTGCGTCTAGACTTGTCAGAGCGTTTCACAAGAGGTTTCCGGATAAGCCTAAGTCCTAGGGGATCCGGAGGATCCTCTTAGAAGGGAGGGTACTGTTAGAACCCTCTTGTTAGGTTTTGTTTCTGTTTGCTGGTCACATGACCTTTTTTCCCTATTTAGTCTGGCTCCGCCCTTCTGGCTTTGCTGGACTTCATTGTATTATCTACTCTTAAGCTAGCCGGGTGCTTAGGTGCCTTACTCAGTCAGTTTTGCTTGATCTTAGGATCTCTTAGTACTTTGTTTTCTGTTTAATTATCCCTGCTACAATTTCTGTTAGGAGGTGTCCACCTTTTCTCCCAGTCCCTAGATCTTGTAGGGATTCCTCCCTCGCAACTATAGGTCTTCGTTCAGACTAGCTGAGGACTTTAGCGGGTCTGGTCGCAGGATCAGGTTCCCCGTTACATCGTAGGGATTCAGCTTAGTTCTATTGTAGGGACAGAATTCCCATCTTTCCTTAGAAAAATATTTAGACTTGAGAGTCCTCAGTGGTTGATACTTTTTAATGGCTAACTGAAAAGATGGTAACAAATTGCAAGCCTTCGAGACTACGCAGGTCTCTTCATCAGGCAAAGACTAAAACAAAAGCTGAAGAATCACATATTTATATACACAAAAGGATACAGGAATAATGCAATAGGTAAGACAAGTGACGTGAAGCAGAACTGTCATTATGGCAGAGGGATGAACATAAATATGACTAGTTCATAGATAAGGAGTGAAAGTTTTATTACCCTCTGATTGGGGTCTGGTATTGTGTTGTGATGACCCTAAAAGGTCAGGGAAGCAGATTCCTTAATTGTTGTAGAAAGACATAAAACTCTGGGATATATTCATCCCAGCACTAAGAGTGTCAAAGGTCATCATAAGTTTATATTCCCAGACTTTTCTATCCTTCTCAGATTTCTCCTTATCCTTCTCCTTATCTATGAACTAGTCATATTTATGTTCATCCCTCTGCCATAATGACAGTTCTGCTTCACGTCACTTGTCTTACCTATTGCATTATTCCTGTATCCTTTTGTGTATATAAATATGTGATTCTTCAGCTTTTGTTTTAGTCTTTGCCTGATGAAGAGACCTGCGTAGTCTTGAAAGCTTGCAATTTGTTACCATCTTTTCAGTTAGCCATTAAAAGGTATCAACCACTGAGGACTCTCAAGTAGTGTTGAACGATACGATAATGCAAATATTAGCTCTATCGGCCTTTCGATAATTCGTTTCGATATTTTCGTCATATCGAATACCGTAATCGGATTTGTCACTGTCACTGTCTGTGTCCGTCGGTCGGGTCTGTCACTGTCAGTGTCCGTCGGTCGGGTCTGTCAGGAGTCAGCGGCACTTACCTGGCAGAAGATCTCCGGCGGTCACGTCCTGGACTGCTTCATGGCCGCCATCCTCTTCTCCCCGGCGGTCACATGCAGTTTCTCGCGATAACTGCAGTGACTGCTCGGTAATCCCGGCCGTAAAGCAGTCAGTCCGATGACGTCACCGCCGGGGAAGCAGGTAATCAGCTGTGCTGCGCCGGGATGTCAGGCTCTGCCTGTCATTGCGATGTAGCAGAGCTGGATCGTCGTGGGACCCTCGTTACTATGGACTGCGTCGGACAGGTGGTATACTGTTGGTTTGTTTTTTTCCTTTTTTTACAGGAGATCGATGGCGTCGCAGGAATGAGAGTACAATAAAATAAATGAAAACTGTGTTGTCTCTTTTATTTCATTAAAATACTTTTTTCTTGCTTTGTCTTTTTTTTATGCATTTAATAACTTTGGGATTAATAATGGATCGGTGTCTTATTGACGCCTCTCCATTATTAACCGGGCTTATTGTCACCGTGCAATCAACGGTGACATTAACCCCTTATTACCCCGCTTGCCACCGCTACAGGGCAAGTGGGAAGAGCCGGGTAAAGTGCCACAATTGGCACATCTTTTGATGCGCCAAATGTGGGGCTGCTGTAGCCTGGTATTATCAGGCTGTTGAGGGCCAAAATCCATGGGCCTTGACAGTCTTTTAATACCAGGCCGCAGCAGTCTGCATTTTACTTGGCTGGTTAACAAAAATAGGGGGACCCCTACGCCGTTTTTTTTTTCGAGGGGATCCCCTATTTTTGTTAACCAGCCAAGCTAAGCAGACTGCTGTGGCCTGGTATTATCAGGCTTGCAAGGTCCATGGATATTGGATCCTTACCAGCCTGAAAAACCAGGCCTCAGCGGTCTGCTTCATCTGGCTGGTTAACAAAAATAGGGGGACCCCACGCCAATTTTTTTCGAGGGGATCCCCTATTTTTGTTAATCAGCCAAGATATGCAGACTGCTGTGGCCTGGTATTATCAGGCTGGCAAGGTCCATGGATATTGGATCCTTACCAGCCTGAAAAACCAGGCCTCAGCGGTCTGCTTCATCTGGCTGGTTAACAAAAATAGGGGGGACCCCACGCCAATTTTTTTCGAGGGGATCCCCTATTTTTGTTAATCAGCCAAGATATGCAGACTGCTGTGGCCTGGTATTATCAGGCTGGCAAGGTCCATGGATCTTGGCTCCTTAACAGCCTGAAAATCCAGGCCTCAGCGGTCTGCTTCATCTGGCTGGTTAACAAAAATAGGGGGGACCCCACGCCATTTTTTTTCGAGGGGATCCCCTATTTTGTTAATCAGTTCCCTCTGACGTCACTGATTGTGTCCCTGGCTGACCTGAAGTGAAAGTGGAAAGCAATCAATTAAGCTTTCCACTTCCTCTCCTGTCAGCCAGGAGAGGAACTCATTCATTTGCGGGTTTACTGTGAGGCTGCAGCATTAGCTGCGGTCCCTGCAGTAAACATTAACCCTTTCTGATGGATTACACCGTGGGACCTGACTGTACATCGGATTGGTAAGAATAATTTTGCTTTATTATTTTATTTTTATTACAGGAAATGGTTTTAGCAGGTAAATAAAATATGGTCAAAAACTGTGTGATTATTTCATTAAACTTCTTTTTTATTAAAGTGTGTGTGTTTGATTTTTCTTTCATGCAATAGGATTAATAATTGATAGTTGTCTGATTGACAGCTCTCAATTATTAACCTGGCTTAAAATGACCTTTCAATTGCAAGGTCATTTTAACCCCTTATTAACCCATTCGCCACCGCTACAGGGCAATGGGAATAGACGGGCAAAGTGCCAGAAAGGGCGAATCTAATTATAGATTTGTCTTTTCTGGGGTGTCTGGGGGCAGATTTTAGTAGCCGGGGGGGGGCCAAAAATAATGGTCCCTCTCTGGGCTATTATTATCTGCCCCCACTCACTGGCTTTGTCTGTCTGGTTGCGAAAATAGGGCGGGAGCCCACGCATTTTTTTTCAGCAATTTTACACCTCATATATATATATATACATGTCATTGAATTTGTGACACATATATATATATATTTTATATTTATAGTTCATACAGTTCTACATAGTATAATAGCCGCTAATTCAATTGCCGGCTTTTGTGAAAATGCAGAACCCGACATGAAATGACACTTGGTGTACATAGGGTTAACCATGTCTTTTCATGTAGTTTGATATCTGATTTGCACAAACAATTACATCAGTCTATGTGTGCAAAATTTCACACCTGTAGGGGTTAATTAAAGGTGTAAATTCGTAGCAAAAAAGTCTGTTTTTTTTACAACGAATTTACACCTTTAATTAACCCCTACAGGTGTGAAATTTTGCACACATAGACTGATGTAATTGTTTGTGCAAATCAGATATCAAACGACATGAAAAGACATGGTTAACCCTATGTACACCAAGTGTCATTTCATGTCGGGTGCTTCTGTCTTTTCACAGAAGCCGGCTTTACCCGGCAATTGAATCAGAGGATATTTTACTATGTAGAAGTGTATAAACTATACATATATGTATATATATGTCACAATGACATGTATATATATATATATATAATATATGTATTCTATGTGTGTATATTTAGTGTTTACAAGGAAATAAAGGTTTTTTTTTAATTTCGATATTTTGTTCCCATAGACTTACATGGGACTTCCGCTATCGAAATCGGATATCGACGATATTTAGTGCTATCGGCGATACAATTTCGATACGATATTTTTAGATATCGAGCAATATCGCTCAACACTACTCTCAAGTCTAAATATTTTTCTATCTACTGGCTAACACGGTACGAAGATACACATCTTTCCTACATCTTTCCTTAGTGCTTGTAGCAGATCATAACAGTGCTCCTATCACGTCACTTCTGGCTCATTTAACCTGGCTCAGGTGGCAGGACATCGCCAGAGTATTCGGGTAGTTGCTATTCCCAATTCTTCATTAATACAGTTCCTCTCTTAGACTCTGCTACATACAAGTCTCCAACACTTCGTTTATGCTGTAAAGCTCTGCTACTAAACTCGAATCTCCACTGCTTCAGCCCTGCTTCATCCAAGTCTCTATTGCTCCAGAACTACTGCTCATCTCTGCTGCATCCAAGTCTTCACTTATCTGGTTTCGCTACACAGATCTGCTAAATCCAAGTCTCTTCTGCTCCAGATCTGCTGCTCGACTCTTCTTCAAGTCTTCACTAATCCAGATCGCAGCTCAACTTTACTACATCTTATTCTCTACTACTCCGGTTTCGCTACACAGCTCTGCTACATCCTGGCCTTCATCGGCTGAAGTCTTGGTTCTCAGGTCTGATACATCCAAAGTTCTACTACTCCTAGAGGATGTTTGGAACTTTAACATTGATGGCCAATCCTTAGGATACGTTATCAACGGCTGATCGATTAGGATGCACCACTGTTCCCGGTGTCGACACGTTCTAAGGGCACATTCAGACGTCCGTTTTTCACATACGTGGTTTTTATGGATAGGACACATACCCGTTCTAGTCTATGGGACTGTTCACATGTGCGTTTTTTTATCAGCCTCATGACACCCATATAAGTCTATGGTCTGTGAAAATCACAGCATGTGGATGGTATCAGTGTACAATCCGTGTACTGTCCGTGATTAACATCATAAAGGATCGGAGAAGCTCTGTCATGTATTTATTCAGATGTAAAACCTCAATGGTAAAAGCTTGTCTTTTTACAATATGACAACGGTGGTCAAATATAATGCTTGCCCTACCTCTATAGGTGTACATACTATTTTGAGGCAGCACTAAATTTATGAGATTCATTTATGAGATCCATTTATTAGCATTCATTCTGAAACCCCTATACCCAATGTAGGCTCTTTTCTGTTGCATTCTGTTGTCCCCATACGCATATATATATGCATTTATATTTTATTGTTCATTCTTTTAAATATCTTTGAGTAAAATTCATTATTTTATGGTAGTAAAACTTCCTTTTGTTTTTGCTTGGTGTTGACAAAAGTGTTTACTAGAAACACCACTGGGTTGACCATACCCAACCCTCCTAGTCTCCTTGTGCGATATGTGACCTCTCGCTTGACTAGGTCCAGCCTATTTCCCCATAATATCTGGAAAAACAGGCTGTAGACCCGTGTCCAGAGCGGCTCTGGCAACATGCAGACACTGCTCAGGTATATTAACAAGGGTAGTAAAAAATCCTTAACCAGGCTAACCCTTTCCCTCAGGTTCAAAGACCAACCCTTCCATTGGTCCACCATCTGGGCGGTGATCTTAAGTCTGTCCTCCCAATTTTGCTGGGGGTAGTCCCCGGGTAGAATTCGATGCCTAGGATTTTTGCCGATGCCTGGGGCTCTGGAAGAGTGTCTGGGAGACCAAAACTAGGGTCTCCCCCTCCCAGCCAGAGACTCTCACACTTTTCCTGATTAATTCTGGACCCAGAAGCCTCCGAGTAGCGACCAACCTCAGACATGACCCACTCCACCTCCTCACCCGAGGACACGAAAAGGGAGACTCCATCGGCATACGCTACCACCCTCAGAGTGGCTTCCGGGGCCGCCTGGTCCATCCTGACTCCCGCCAACGACCCGCGCTCAATCCTCCTTAAAAGGGGATCTATTGTGCACACGTATAACAGCGGGCTCAACGGACAGCCCTGGCAGACCCCAGACCCAACCTCAAAAGGGCGGCCAGACCAACCATTCACGAGCAGGAAAGTCTCTGCCCCCGCATACAAGATCTTTAGCCAATTAACAAACCCCCAGGCAGACCATACCTCAGAAGGACGGACCAGAGGTAATCGTGGTTAACCCAATCAAAAGCCTTCGCCTGGTCTAAAGAAAGCAAATAGCCCATTCTGTGACCTGCCCTACTCTGCTCCACTGCCTTTCGGACACCGAGTACGGCACTAAAAGTGCTGCTGGAATAGAGCAATGCTGGGCCCCTGAAAGGAGCCGGGGTGCAAACTTCACCAGCCGTTTGAACAGCACCTTTGCCAGAACCTTCCGGTCTGTATTGAGAAGCGCTATGGCACGTTAATTCTCAATACGGGATGAGTACTTACCCTTTGACAGGATAATCAGGGCCGACTGCCTCATTGACCGGCGAAAGAACGCCCGAGGAGAGACACTCATTAAACACCTTAGCAGGGCTGGCGTCAGCACCCGGCGCACCTGGACAAGTGCCGGGACCCTGAGCAGACGGGGGGGCCCACTCACCGTCGGGGACACCGGCATGCTATGGGAGCCTGGTGCATGTGCCAGTAAATGGGGCTGGTGCCTCGAGCAGAGCAGCGGCCAGTGAGGAGAGCTATTTCATTTTTTTTTTTTTTATGTTTGTCGCAATATATGGAGACCATTATATGGGGCCCATCATACAGTGGAGTATCATATATGGGGCCCATCATGCACTGGAGCATCATATATGGTGCCCATAATACTGTATGGAGCAATATATGGAGCTCATTATTCTGTGTGGAGCACTATGTGGTGCCCATAATACTGTAGGAGGACTATACTGTTTGTCTTTTGAGCTATTGTAGAATTTACAATAGATATCACTCATGTAATGTATGAAGTAAGTGAAATGTTTGACATTGTACTATACCTATATTTCTCTGCTGTATCTGTGCATCATGAATTGTGTTATGTGTTAAAGGGGCCCACTGAGACTCTTTCACCCGGGGCCCATGAAAACCTGGAGCCGACCCTGCACCTTAGTCAAGAGGGGGACCAAGGAGTCCCTAAAGGTCTTATAAAACTCAGATGTTAAGCCATCCGGACCTGGCGATTTCTTAGGCCGAAGCCCATCAATGGCCAGTCGCACTTCCTCTTCCCTGATTGCCTCTGTCAAAACGTGAAGCGAGGGGTCATCCCCTGGCTCAGGGATGGCTTCGGCCAGGAAAGCCAACATCGCGTTCCGATCCAGATCCTTCTTCCCCAAGAGGTGTGAGTAGAAAGATTTGATCACATCCAAGATCCCTGATTTGGATCTGTTCAGGGAACCCATATCATCGACCAAACCTGTCACCACCTTACAACTCAGTGACATCTTACATTTTCTGTAGGGGTCGGGCGAGCGGTACCTCCCGAAATCCCTCTCAAAAACCAAAGATGTGTGTCTATTGTACTGACACCTTTTGAGTAAAGACTTCACTCTGGAGATCTCACGGTCACCTCCAGCCGAGATGAGATGTTCGAGTTTCCTCCTCAGTTCCTGATACAGGCCGTACCTGCTCAGGCACCTGTGGCTCGAGAGCTGGCGGAAGAAACTGGCAACCCGTTCCTTGAATATCTCACACCACTCTGACTTATCACTACAGAGATCCAAATGCAGTACCTGGCTCTGGATTGCCTAATATCTGCTTCTTCCAAGAGGGACGAATTCAGCTTCCATAGTCCCTTTCCCATCCGAGGGGTTTCTGAAACATTCAGAGAAAAAGAAATCAGACAGTGATTGGAGAACTCCACTCCTGAAGAGATGGCTTCCTCCTTAAAAAAAAACCTGTCTATCCTAGACCTGCAGCTACTTCTATGAAAGGTGAAACCACAGTGACCTGGGGTGTGCCGGATGTGGACATCCACCAGGCGAACGTCACTAGCTATTAAAAGTATTACTATCATAAGCCAGCCGGTCAATGGCGCCTCCCCTATCACGAAGCCTTGTGACAGTGTTAAACTCACCTCCAAAGACCACCTGCCAGCTCGTAAAAAGATAGGGCTTAATCTTCAGGAAGAGACTTTATGGTCCCACTTTGACTGTGGACCATAGATGTTAATGAGCCGAAGCTCCTGTCCCCTCATGAAGACGTCTAACACCAGGCACCTCCACATTTCTACCTCGATAACTCTCCGGCATTCAAATGATGCAGTCTTAAAAAGGACTGCCACCCCGCTACACGGCTCGGCCGCAAGAGACCAGTATGAGGACCCGCACCTCCACTCGCCCTCCACCTTACGTATGGCCCCCATATCCGTAAGTCTGGTCTCCTGCAAAAACAAAATTTCAGCCTCAAATCGGGTGAGAAAATCAAAGGCCGCAAATCTAGCCGCATCAGACTTTATACTAGCGACAATAATGGTCGCCAGAGTCAACAGGGTGGATGCCGCCATCATGAGTGATCGAGTTAGATGGCCTTTTTCTTCCCCCCACCCATTTTCCTAGTCCATTCATCTCCGGACGATGAAGCCCCCCCTCTTCTTTTCAGAGAGACAGAGGTATCCATCCCTCCCACCTCTTTCTCATCTCCGGACCAAGGGTTGGACTCCGCCCCCTCCTAAAGACCCTCCCAATGTTACCTCCGGAACCTCACACTGACTCCCGTCTCAACAGGGTCATCAAGGGCTTGGAACTGGTTGGAGGGGGGATCAGAGGTGAGTCGATGTGACTTTCCTTAGGCACCTTGGTCAGGGAGGGAGAAGATTTTCTACCTCCTTCTTTTCTTCTTTTTTTACTTTTGGCACTCTTGGATCTCTTGGTACCCTTGTCACCCATTTCTTTTGGCTGTTCCCCTCTGTCCTCATCAAAACTTTCATATTGGGAGGCATCTGAGAGATCAGCCACTTCCTCATTCTCCATCCGTCTGATCTCCTCATTCACCGCTTCCTCCCCCGGGGCCTCAGTGACATGGGCCGTCGCTTCGGAGGAGGGGGCAGCCATTACCCCAGTTTCCCGAGGTTCCTCCTGCCCCCTACCCTCCTGATGCCTTTTCTGCCTCCGCTGGTAAGAGGGGCCCCTAGCCCTGCCATTCCTCATCGGCCCCTCAGCTCCTCCCCCGCTGCCACCTTCAACCTCTGCAGAAGTTGCACCGCCAAGAACTTCCTTGCGGCTCCCCTCTGCCCGGTCGGCCATGGCATTAGAGAAGGAACGAGGGCAGCGGCTGAACGGGTGACCTAGATCACCACACAGGTGACATCGAATGACACCACAGGAGGCGGCGAGGTGACCCATCTCGCCACACAAGGCACATTTCTGAACCTTGCAGCCAGCACTGAAGTGGCGAAGATCACCTTTGGCTGCCCCTGGTGGAAGACCAGGTGCAGATCCCTTCCCAGGAAAGCCGAGGAAGGGATGGGGGTGACAGTGCCCCCTGAATGCTTCAACTTTACCATGAAGTTCCAGCCTCCTGACCAGATGCCAAAATAGCCCCGGTTCTTCTTAAGGACCTCCACAACCTCGCCGTACCGTCTCAACCAGGTCATTATGTCGATGCCAGAAAGAGACTCATTACACGTTAAAACGGTCACTTTCTTCGGCCCACTTTGGCGAGAAATTGCCTCCACGGCAAATCCTCGCCAGCCGGGCTCCTCTTTTACCAGCTCATAATTCGACCAAAAGAGCTCCAAGCCCTCCGACCGAACAAAGCTTATATCAAAGGTGGAGGTTGTATCAGGATGTATCAGAGCAAAGATGTCAATAGCCCTGAAGTCCATCTTCATGAGGAGCTTCACCACATTTGTCTTGGATGGACACGCCTCATCGCCCCTCCAGCGAAGATGAACCACATTTCTCCTTGAGACCCCCTGCCCGGCTGTCGGGAGGGACCACACGGTTTCCCCCGTTTCTCTTGGAAAGCAGGTAGACCAAACGGTGGCGAAAAGCATAATTCCCTGAGATGAGGAAGACCCCTGTAGAACCAAACCGGCAGCAGCCGCATAACTAATGGTGCCTGCAGGTGAGGGGGGCTATGGACCAGCCCCTAAATTCCCTGAATCCTCAACCTCACAGTCAAAGATCTCCACCTCACTTACCTCAGCCTCACCATTTTCACTAGTAGAAGTCCCTGCGCTGGCACCATTCACACCAACCATACCTCCAGCAGAAACCGCCCCTCCAACACCTGACCCTTCACCATTGTCACAGACACTATTCACACCACTTGCACCACTTCTATTCTTATTTACATTTTCATTTGTATTTTTTACACTGCTGCAAGACGAGGCAACCCCCACTACTGCTGTTATCGCTGCTGCTATCATCCGCATCACCCCCATCATCCTCTGAAATACTATTGTCTGATGGGAGTGGGACCTGTACTGGATCCATCCCGCTGTGTGTGGCCTGGAGATCATTTACCAAGCCCCCAGGTGGGCACGGTGCCTCCTCCATCTCCACATGGTCCACCTCCTCCACCTGGGTCGGATGCCGAGACCCCTCTGGCTCCTTTGCAGCAGCCATGTTGTGGATTGGTCCTCATTTTCCAATTTTTCCTGGAAAGGCCCGCTGTTGTCCAATATGGCCGCTCTCTGGGCTTCCATGCCCTCAATGCAGATGCCCAGGCTGGATATGTCTTGGCTGTTAGGGCAGACTTCTCTGTGCGGGAGGCTCTGTCTGCAGCCTGTCTCGCCTCCTTCATCTCCACCCGGAGCCTCCTCAGGGTCTTCCCAGCCTCCTCATACTCCCAGAGGTAGACATGGATGCGGGAGCCATGGCTGGTAACTGGCTCCCGTGCGGCCCTAGTGCCCCAATCCTTCATCACCGCCACCGCTGCACCTTTGTGAGTACTCCACTCACCTCTGGGAGGAGACATCGCAGTGGCCCTTGCCTCAGCCTTAGGGGCTTTGCAGCCCTTTTGGGTCTTCCTGGGCTCCTTCATGTTTCGGGCCTTGCTGGATCTGGTGACCCTCTTTGCCGGTAGCAGTGAGCTCCCACCCCTCGCCAGCTTAGACCGAGGGGTGGGAGACAGGGCCTCAGCCCCACAGTTCATCCACTACATCCCTCTCTTTCCTGGGTCAGAGAGGGGGGATTACTGGATGTAAAAAAAAACTGGTGACTCTCCTGGAGCAAACACAACAGCACCTTCCTCCACAGACTACAGGCTCCTAGTGGTGGCTGTGTAAATCTGTATGTAGTGATCTCCCCCTTGTGGTGGCTGTATAAATCTGTATATAGTGAGCTCCCTCTAGCGGTGGCTGCATAGATCTGTATATAGTGAACTCCCCCTAGTGGTGGCTGTATAGATTTGTATGTAGTGCATTCACCGTAGTTGTGGCTACTGTATATTACAGAACATATATTAGTTCATTAGCACATCTTTTTGAACATTAATACAGAAAGAACAGAAACTTTATTAAGGTATAGCACATTTTTCACAGGAAGTAATAGACAAAAAAAGTTAAATAAAATATGCAGGTTGAATAAATACACATAAGACGATCCAGTGTTTCTTGACCTCAGTAACTATTGTAGCAGCATCATGTAGGACATACGATAATGGGCTTGAATTGTACAAACATCAGGGCCCAGAGATCAGGGATCATTGGGGCGCACACATTTTCTCAAGATGCCGACACATAACATTGTCAGCGCATTTTGGTCTCTAGTGTTTTGAAACAACGTGTTCACAATTAGCTCTTGCATTGATCCACGTGTCCATCATTCATTCCTCCAAGTATTCATTATTCATGCATTTCTTTTGTTTATTCATTGATTTGTTCTTTTTCACTTACATCAATTGTAGTAATCAATCACATATTCATTCATTACTTCATTAATTTATCCATATAACCATGTGTTTGCTCATCAGTTTGTTCATCCTTCTCTTCCCATACATTCTATTCTTGATTTATTCATTCATTTATCCATGTATGTATTTAATAATCCATCTATTTATTTGTTCATTAATTCATTCATTCATCTATATATTAATTTATCTATCCATTTATTCACCCATTCATTCCTCTATCATACTTGTTTTTTATTCATTGATCTGTTTTGCCAATACATACATTTATTAATCATTCATTCAATTGTTTCTACATTCATTTACCTATTAGTTTGTTTTCTCATTTGTTCATTCATCCATGAATGAATAAATGAATGAATGAATGTGCAATTGACTGTATGCATTCATTTACCTACCCATTTAATCATTCATTCCTCCAACTAGCCTTATGTTCATTAATTCACGTATATACTTGCCCCTCCATTCTCACTATCAGTTCATTTATAGATTCATTCATTCATTCATTCATCCATCCAATTATTAATAAATCTGTCCATACCCTTATTTATTTGTTCATACATCCATTTGTTCATTATTCATTCATTCTTCAATCATCCCTTTGTCTGCAGCGAAGTAAATACTTTTTATGACTATGTACACATCATGGTGTCCTTTTTAGAAGCTCAGAAAAATCATTTTTGAGACCAGTAGACCCATTATAACAGGATGGAGTTGGCACTGAGTACCTAAAAGGAAAAAAAAGAAAGAAAATTAACTACCTTTTCTTAGCATATATATATAAATATCTATGCCTGTTATTTCTTCGTGGAAACTAAAATCAGTGCATTCCTTTACTTTCTCCTTGCTCACCTAGGAAAGGTAGAGTGTAAGGATAAGCGAATCTCCTGAAAATTCTAATTTAGCAAATTCGCTCAAATTAGACAACGAAATTTGATTTGTATCACATCTATTTGATGCAAATCGAATGTGAATGATTATTCTCTGAGGTCTCTCCAGACACCACAGTGTGATAAACATAGGGGAAATAAAAAAAATCTACCTATCCAACCTTCACCCACCGGTCTGGTCTTCTCTTTTGGTTCCATCCCGGTGCAGCCTCTTTGGTGTCTTGATTTTGAACTAATTTGCTCATCAAAAATAGCTAAATAGTCACATTAAATAAACAATCTATCTGTCTTTGAAAATAAACAGCAATAAATATGTAAAAGTGAGGAAAAAAAGTTTCACCTGTATGTGTGACCTGTTAAGCGTGAGAATTGCCCCATTGAACTGTATATATATATATATATTATATATAATATAAAATTAGTATATATATATATATATATATATATACTTATATATATATATTATATATATATATATATATATATATATATATTACACAAAGGTGAACAAAGGATCAACTTTTCCTCACTTTAACTTGTTGATTTCCACTGTTCTTTTTCTCACTTTCTCTCTATATGTTTCTCATGTCTACATGTCTCATATCTCTCTCAGCAGGGAGAAAGTAAAGGACTTCAATTCTTTTACATTGTTTTTCAAATTGGTTACTTTGTTGTGTAGACAGGTGGAGCTGAAAGAGTTTGATTGTCTTATATCTAACAATGATTTCCTATCTATGTGTGTGACTTTAGAGCTGTGATTACAGCAGCATCAGCACTGATTCCTGCAGGCGATCTCACACCATCTAACTCTGTAATGTGGAAAAAGCTTGGCGTAAACCTAAGTGTAATGTGAGACTGTGATCATGACTGGTTTTCATGACAGGGTAGACAATAGTAACCTCCTGTAAATAAATAAAGGTCTAAAAAAGAAATACCTGAATACTTGTACAGGTGCAGTTGCTCTAATTGTTTTTAGAAAGCAGGTAAAATAATGTTCACTCTCACACCTGTTTAAAATCTCTTGAACACATTAGCAGCAGATCTGTATTATCTACTGTATAAGAGGTGTTATCAGTCATTGTACAGGAGGAGGTGAGCTGTGATATCACCTATTCTGAATGGTGGATCCTGTGTTATCAGCTGTATATAGAGGTGTTATCAGTCATTGTACAGGAGGAGGAGGTGAGCTGTGACATCACTTATTGTGAATGGTGGATCCTGTGTTATCTACTGTATATAGAGGTGTTATCAGTCATTGTACGAGGAGGAGGTGAGCTGTGACATCACCTATTGTGAATGGTGGATCCTGTGTATCTACTGTATATAGAGGTGTTATCAATCATTGTACAGGAGAGAAGGTGAGCTGTGACATCACTATTGTGAATGGTGGATCCTGTGTCATCTACTGTATATAGAGGTGTTATCAGTCATTGTACAGAGGAGGAGGTGAGCTGTGACATCACCTATGTGAATGGTGGATCCTGTGTTATCTACTGTATAGAGGTGTTATCAATCATTGTACAGGAGGAGAAGGTGAGCTGTGACATCACTATTGTGAATGGTGGATACTGTGTTATCTACTGTATATAGAGGTGTTATCAGTCATTGTACAGGAGGAGGAGGTGAGCTGTGACATCACGTATTGTGAATGGTGATCCTGTGTTATCTACTGTATATAGAGGTGTTATCAGTCATTGTACAGGAGGAGGAGGTGAGCTGTGACATCACCTATTGTGAATGGTGGATCCTGTGTTATCTACTGTAATAGAGGTGTTATCAGTCATTGTACAGGAGGAGGAGGTGAGCTGTGACATCACGTATTGTGAATGGTGGATCCTGGGTATATCTACTGTATATAGAGGTGTTATCAGTCATTGTACAGGAGGAGGTGAGCTGTGATATCACCTATTCTGAATGGTGGATCCTGTGTTATCAGCTGTATATAGAGGTGTTATCAGTCATTGTACAGGAGGAGGAGGTGAGCTGTGACATCACTTATTGTGAATGGTGGATCCTGTGTTATCTACTGTATATAGAGGTGTTATCAGTCATTGTACAGGAGGAGGAGGTGAGCTGTGACATCACCTATTGTGAATGGTGGATCCTGTGTCATCTACTGTATATAGAGGTGTTATCAGTCATTGTACAGGAGGAGGAGGTGAGCTGTGACATCACCTATTGTGAATGGTGGATCCTGTGTTATCTACTGTATATAGAGGTGTTATCAATCATTGTACAGGAGGAGAAGGTGAGCTGTGACATCACCTATTGTGAATGGTGGATACTGTGTTATCTACTGTATATAGAGGTGTTATCAGTCATTGTACAGGAGGAGGAGGTGAGCTGTGACATCACGTATTGTGAATGGTGGATCCTGTGTTATCTACTGTATATAGAGGTGTTATCAGTCATTGTACAGGAGGAGGAGGTGAGCTGTGACATCCCTATTGTGAATGGTGGATCCGGTGTTATATACTCTATATAGAGGTGTTATCAGTCATTGTACAGGAGGAGGAGGTGAGCTGTGACATCTCCTATTATGAACGGTGGATTCTGTGTTTTTACTGTATATAGAGGTGTTATCAGTCATTGTACAGGAGGAGGAGGTGAGCTGTGACATCACCTATTTGAATGCTACTGTATATACAATATACATGTGTTTTCAGTCATTGGAATCATGTTTCTGATCTGGATTTAGCTGTAGTCTTATTGAACAGTGTGAAAATTGCAAGAGCTCATATTTTTTTAGATACAGAAATAGTGATATGAAAAATTAAAAAAATAATATTAAATTAAATTGCATTTTATAAACACATTAAACCTGCTTTGAACAATAAGTCGTTTTCCCTATACACTCTCCCTATACACTCCCTATAGGTGGTGACAATAATAATAATACACCTATGAAAACTCTGAATAAGTAGGATGCAGGAGCTGAAGTTTTGTCATGTGGAAGAGAACATACCACCAGCATTATTGGAATATTAATCCAAAAAAAAAAAAGGTTTACCTTTGTAACTTAGTTAAAGTGCAACAACCTAATAAGTTAGACTGTTAGTAAGGCACTGTTAGTTAGTCAGAAGCTCAGATGTCTGGCTTTAATATCAACTAGGGGACTTTGGGGACCTTGCTGGTGGCGATGTAAGGAGGTCGACGAGATTGCGGGTACCTGTGTGCCGGGTCCGGAACTGAAAGGGCTGCATCCTCTGTTTCCGGGGGGAAGCATTGAGGAGGCGGATCTTCACCTGCAGCCTGGGGGAAGCCCTAGTGAGACGGAGCTTCCTGCTGTACTAGAAGGGCGGAGAGAGCCAGAAAAAGTCGTGCAGTGTCGGAAAGATAAGAGAAAGCGTGCAAAGCAGGGCAGTCTGGTGCCAGCGGAGAGCAGTGCAGAGGGCAGCGCAGAGAGCAGCGCATAGAGCGGTGAGTGGCGCGCCCTGCTTCCCCCACCAGAATGTACCACTGTGGCGAGGGGCCATATAAAAGGAGCCCCCATCGCCTGCAGAGCCATGCAGAGCAGGGCCGTGCCAGTGGAGCAGAGCTGTGCCAGCAAAGCAAAGCCGTGCAGAGCAGAGCAGAGCGGGGACCAGGGAGAGCGGGACGTGCAGTGTGTGTCCAGTGACGACCAGAGAACTAGGTACCGTACACTACGTGACTGTGAGTACCGCACGCGTGCTACCCAAGAGGGACCGCATACGAGACTGACACTTGTGCCCTGACGTTGCCAGCTGTTAGTTGCCCTGACCCTTGTGACCTGTCTTCACCAGTTAAGATAGTTAAGTACTCGCCACGTTGGGCTCATACAGGACTGTGGCCCGTGCCTTTGTTACCCCCATCCGTATATGGACTAGGGGCAGTGGAAGGTACCGGAGACCGAGCACTGCTGCCGGAAGATGGACCAATGACTACAGTACCATCGTGGAGAAGGCGCTGTGACCGCCATGGCAGGCGCTATTGAGTTTGCAGCAGTTTAAAGACTTCCTGATACGCTTGTTACCGAACTGTCTTTATTTGAACCATTGTAGTTCACTTTGCCATTTATCTTATTTAACCCTCTACCTCCCTGCGTGGATTATTCCCCTGTAAATAAAACTGTTCACGCTTGCTCTCCCTCCCGTCCGTCACTGCATCCCGCGTTCCTGTGCTTTCTACAGAGACACTCTGAGGTCCATCAGTGGTGATCACAGTTGCAGGCAGAGCAGCTTCCTATTGCTGCCTTTCTTCGGCAGATATGAGATGACTCATATGGGATTTTTGGGTTTTCCATTCTTTACCTGCAGACACCCTGAATATGGATTCTTCTCTTAAGTAGACGACTTTGCATTTTAGCGTTTTCATCTGCTGGGTGTCCGGACTTCTTATCAGTATCCAGCTTGTAACCGTCAGGAATCCATCGTAGTTGGTGCCATTGAGGGATCCCTCATCTACACCCGCCCAAGAAATCACAGAACGGGGCCAGCTACGGGCCACACATGTGACTCTAAGACACCGGTGTCATTGTCCTTCAACACTGTTACGTTCAAGGGTTCTGGAAGAGAAAACAGAGAATCCACTTTTTTAGCCACGTGACCATAGACTAGACCTGGGCAAACTGCAGCCGGCAGACTGAGACAGCAGAAGGGCTGAAAACAGTGGCCCACGGGCCGCTTCATGCCCTCTGCTGCCTGCATCCCTATATTATCGCTATCTGCACCCCCTGGATACAGACAGCGGTGAATACATTGGCGAAAGAGTGAGCCGCCACCTCCTTCTTCCACCAATCGTGTGCAACTGAGCCAGCAGACTCCATGATGTCATTTCATTGCATCTGTGCACAGGAGACTGGAGCAGAGTGTCGGGGGAATGGGAGTGAGGTGAGTATGTGTTGTTTTTTTAAATATGTGTATGTGTGTCTGGATATAGGGGGCTATGGGAGGACTCAAATATATATGAGCCTCTCTATGTACAATATGAGCCATTACATAGCCCTATATAAACATATATAAATATATCTATATACACTGCTCAAAAAAATAAAAGGAACACTCAAATAACACATCCTAGATCTGAATGAATGAAATATTCTCATTGAATACTTTGTTCTGTACAAAGTTGAATGTGCTGACAACAAAATCACACAAAAATCATCAATGGAAATCAAATTTATTAACCAATGAAGGCCTGGATTTGGAGTCACCCACAAAATTAAAGTGGAATGTAATGTCATTAAAACAAGTCAAAATGATGCTCAGTAGTGTGTGTGTGGCCTCCCTGTGCCTGTATGACCTCCCTACAATGCCTGGGCATGCTCCTGATGAGGCGGCAGATGGTCTCCTGAGGGATCTCCTCCCAGACCTGGACTAAAGCATCCACCAACTCCTGGACAGTCTGTGGTGCAATGTGACGTTGGTGGATGGAGCGAACATGATGTCCCAGATGTGCTCAATTGGATTCTGGTCTGAGGAACGGGCGGGCCAGTCCATAGCTTCAATGCCTTCATCTTGGAGGAACTGCTGACACACTCCAGCCACATGAGGTCTGGCATTGTCCTGCATTAGGAGGGACCCAGTGCCAACCGCACCAGCATATGTTCTCACAAGGGGTCTGAGGATCTCATCTCGGTACCTAATGGCAGACAGGCTACCTCTGGCGAGACCATGGAGGGCTGTGCGGCCCTCCAAAGAAATGCCACTCCGCACCATTACTGACCCACTGCCAAACCGGTCACGTCTGTCACATGTGCTCAGTATGAGCCTACTTTCATCTGTGAAGAGCACAGGGCGCCAGTGGCGAATTTGCCAATCCTGGTGTTCTGTGGCAAATGCCAAGCTTCCTGCACAGTGTTGGGCTGTGAGCACAACCCCCATCTATGGACGTCGGGCACTCAAACCATCTTCATGGAGTCGGTTTCTAACCGTTTGTGCAGACACATGCACATTTGTGGCCTGCTGGAGGTCATTTTGCAGGGCTCTGGCAGAGCTCCTCCTGTTCCTCCTTGCACAAAGGTGGAGGTAGCGGTCCTGCTGCTGGGGTGTTGCCCTCCTACGGCCCCCTCCACGTCTCCTGGTGTACTGACCTGTCTCCTGGTAGCGCCTCCAGCCTCTGGACACTACGCTGACAGACACAGCAAACCTTCTTGCCACAGCTCGCATTGATGTGCCATCCTGGATGAGCTGCACTACCTGAGCCACTTGTGTGGGCTGTAGAGTCCGTCTCATGCTACCACGAGTGTGAAAGCACAACCAACATTCAAATGTGACCCAAACATCAGCCAGAAAGCATTGGTACTGAGATGTGGTCTGTAGTCCCCACCTGCAGAACCACTCCTTTATTGAGTGTGTCTTGATAATTGCCAATAATTTCCAACTGTTGTCTATTCCATTTGCACAACAGCATGTGAAATTGATTGTCAATCAGTGTTGCTTCCTAAGTGGACAGTTTGATTTCACAGAAGTTTGATTTACTTGGAGTTATATTCTGTTGTTTAAGTGCTCCCTTTATTTTTTTTGAGCAATGTATATATGTATATATAGGGTTATGTCATGGCTCATATAGTATACAGAGAGGCTATGTGGGGCCTCACACTCTATGTAGGAGGTATGTAGGGGTCCATACTGAATATAAGGGTACTATGTGGGGGCTCATACAGTATGTAGGGGGCTATGTGGGTACTCATATTTTATATAGGTAGGTTGCATGGGGGCTCATGCTGTATATCAGGCAACTGTATTGAGGCTCATACTGTTATAGGGGGACTGTGTGTGGCCCATATTGTATATAGGGTGACTGTGTGGGAGCTCATACTCTATATAGGGGGACTGTGTGAGATCTCATACAGTATTTAGGTGGACTGTGAGGTCTCATTCTGTATATAGGGGGCTATGTGGGGGCTCATACTGTATATAGAGGAACTGTGTGTGGGCTCATACTGTATACAGGGGGACAGTGTGAGGCTCATACTGTGCATAGGTGGACTTTGTGGGGGCTCATACTGTATAGAAAGGAACTGTGTGATGCTCATACTGTATATAGGGTGCTGTGTGTGGTATCATACTGTATATGGACGGCTGATATGGAATATAGGGGGTGCTATGTGGGGGCTCATACTGTATATAGGGAGGTAAGGTTGTCATACTGTATACAGGGGCTAGGTGGGAGCACATACTGAATGTAAGGGGTGTCAGGGGTGTCAGCAAACTTAATTATGCTCAATATTAAGTGACAACTAATATGAATATAAAATAATAATTAAAATTAATATGTTAACATTATTCTTGAGCAGAATTAATTTCGCCTGTTGGTTCAGCCTCCACAACAGTCATGTTCTTTCATGTGGCCCCTAGGGAAGATTAATTGCCCACCTATTAGTCCCCATACCTGTATGTGCACTTGTTTCTTACTTTTGAACAATATTATTTATTTTGTACTGAAAAACAGGAAAAGTTCCAAATGTGGTGAAATTGTGAGAATAACTAAATTCCATCATTGCCTTTTGGGTTTTATTTTTATGGCATTCATTGTGTGATAAAAATGCCCCAACTTCATGATTCTCCAGGTCGGTACGATTATGGTGATATCAAACTTGTACAGTTTTATTTTATATTTTAGTGGTTAAAAAAATCAGAATTCCGTAAAGCAAATTTGATTTGTATTACCATTTTTTGAGACCTGTAACTTCTTTTTTTTTTTTGTCCATTGAGCTTGGTTAGGGCAAGTTTTTTTAAGTGATTTTGGGGTACATATGACAGCTTGGCAGCTGAGCTAACAGTCTCAGACGCTGCCGATCTGTGATTTACAGCATCTGGGAAGGAAGGGTGAACGCATGTACCCTTAGAGAAGATTATGAAAAAACACCCAATTGAACTGCAAAGTGGAGATTTCACATAGTGCGCTTCAGGAGAAGCAAATGGAAATATCTCTGTAATGGAGCAACGTAGCTCAAAAAGGAAGAGAGCGTCTGAGTCAGGAGAGCTCAAGGATTTTTTTTCAAGGTATTTGAAACACCACTCTGTATTCTTTTTTTTTATTTCCACCACCCGAGTGGTATTGTAACAATGATGGACTGTTCTGCTGCGTTCCTACCCCTGAAGACAACAATCTCACAATGTGTACAGTGTTACGTGGTTTCTCTATGTAATGTGAATAGTGAGAAAGCATAAGTACTTTTTGTATAGTTAAGTGGTTTCGTAACAGCGTAGGACATAAGATAAGGACAGTAGGTTTATTCTGTAAGATAGGAAAGTTTAGGATAGATATAGCCCAGTGGGTGGGGACTAGTGTTAATAAAAGATGGACACTTCCTGGTACGGTCAGGAGATAGTGAAGTACCGTGACAAGTTCAATTTCAGGTGAAGTGGGCTGCTAGGGCCAGCACAGGCCAATTGTTCGAGGCCGTGGAATGCTGTACTGATATCTCTTGTGGACATTCCTGCAATGTATGGAGTCTAGAACTCGGGACAGGTATCATGGAGCGGGCCTGGCTTCTGACATCTCGAGGTCGGTGGACGTGGAATCACGTGAAGGGCAGGTGGTCAGTCCCAGGTGCACTGATGAAGAAGACAGGAAATTTCTGAAGCTGATGGAGTCAGTGGGCTTAGGGATAGTCCAAGACAAATAAGTGGTAGAGCTGTAGATACATTGTACTAAGGAACTAAGACATGAAGTGCTGACCCAGATTCCACTTGTTACACCCTGATGAACGTGAACTTACTAGTAAACGTTTGTTTGTTCAAAATGAACTTTGCATCCCCTGAATTGTGTATGGTGGCTCCTAAGGATGGAGGCCTGAAGACAGCAGATGTCTGTGTCCTACAAGTCAGTGTGATGCATCTCACACCTGACAGCACACTGGGACAGTGTGTTCCTGCAAAGTGCTAGAGCGTAACTCGACAGCATCCAGGCCACGACTGCAGCGCTCGCGCACTTTACAGTATCACTAATATAAGTTCCTGCCCCTAGTAATATACTTACCAGCTGCCATGTCCTTCTGTTATTGGCGCCACTTTGGTCGTCTTATGCTGGGTGTGACCTGCTGGACCGCTCCACTGTTTGCTGGTAGAGTCGGAGGTCACTCCAATCGCTCTCATAGACTTACATTGAGAGCTTGTGACCATTACCTCAAACTTTCGGTCAGTCAGAGTCTGCAGTCACAAGCTGGAGAAACGGGCCTGGAGCGGCGCCGGGAAGAGCGGAAGAAGTATATTTCTACGGGCAGGGACATTACACTAGTGATAACAATCCATCGGTGAAAAAAAGGCACCGATTGGTGCTTTGACTCAGTTTTCTGGAGCAAGGGACAGATTTTCTTTAGACTTACCTGCCAACTAAATGTATGTCAGTAACAATTTGAGTTGGGACTAATGTTTAAGGCACAACAACTATGAATGAACAAATCTTTTAAAATTCAAATTTGCCAGAATTGATTTTTTAATAGAAAACCCATGTATTGATTTACTCCAAAACATCCAAATGCCCTGATAAATGTGTATAGTGCTATTCTCTATTCCACAATTACTAATCTTCCCAGTTATGCTGTCACAAACAGCATCTGTACTGTTTAGTTAAGGTGAAAAAGCTGTTAAAAACTATCTGTATGTCTAAGCTTTGAGGTCCTTTCACTATCTAGTTTCACTCCAGAATCAATAATTGACTGCTGCATTCCTTGCCTGTGCTTTTATACAGGCCATGATAATTTCTCCTGACTAGCTCTGATATACCATGTAATGTAATAGCTGAGAGTCATCTGTGGGAAAGCTAGCCTAGCTGCATGTCATGTAAGCCTTTTCTGGATGATGCAATTTTCTGTAATGTGTTAAATATCCATGTACAGTTTACACACAGTAAATCACAAATCAGTGATTTCCAAAAAATGTTAACACAAATTTGTTTGGGTTTGAATTGATTTGTTCATCTCTAACCACAGCAAGAGATTTTTAATTCAGGTAGTTTGCAAAGTTTTTTACATTTTGTAGAAAAAATTGTTGTGAGGTGGACATAGTTGTGAAGAGCAACCTTTGTTTTATTTTATTTAATTTTTTTTTATAAATCAACAATGCACATTAAAATAAGAAACGTTTTAATATAATTAGATAACTCTGCTTCTTTCTCTTCCTGGACTTATCTTTCACTCTCAAAATTCTAAATTTGTGGGTAAAATCTGTCCTCAGTGAATACAGACTTTCCCATTTCTGAGATAAAGGATGACTGTTGGTGCTCATAATGTTCCATGAAACTAACAGTAGAATGTCTGTGTCTGCCTTTAGCTTCTCCCCTCTCCATAGAATATTTGTGCTGGCCTCTAGCTCCTCCCCTCCATAGAATGTCTGTGTCTGCTTTTAGCTCCTCCCCTCTCCATACAATGTCTGTGTTGGCCTCTAGCTCCTCCTCTCCATAGAATGTCTGTGTCTGCCTTTAGCTCCTCCCCTCTCCATAGAATGTCTGTGTGGGCCTCTAGCTCCTCTCCTCCATAGAATGTCTATGTCTGCCTTCAGCTACTCCCCCTTTCCATAGAATGTCTGTGTTGGCCTCTAGCTCCTCCCCTCCATAGAATGTCTGTGTTGGCCTCTAGTTCCTCCCCTCCATAGAACGTCTGTGTCTGCCTTTTGCTCCTCCCTCTCTCCATAGAATGTCTGTGTTGTCCTCTAGCTCCTCCCCTCCATAGAATGTCTGTGTCTGCCTTTAGCTCCTCCCTCTCTCCATAGAATGTCTGTGTTGTCCTCTAGCTCCTCCTCTCCATAGAATGTCTGTGTCTGCCTTTAGCTACTCCCCCTTTCCATAGAATGTCTGTGTTGGCCTCTAGCTCCTCCCCTCCATAGAACGTCTGTGTCTGCCTTTAGCTCCTCCCTCTCTCCATAGAATGTCTGTGTTGTCCTCTAGCTCCTCCCCTCCATAGAATGTCTGTGTCTGCCTTTAGCTCCTCCCCCTCTCCATAGAATGTCTGTGTCTGCCTTTAGCTCCTCCCCCTCTCCATAGAATGTCTGTGTCTGCCTTTAGCTCCTCCCCCTCTCCATAGAATGTCTGTGTCTGCCTTTAGCTCCTCCCCCTCTCCATAGAATGTCTGTGTGTTCCTCTAGCTCCTCCCTCTCCATAGAATGTCTGTGTTGTCCTCTAGCTCCTCCCCTCCATAGAATGTCTGTGTCTGCCTTTAGCTCCTCCCCTCTCCATAGAATGTCTGTGTCTGCCTTTAGCTCCTCCCCCTCTCCATAGAATGTCTGTTGGCTTCTAGCTCCTTCCCTCCATAAAATGTCTGTGTCTGCCATTAGCTCCTCCCCTCTCCATAAAATGTCTGTGTCTGCCATTAGCTCCTCCCCTCTCCATAGAATGTCTGTGTCTGTCTCTAGCTCCTCCCCTCTCCATAGAATTTGAAAAGCACCAACTGTCATCTCCAATATCAGTAATGGAAAAGTCTGTTGTCACCGAATGCAGATATTACCGATTTTACCCATGAATTGAGAGTGAAATATCAGTCCAGAAGTAGAAAGAAGCAGATTTCTCTGATGAGATATATTGCAAAGTTGTTTTTTTCATTTATGAAATAAAAATTAAAACGTTTACTCTATAAATCTAACATTTTTTTATAAGCCAAAATAATGATAAAAAAGTGACTTCTCATACCGTAGACTTGTAAGGACGTCTCCGCCGCAGCCGATCCTCCAGGAAAGATATTGAACAGACATTTGTACTTTCCTTCATCGCTCACATTAACCCTTGACAGTGTGAGCAATGCTACGTTCGAGCCTTCCATCGTCAGACTGATGACTCCTCGATATTCCGGCTCAATGTTCTCTCCGTCTTTGTAAGTTGCGATGTTTTTGTCATTTTTCTGCCATGATATCTGTATGACTTTTTCTTCATCAGATTGTTTTCTTTTGATGCATCTCAGTGTCACGGGTTGAAGGAGTCTCCCCATGTGATGTTTCTCGATGAGCACCTCGCCTGTGGAGGCAATGAATTTATGACTTTTATTTATATAATATAGACTATCGAAAGTAAATAATAATAATTTAAAAAATCAAAATCAAAATCAGACAAAATATTAAAAAATAATGAAAATTCATACCATAGTTTTGGGGAAAAAAAATCTATAAGCAAAGCGAGCCATCAATCAGCCGTTAACCATGTATTCAGCTCTAGAAACTCCTAATGGCCATCTATGATATAAATGGGCTGAATATGCCAAAGAGAGCAGTTTTTTGTGGCTCTGGATCATGGGTGGGGTCCCAAGCACATGGCTCTCCATTTTCTGACTTTAAGCTGCGCCCTAACATCATACATAAATAACTTGCCGTAATGAGAAAATCTCAGCAATGAAAAAAAAAATTAAGTAATAAAAAAGAAAAAATAATAATAAATAATAAACAACTATAAGAGCATTTTCTGATATTTTTTTAAAAAAATAATGCCACTTTTACATAAAGCTTATTGTAGAAACTGGAACACGACCTCATTAAAGGGGTTTTCTACTAGTTCTCATTTGGCCCCACATCAGCTGTGTCCCCCTCTGGCCTGCTGGCATCAGCATTGAGTGGAAGGCGTCTCGTGGTGTCTGTAGCTAATCAGTGACTGCTAGCTGCTATAAATTACTTATTCCATGTAAGTCAATAATGACATTTGCTGCAGCCATCACGTAAAGCCCTCCTGCAGATTTTCATGTTGGCAGACTGATTGGAGGCACATCTTCGAGAGCGGAGAAAGGTAAGTATAGTTTTGTTTTTTTAAGTTTATGGAGTTTACTTAAAATGGATTTTACTTAAAACTTAGTGGAAATGACCTTTAACTTTTCCAAAAAATATTCATCAATAGGTCAAATCAGGCATTGATCGCATATAGGGTCAGTAACAGTCAAAAGTTTGGACAGTCCTGTTCATTTTTTAGTAGATTCAGACTGAAGGCAGCAAAGCACTTACTTCACTGTTTTGCCTCTACTCTGCATCCAACTCATCCCGAACCATCTCCATTGGGTTGAGGTCAAGTGAATGTAGGGGTCATGTCATGGGATGCAGCCTCCATCCCTCTCCTTCATGGTCACATTGCCTTTTCATTGCTTTTTTAGGTCATTGTCCTTGCAAAACAAATTATGTAACCAGGAAAGCACCATCACATTGCCTCCTCCATGCTTCATGGTAGGCACCACACATGTATCAACTGTATGCTCACCTTCTCTGTGGCATACAAAAACATGGCAGTTGGTCCCAAAATCTCTCATTTTGACTCATCAGACCTCAATAAAGATTTTCACTGATCTCAAAACCAGTCCTTGTGTTGCTTGACCTAGACAATTCTCTTCTACTTATTTGTGATCCTCAATAGCTGCTTCTTTGCAGCCATTTAGCCATAAAGCAGGTTCTTGCAGTCTCCTCTGGGCCAGTTCAGATGTTTCTGCTTCTTGATATATGTACATACTTTATCAGGGCTGTTATTTAAAGTGTTATCAATTTGCAGTTCCTGAGCCTGGAAACTTTGTTGAACTTATCCTCTGCAGCAGAGGTCATTCTAGGTCATTCTCTGCAGCAGAGGTCATGCCCATGATAGCCAGTTTCACAATAATGACTGTTGGTTGTCATAATTGCACTTCAAGGTTCTACCAATTTTCTGGATTGATTGACCTTCATGCCTTAAAATAATGGTAGGCTGAAATGTCCTTTTACGTAGTTGATGGTTCTTGCTATATTCTGGCTTAGAACAGCTATGGAATAGGACTCAGCACTGTTTGGAGCTATGGACCAACTCCGCCTCTGCAAAACAAACCTGATGATCACAAACACTTTCTGAAGGTCGGTGATTTTACAAATATAGTCTGGGCCAGGCGACCTGTTCATTGGAAGCCATTCTAGATGATGACCTGATGAAGCTGCTGGAAAGAATACCAAGGTGGTGTATAACGGTCATCAGAGGAAAAAGGGGTACTCTAGTTTGTTTCACCTGTCTCTTTACTCCTTTTCTCCATACAGTATGTGTCTCTTCTTGGTTTTGCTGCCTTCAGTCTGAATCCATAATGTGCACATTCCATTAAGAACAAGAAAAAACCGTTGTATGAACAGGTGCAGCCAAACTTTTTGGCCGTTCCTTTCACAAACAAAGCTGCCATCTTCTCGAAACTGCCCCTTTTCTGTTATTGGCCCATCTTTGGTTTTGCACTTCATTCGTGCGAAGAAGATTGAGCGCAATACTACAAGTATCTCAAATACATTTGTGTGTTTTTATTCAGAACAAACAAAAATAGCCTAAAAAGAAAAATTGTTGACCAAAATTGACCAAACTCTTGGAAACCTTACCAGGAATAGTAAGACAGGCTCCTTCTGTTATTGACCCTTTGGGGAGGTAGTTAAAAGTACATCTGTAGCAACCTTCATCCTGAAGGCTGGCTTTATTAATCGTGATCGCCGTCTCGTTAAGACCTGAAGTGCTCATCCAGAGACGATCCTTGTAGCCTTCACTGATTTCAGCTCCGGAGTCTGACGTGTACGTGGCTACAGTGGTTGTTCTGTCACTTACAACCCTTGTCCATGTCACTTGCACGGGAAAAAAGGGCGGATATAAAATACACTTTAGTGTAACACTTTTCCCGTACTCTACCGGCCCAACTTCAACTTTCACATCTGCAAAATTAACAAAAACTTCTCTATGAATTGTCGGAACTTCTCTTTTGGCATTTGGCAGATACAAAGGGAACTATAAACAGTAATAAATGTCTACAATGAGCTAAAAATGGAAAGTACAAGATTTTTTTTTTCAGGAACTTTTTTGTATACATAGCCCCATTAATATGAATCATTCATCAGAACATAACGTACCGGTTAAAACTTATTTTAAAGATATTTTTGAAAGAAATTTAGTGAGACTGATAACACCACTGACAATAGCACAGCTCTCCCCTCCATCCTCCTGCTTTATAACTATAGCACAAAGAACGCCCGCTACCCTCTCAGATGTTAATCATTTTCTGAAAGTACCCGGCAGCCCTGCCCGTGAAAGTCACAGTCACAAAGCCATTTTTTCCTGCAATGAAATCTATTATCACTTGGCAGTAGAGAGGAGGGGGTACGACAAAAATTTTAACTTGTCTGTTCGTATGTACTTTCCCTGGAATTTCGAATCGCAGAGAAGTTATTGAATGTTCCCTATTCTGCTCTCATGTCTTTCAGACCCTAGAGCATAATAAATGTAAGATGTAAAAAATTGTTATACTTATCTCACGGCACACCTCTCCAGCCACTTCCATTTTTCCCTGAGTAGTGAGCTCTGTCTGGTCCTTGTGTATCATCTCCAGCCCTTTATTCATTCTAGACTGGAACGTCTGGCCTTGAGTGAGCCCTGGAAAATGCTCGAGAACTCCAAGGCCTACTCAAGTCACGGGTGAAAGTCTCAGCCAAGAGTGAAGACTAGGCCACGACTTCCATCCGCAGGCTCCAGAGGTCATTTGCAGTTCGCTCCGGGGTCTGCTCACAGCTGGAAGTCCCGGCCTAAAGTGAGCACCACACCTAAAATATGGTGCAATGGAGGACCAGATAGGTCCTGCTCCAGGCAAGGAGCAGTGGAGGGCAGCCGGAGAAGTAAGCGGCTGGAAATGGGTTAAAAATAAAAACATACTCAGCTCACTGCTCACCTTTTCGGCCATCCCCACGGCTCCCTACTTGTTGTCCGATCGTCCAATCCCTAGTCGCAACGCATCTCCAGCCCGGTATTCACTGTAGGCGGTGGCTTCCACAGTGAACTCCAGGGCCTTCTTGGAGCCATAAGCCCCCACCAAGAGTGAATGCTGGGCAGTAGTTGCAAGGTGTTTTTAATGTCTTTCTGCCTCTCTTCTGTTCAGCAAGATGGCGTCTGGCCACCAGTTTGCTGAATTTGCACTGAGCAAATTACACAAAAAAAATCCACTTTCTCCAGAATGCGGATTTTTCTAAAATTCTATTAAAATTCAGTTCCACTTGAATGAATATGCCCATCTCTACTTGGAGGCCATTTAGATGATTTTACAGAGCGGCCTTCCCAAGAACCCCCTCTATGATGTCTATGCTCCCTAAAAGGCAGAGGTTGTGTTTCTGAGACCTCCCCTTTAATGAGGGTATTTTTTTATGTCACTGCATTAAAGCAAATCTCTGTAGCAATTCAGGCAAGATAATCATTGATAAAAAGAGTATAAAAAAATAGAAGAGAAAATAAAAGTAAAATAGGAAAAAAGTTTTCAGTATAAAACTTTAGATAATAAAAAAATGATATACAATAATATCCCAAAACATATTCTTACTGTTGAGGGTCTGATAATGTGGGATGGGTGGCTTCAGAAAATCTGTTGGATATAAAACTCTTGCGTGGTAAATTAGTGATAAGAACAATTACTTGTTTACAGTTATTTGGGACATTTTTGCTGTTGAGGTCTTTTCCCCAAAAAAATCACAAAAGTAACAATAATAGTAATAGGATATGTGTAATACCATCTTACAAGAAGGGAAAGGGATGATTCGTGACTGCGGGATCAGACTACACACATGGTTTGTTTGTAGTCTGTAACCATGGAGACACATAGGTCTGCATAGACCCCAAAAAGTAGGAGATGTAAAACCAAGACCATAAGTTGTTTTAGTTTTTGTATTAGATGAACAGGGGCAATAAAAAATGTCTTATACAGTAAATATGGCCTACAAGTCTCTGAATCGCCTAGTAAAGTCGCAAAGGATGCAAATAGATAAGTCTTCTACTTACCAGAACAACAGGCAAAGCAAAGTAAAATCAGGATCCAGACAAAGAAAAAATACGACCCCTAAGAAAAAAAAATAAGATACTTAAATGGGCCATAAAACAGACATATCTATAATCCATAAAGTAAAGTGAATTGAATCCATATCCTGTCAGTGTCAGATTAGATTAGCTTGAGCCCAGCACAGAATATGAGACGTAGGGCCCATCATCTGGATATATAGGACTGGTTCTAGCCTCTTTAATTGCTGGACCCCATTTGCACCATTGTTGCTATGACCCTATACATTTTCGGAGTATGAACTCGCTTTAGGATCCTGTTTTTAAGTAAACCAATCCAACACTGAAACTTGATTGATCGCGGATTTTATGCTAGTCCTTTATTTCTAAGCTATTGTCCTTGGGGTCCTTGAATCTTACAGGTAACTTTGACTTATGTTTTTGACTTTTTGATTATTCAGAATACCTGATAATTTAGTAACTTTCATATCACATTCTTTACATTTTACTATACAAGGTAGCAAAAGCTATGGTGGAACCTAGCATCAAGTGCTAAGTTTCCCTGCATCGCACCCATAGGTGAAATGAAGAATTACACCATTAACAATTTTTAAATCACTGGATACTATCTTTATACTCAACGTTGATTATTTATTCCTGTTGTATTTCGACAAATTTTAATAAATTAACTCGCACAAAGCATTTCTGAAGCTCAGATTCCTCATGAGATATCCTGTGATGTGTTCAACACTGAAGCTTGATTGACTGCAGATTTTATGTTAGTCCTTTATTTCTGAGCTTTTGTCCTTGGGGTCCTTAAATCATACATGTAACTTTTATTCTTTTATTTCTCTTTTTTGACACTTTTATAATTCAGGATGAAGAATTACGCCATTAACTCATGTGAAGAATTTCTGAAGCTCACATTCCATATGATATATCCTGTATCCTGTATTTAATCCAACACTAAAACTTGATTGTTAGTCCTATTATTTCTGAGCACTGTCCTTGAATCTTACAGGTAATTTTTATTTACTTTTTTTTTACTCTCCCATGATTCAAAGTTCCTGATAATTAAGTACATTTCATTTTAATATATATGAACTGAATATTACTATACATGGTAGCATAATCTATGGTAGCACCTAGTAGCTTAGTTTCCCTCATAGGTGCCCCATAGGTGAAATGAAGAATTACACCATTAACAATTTTTAAATCACTGGATAATCTCTCTATACTTAAGGTAGAATATTTATTTTATTCCTGTTGTATTTTGGCAAATTTTAATTAATTAACTCACATAAAGCATTTCTGAAGCTCAGATCCCATATAAAATATTCTCAAATGATCCTCCGAAGAAAAAAGTCTGAGCTACAAAAGGGAAATGTGAAAGGAAGTGTTCTACAAATAGTACTATATTTATACTGTGTTATCATTACTGGGTCAAACTACAATGATAAAATCTCCGCACACTACACAGATTTACAGAATTGCTAACAAAATATAAATGCATTGTTTATCTTTTATCTTACAAAAATATTCTTTTTCTTGCAGTTATTACTATTACGTTCCTTCCTTGCAGTTGTAATAATTATATCACCCCAACGCTGCGGAGTCTTAGCCGACACTGATCTGCTCTACAGTACAGGCAGGCGACTAAATCTGCCCTTACGGATGAGCGAATCCATTTTTTTGCAAATTTTACAAAAACTTCTTATCTGCTCAAATCGGAAATTTCTTGCAATCTGCTTAATCTCGGAAGAACAGGCAATGTTTTGTTTTTTCACTTTTGTTTTTTCCTCTCTTTATTCAAAGAGACAAAACTTTTTTTTTTTTTCAATTCCGTCAATGTAGCCATATGAGGGCTTGGTTTTTGCAAAGATTTAATTTGGAATGATCCCATCCCATTTATCATATGATAAAATGAGAAAAAAATTCAAAGTGTGGCAAAATAGCAAAAAAACTACAATTCCGAGTGCAATTTTTTTTTACAGTATTGATTTTGTGGTGAAACTGACCTGGCAATATGATTCTGCGGGTCAGTAAGATTACACAGATACCAAACATGTATAGTTTTTGTTTTATTTAGGTGGTGAAGAAAAATTAATGAATTTGCAAAAAAAAAACAACAGTTTTGCTTGTGTTGCCATTTTCCAAAAGCCATAAAGTTTTCAATTCTCTGGATATGGGGCTGGGCAAGGGCTTGTTTTTTGTGCTCTGATCTGATGTTTTTATTGACATCATTTTGGGGTAGGTACGATGTTTTGATCACCTGTTATTACATTTTTTTCTGTTGTTGGGGGTAGCCAAAAACAGCAATTCTGGAGTTTTGATTTTTTCTTGTCATGCCGTTTAACGATTTAATTAATTCATTTTATTTTTTGATAGTTTGGACTTTTCTGAATGCAGCGATACCAAACATGTGTATTTTTTTTATTTCTTACATTTTAACCCTGGAGGGAGATTTTAACTTTTATATTTTTTTTAAATTTTTTTCTGGTTTTTTAGAATTTTTTTGTGCTTTTCACTGTACATGTTAGTCCCCTTAGGGGAATTAAACCTGCAGTCAACTGATTGTTTGGGATATATACAGCAATACTGTGTCATTTCTGTACATAGCATAAATCACAGCCTCCGATGAATGCCAGCTATAGACGTACAGTAATGACAGACACAAGGGTCTTCAGCAGACCCCTGGCTCTCATGGCAACACATTGACATCCCGCGATCATGTCTTGGGAGCACCGATGAGGGGATAGAATGGCACGCCTCCCTGCCGACATGCATTAAATGCGGCTGTCACATATTTACAGCGGCATATAACTGGTTAACAGCAACGAGCGGAGCTTTGCTCTGGCTGTGGCTGTTAAAGGCATATGATGGCTGAATATCAGAGACATCATCTGCCGGAAAAGACGTGAGCTCGCCATGCGAGCCTGCATTAAATTAAAGGCAGGGAGCTATCATATACTAGACCTATTCAGTCATGAGTCATTAAGGGGTTAATCCAGCAAAATGGAGACGGGATGACAGCATTATTTCTGGATTCTAAAAGGATGGTAAAATGTTAAAACAATAAGGATAATACTTCTTTCCAGGCCCTCATCTTTCCCTCCACATAGGTCTCCAGTCCACCAATTCCTCCAGTCCTCTTTTAGTTACCTTCTGGTCCTTTTCCATGTGCCACTGGTCTACTTCCATCTTTACAGTGAATTTCAGCTCCTAAACAACTGACTTGGCCTCATGTCTTTGTGTTGTACGCCATCATACATCATGACCTTGTTTGAGGCCTAGTTTCTGAGTAGTCCTCATATGCTGTCATGATATGTGCTGAAGGCATGAAAGACCACATGAAAGAAGAACACTGAAGGACCAGACATGAGATGAGTTGAGTGACAGGTGAGGACATGGGAGACATGAGTAGATATGCTTTTTTATGTCTATGTTTGTTATACTCTAAGGTCTGAAGAGACTTCAGAGGATAATAATTCATATTCGATTCACACTGAATAGATTCAGTTTAAATCAAATTTCCTGGCCAAAATCAAGCAGAATCACTCATCTCTATTACCCCTGTAACCGGGGCCAATATGCCATCCCCAAGTACAGGGGAAATCAGCCATAAAAATGCATTAAAAAAAGCCGTTTTCGGTCCAAAATGCTATTTCTAGCCCCACATTTAATGAATAAACAAACGATATCTGATGTAGAAAAATAATTCAGGAGGTTTAAAGCATATTTTACTGCCTGTTAAAGGGCACATACACTGATTATTATTTATATTATGTGGCACAGTAATAAATGCCCTGAAGATCGACCGGACCCTGCTGATTGCTTACAATACTTGTTAGACGTGGGAACAGAGCTCTCTATGAGACTGCACACAGACACTGACACACGTGTGCGTGTTTCTGCAGTAGCAAAGTCCTCCTGGTTCCCGAACATCACACATCTAAAAAATGTTTTCAGCAATTCATAGGTGATTCAAAACCTGATCCTCCACCAATCTACAGGACATTTCATACAGTGCCATATAATAAAAAAAAAAAATCAGTGTAGAATAAAAATAAAAAAAAATGAAAAAGACTAAATTCCTATTTTTACTCTATGTCTTTCCATGATATCAAGATAAGAAATAAAAAGAGTAAAAATATAAAAAGGCATGAAAAGTTAGGCCTCACGTATCACAAAAAAAACAGGCAAAAATGCGTTGACAGGCAAATGTGAAAAAAATTAGAGTGCTTAAAATCGCATGTACGGAAAAAAAGAAAATGGCATGGACTTGAACTGGTTAATAATATCTGGAAAAATAATAGTAATAACAATAAACCAAAATCATTGAGCAGCTAGAAAGTTAATATCTAATACTAAACACTCCTAAATACTTTTCCATAAGAATTTTCTTGAATTATTATGCAGCATGTGCTAAATATATTCACACAGGAAACTCCGGGACGCAACAACTATCAAACTTTGCAAGCTGATGTTTTTAACCCCTGCTGCGGATGATTTTCCAAAAATGATTTAGATTTTTTTTTTTTTTCATATTGGGAATATTATAAATTTTAATTAAAATGTAACATTTGTTCAAATAATGTTTTCATCATTTTTCTGGCACCAAAAAGTTAAACATTCTGTTCAACTTTGTGCTTGATTTGAGATTTTTGTCACTTTTGAAATGTGAAAAGGAAGGTAAGATCTGTGCAAATAGGTCTAAGTCAAATTTATAAATTGCAATTTAGCAAAAAGTTGCAATTCTCACTCCCATAGAGGGTCGTATACTAAATGGTGAAACATTTTTAGACAAAAGTCATATCTAAATGTGCCCAAAAATTGTCAAACATTGTGCAATACTAAATTTGACACAAATAACAGGCAACATGCCCC
>JARQOD010000002.1:632191501-632297938 GCA_033576555.1 Oophaga sylvatica
GGGTGTTTAATTGCCTACCCTATTTTTCTATTATCCTCCTCGGTTACCGAATCATAACACAGAGCAGTAGAAGGTGGGAGCAGGATAGGACATGATGTGGCCGTGTGTGTCTGGAGAAAAAGGATTGTATGTGGAGGAACAGTTCTGAGGAGGAGGTGAGATGGCTGGGGAGATGGAGGGAGAAATGACTAGTTCCTTACTGGGTGGAGGGATTATAGGAGACAGGAAGAAAGAAAGTAGTATGCGGGTGAAAGTGAATAGTAACTGAAACATAGTGGTTGTATATTCTGTTACCTTGCAGTCAATTCCAGTCCAATTCTAGTCTAATTCAGAGTAATGTAATTAGAAATCTGTAATTTGAAAGATGGCTAGATCAGACTGCGTCTTGATCAGACGCATTGCTCTCAATATATCTGCAGCTAAGAGCGGTCAGCTGTGAGAGGAGATGTGAGCATGTTTAGCCAGACCACATGTTCAGAGCCAATACAAGGATCATAAAAAGGGGGGGAGAGGAAGGGATAGATTGAACACTCAGATATGCATGGAAGATACAAGAGGAATGAGATACATATGGATAGAAAATGATGAGGTAAGCAAAGGGATTATATGCACTTCATATAGACAGTCAAAAGCAGGGAAAGCTGGGTAGATGAAAGCATACCAGAGAGGGATTATATGCACTTCATATAGAAGAAATTAAGTATTTCTCCAGAAAATCATTCCAATTACATATGTTTTGTTATACACATGTTTATTTCCTTTGTACGTATTAAAACAACACAAAAAAACTGAAATAAAGGCAAATTGGACATAACTTCACACAAAACTTCAAAAATGAGTTGGACAAAATTGTTGGAACTTTTCCCAAATTGTGAGTGAATAACTTTGTTTCAAGCATGTGATGCTCATTCAAACTCACCTGTGGCAAGTAACAGGTGTGGTCAATATGAAAATCACACCTGAAACGAGATAAAAAGGGGAGAAGTTGACTCAATCTTTGCATTGTGTGTCTGTGTGTGCCACATTAAGCATGGAGAACAGAAAGAGAAGAGAACCGTCTGAGGACTTGATAAGCAAAATTGTTGAAAAATATCAACAATCTCAAGGTGACAAGTCCATCTCCAGAGATCTTGATGTTCCTTTGTCTACAGTGCGCAACATAATCAAGAAGTTTACAACCAAAGGCACATTAGCTAATCTCCTTGGACGTGGACAGCAGAGACAAATTGATGAAAGGTTGCAAAGCAGGATATTCTGAATGGTGGATCAGCAGCCCCAATCAAGTTAAAAAAAAAAAGCTAAAGCTATATTTAAATGAAATAAAAAGCTATGGTAGGAGACCACGGAGGACCCTACAACTGCCACAGAGGCATAAAAAAAGCTAGACTGCAGTTTACCAAAAATATATGTGAGTAACCCAAAATCCTTCTGGGAAAGTGTCTTGTGGACAGATGAGACCAAGATAGAAGTTTTTGGTAAAGCACATAATCTACTGTTTAATCAAAATGGTATGAGTCCTATAAATTCAAATATGGTGGAGCTTCAAAGATGTTTTATCGTTGTTTTGCTCCCTCTGGCACTGGGTGTCTTGACTGTATGCAATTTATAAATGTAGCGTGTGCACCGCAATGTTAAGAGGTGCCAGAGTAGGTTCCCAATCCAAATAGTATATAATAAAACCCGGCACTCAACTTGGAGAAAGTGTGATTATATTTATTGTTGTCAGTGATGCCAAACGTTTCGGTCCCGAAAGACCTTCATCAGTGACTATACAGAAATAAATGATCAATTAAATTGAGAATTGCATGACAAATGCTAAATAAAGTATATACACGTGGTATTTAAATTGATAATGAGAGTATATCAATAAGAGAAGACACAATAATGGTTCAGTCGTTTTAGCATGGAAAATATGCACGTACCGTAAATCACAGTTTAGTTTGATTATATTTTCAGAGCGATAGTATTTTGCCTACGGTGACCTGAAAATGTTGGTGGTGGTACGAGTGAGAGTAGAGATACATTTGGTGGGTGATAAAGTGATTTCTGTTATGCTTACCTCGAGTGCAATGGAAAAACGCGGTTGCCACCGCTCGTTAATAAAGTGCTGTGGAGTGACATATAGCAGAAATTTATCAAAGAAATGGTTGTTAAGCCCGTGTATCTCATATAATGTATACACATACCATATAGTACAGATGCAGGTGTCTGATAGACGTTCAGACTGATTGCGGAAGTCTGTAGTAGTTAAAGAAATGCATAATTTAGCATATAGTGGATAGCTGCCACGTGGTGTAAGTTTGAGGAACAATACATAAGGGAAAATTACCGATAGTAAGGTCTGATGTACCTAGGCTGGGGTCTATGCTGCCGCCTGAAAAAATGAAATAGCACATACATGATTGATGTGGCTATAGTGAACGCTGGAAGCTGGAAAGACGGATCAATATATCTTACCCATGGCCGGAGTATCGCGGTGTCCACCGCTGGATAAATGCAGGCAGGGAGTGATCCATTACCGTTATTTTATAGGTGAGCACATGTGAAACACTTCCTGTATCCGGATCGTGCGTGTAACCGAAAGTGACGTGACCGGAAGTGAAATATGGTATGTGTATACATTATATGAGATACACGGGCTTAACAACCATTTCTTTGATAAATAATCAAACTAAACTGTGATTTACGGTACGTGCATATTTTCCATTATACTATGCTAAAACGACTGAACCATTATTGTGTCTTCTCTTATTGATATACTCTCATTATCAATTTAAATACCACGTGTATATACTTTATTTAGCATTTGTCATGCAATTCTCAATTTAACTTGATCATTTATTTCTGTATAGTCACTGATGAAGGTCTTTCGGGACCGAAACGTTTGGCATCACTGACAACAATAAATATAATCACACTTTCTCCAAGTTGAGTGCCGGGTTTTATTATATATTGACTGTATGCAAGGCATCATGAAATCTGAAGATTACAAACAGATTTTGGGTCGCAATATAGTGCCCAGTGTCAGAAAGCTGGGCAAGAAATGGATGGACACAAAGTGCTGGAGTGTTCTGAAGTGGCCAGCACTGAGTCCACATCTAAATCCATTTGAACACCTGTGGAGAGATCTTAAAATTGCTGTTGGGAGAAGGCACCCATCAAATATGAGAGACCTTGAGCAGTATACAAAAGAAGAGTGGTCCAAATTCTAGCTGAAAGGTGTAAGAAGTTTTTTGATGGTTACATGAAGCGATTGATGGCAATTATTTATTCCAAATGGTGCAATCAAATATTAAGTTGAGGGTAGCAACAATTTTGTCTGGCCCATTATAGGGATTTTTTTGTGAAATATTGTCCAATTTTTTTAAATTTTTTTGTGTTGTTCCAATACACACACACACTCACACACACACACACAAAGTTATAACAAAATACGTGTAATTGCAAACATTTTCTGGGGGAAATACTTCCTTTTCTAGAACAATTTTACGGGTGCCAACACTTTTGACTATGACTCTATTTAACAAAACAGTGAGGTTTCAAACTTTGTAGGCTACTTAAATAGTATAAACAGTCCAAAAATTATCCCTTTTTTGGGAGCAAGTGTTTTTCTTGATGGTGTTTATACACATGCAGTGCAAATGGAAGAAACCATATCATTTTAGGATGGGGAGTGCAATAACTATCCCTGTTGAGGAGTATCAAGAGCTATATTCTTTATAAAATATTGGAGCTTTTTTATAAAATGTCCCTTTTATGAAGGGAGACAAACACGTGCTTGCTTGAATGCAAAGAAATAATGGCTTATAAACTAAGGGTGATTCGCTATTTAAAAAATGATGGAGCAATTGCAAAATTTGTATTAACTCAACTAAAAATTATCAATTTTTTTTAGGGATCATGAACAGACAAGTTGTTTTCAAAGTGAAGAAATGGCTTCCGACCTAGCCTTTCTATTAGCCCTATTATCACGCTGTGACGGACTTCAGTAAGAGGGGCCTCAAATTGTCCAGGGAGCTGGGACCCTAACTATCCCTGTCCCGGAGGTACTCTTAAAGGTAGAGAGGCCTGAGTCTCTGACCTTACTATGCTCATGTAAAAACTCTAATCTATCCTCTTTCCCACCCCATGAGGTATGGGACAGAAATGGAAGGTAAACCAGACACAAAGACAAAACAAGGATGACAGATAACATCTATCATACAAAAGCACTAATCAACAATAGGGAGGAGGATAGGGACAGGGAGGAATAAGCTAAATTAGTAAAGAGAACAGGAGATAAACACACACATACAACAGCAACCTACAGAACACGACAACTCCAAACTTCAACTACTTAGCTTTAGCACACGGCACAGGAAGACCAATAGTAACAACAAACTCCTATTCAGCAGAGCATCTCCTAAGAGCAAGGAAGCAGAGCTTTCACTGGCAAGACAGAGAGGGTCTTATAGAAGAGTTAATGACCAGATCAGAAGCCGCTGAAATTGAACTGTATGTTTCTGACCAGCATAGAAAGGGTCTGTGACAGTGTCACTGGTTTTATATGTGAGGGGAGGTATGTGTCACACAGGATGCTCTCCTGTGTGAACTAAAACCTACTTTATTTATCTGCCAGCATGTTATATGCTGGTAGGTTTACTCTGTTAAAGGAGGTGCGGTTTTATGGGAATGTCAAAGAGGGCGGGAGGCATTCCCCCTACCTCCCCTCAGGGTGTGGCTGAGCAATGGATAAAAGCTCAGTCCTGTTTTTTTTTCTCTGGTGTGTGGTCTGGAGAAGCAAGTCTCCAGACAGGATAGTGGAAGCTGCAGAGCTTTCCACAAGGAATTTAGTAGTGCAGTTTATGCTACCGAGAGCGGGCGGAACCCACTCATTTATGGACTGAGTTATTGTTTTTTTTTTTATGCTTTTCCCGTTTAACCCAGAAGGGTCATGTTTACTTTTCCTGCGAAACCTGCATGAGTTTATGGCTGATAATAAACCAGCAGAGAGAAAACCCAGAGAACGTGTGTCCTGAGTCTACCTTCAGGAGAACCGAGCGAGTCGTCTTACCACAGTTGGTGTGAGAGTGCGTGCAAGATTCCAGGAACACGTGTACCTGCCACAAAGACCGGTGGATGTCCTGGGTGAAGGCTGCCAGACAGCTAGAGAAGTCCGGCAGCATGGAGGAGCTCGTTAAGCACCTGGTCCAGGCCCAGCAGAGCATACAGCAGCAACACCTACAGAGCCAGCAGAGCATACAGCAGGCCCAGCAGAGCATGCAGCAGCAGCACCAGGAGACGACCAAACTGTTGCTTCAGCAGATCCAGTTGCAGCAAAAGTCGCAGCAGCAGCACCAGCAGGAGGCGCAACAACAGATACAGCTTTTGGCGGACGCCATCCAGAGCCGGGCGGCCACCCCAACCCCAGGGCCGACTGATGATTCTCACGTCAGGAAGGCGGTAAGGCGGGCCATGCAGAAGATGACCCCTGGGGATGATGTAGGAGCATTTCTGACTGTTTTTGAGAGGGTGGCTGATCGGGAGAGACTTCCACCAGCACAGTGGGCAGAGGTTCTGGCGCCATATTTATCGGGTGAACCCCAAAAAGCGTATTTTGACTTGGCGCTGCAAGATGCTAAGGAGTATCCCAAACTAAAGACAGAGATCTTAGCACGTCTGGGAGTAAATATGGCAGTAAGAGCCCAGCGAGTTCATCACTGGGCGTATGCTAGCAACAAACCCCCTCGTTCGCAGATGTTTGACCTATTGCATCTTGTTCAGAAGTGGCTACAACCGGAGTCCTCCACTCCGGCCCAGATGGTTGAGCGGGTGGTGATTGATAGATTCATGCATTCCCTTCCCAAGTCAGTACAGACCTGGGTTGCCCAGGGTGATCCCCAGAACGCAGATGACTTTATCGGCCTGGTAGAGAGGTACCAGGTAGTTGAGAGATCTCTTGGGAAACCGGATGCAGTCATTTCTCCCTACTGGGATACCCAAAAGGGGGTGGGTTCACCACGGAAGGGGTCTAGAGCCACCACTGGGGGGCGTCCCACTCCTATCGAAGCGGCCTTTAGAACAAGTGGGAAAGATATAGTTTGCTGGCGAATGTCACAACCCTGGACATATAGCCGCCAAGTGTCAAATATCCCCTGAGCCCATGGACTGCAGCCTAGGCAGACGGGTCTCCTATTATGCCTATCCAGCCTGTAGCGTGGACTGTCGACCCGGCAAGGGACCGCAGGCGTGTGCAGTGTCCATTAATGGAATAAAAGTGCTTGGGCTGTTGGACTCTGGGAGTCTGGTGACCTTGATCAGAGCATCCCTTCCCACCAGTTGATCCCTTCCAAAACCCTGGGTGTTCGGTGCATCCATGGTGACGCCAAGGACTATCCCGTGGCCACAGTAACAGTAGGGACAGACTGTGGTGCCCAGTCCCATGAAGTTGGGGTGGCAAAGGACCTGATACATCCCGTCATATTGGGCCGTGATTTTTCCTTATTCTGGGACTTGTGGGGGAAGGGAACTGGACTAAGTAGCATGGCGAAAAGAGATACTTGAAGAAGAACCCCCGACAGAGTCTCAAAGAGAGGAGTTCCCACTGTGCGTCCTTGTCGGTGATGAGGGTGAGACGGTGACCGAGGAGGCCGACTTCACCTGCGTTAGATATGTCCAGAGAGAACTTTGGGACTGCTCAAGTTTGAGACCTGACCTTAAAAGGGGCGTTCGACCAGGTTACTGTATGTAATGGGGTTGCCCAAGAGCCGGGGGCCGACACCAGATTCCCCCACTTTGCAGTACAGGGGGAGTTGCTATATCGGGTGGCCAAACTGAGGGCGGTGAGATAGTGGAACAGCTGTTAGTGCCGGGGCCATACAGACGGCGGGTGTAGACATGGCCCATTCACATATTCTGGGGGGACTCCTAGGGGTCGAGAAAACTCAGGAGAGGATACTGAGGAGGTTTTATTGGCCAGGATGTTATCGAGAAATTCAAAACTTTTGTAGGTCCTGCCCCACCTGCCAAATAACCGCTCCCTCCTCCCACTTCCGTAGCCCCTTAGTTCCACTACCTGTGATAGAGGTTCCCTTTGAGAGGATTGCCATGGACCTCGTGGGCCCCATAGTCAAATCAGCTCGGGGCCACCAATATATCCTGGTCGTCATGGACTATGCGACTCGGTATCCAGAAGCGGTTCCCCTAAGGAACATGTCCAGTAAAAGTATAGCCCGAGAGTTGGTCCATATTTTTGCTTGGACAGGTCTACCAAAAGAGATCCTAACAGACCAAGGAACCCCCTTCATGAGCAAGGTGATGAAGGAGCTTTGCAGAGTCCTTCAGATAACTCAGCTGCGGACCTCGGTTTATCATCCACAAACGGACGGCCTAGTGGAACGCTTCAACAAGACCTTAAAGGCGATGCTCAAGAAGGTCGTTGAAAAGGATGGGAGAGACTGGGACTACCTGCTCCCATTTCTGCTTTTCTCGTCAGAGAAGTTCCTCAAGCCTCCACGGGCTTCTCTCCATTTGAACTCCTATATGGGCGGCATCCAAGAGGTCTCCTAGACATCGCCAAGGAAACTTGGGAGGCTGAAGTCACGCCACACCGGAGTATCATCGAACATGTCGCCCAGTTACAGGAGAGAATGTCAAAGGTGATGCCCATCATAAAGGAACATCTCCTCCAGGCGCAGGAAGCCCAGGCGAGAGTATATAACCGGTTGGCGAGACTAAGACAGTTCCAGCCCGGAGACCGTGTTTTGGTGCTGATCCCTACCGTCGAGAGCAAGTTCCTCGCCAAATGGCAAGGTCCATACGAGGTGGTGGAGAAAGTCAGCGAGGTTAATTATAAAGTCCACCAGCCTGGCCGAAGGAAGGCACATCAAATCTATCATATAAACTTGCTCAAGCCGTGGCGGGACCGTGAACCTGTGGAAACTCCTTGACTGGGACCCGCACCAGAAGGCAAGGTGGAGGAGGTCACTATTGCAGAGACTCTATCACCGGCCCAGAAGCAACGTGTCGAGAATTACTACAGTGAAATCGGGACCTGTTCTCAGAGTTGCCGGGGCATACACAAGTGATAGAGCATGACGTGCTGACAGAACCGCATGTACGAGTGAATTTGAAGCCATATCGGATTCCGGAAGCACGCCGGGAGGTGATCTCGGCTGAGGTGAAGAGGATGTTAGACCTCGGGGTAATTAGAGGAGTCAAAAAGTGGGTGGTCGAGCCCAATCGTCCTCGTGCCGAAGCCCAATGGAGAGTGGAGGTTTTGTAATGACTACCGTCGGCTAAATGAGGTATCCAAGTGTGACGCGTACCCGATGCCCCGCGTCGACGAACTCATCGAGAGGCTTGGACCGGTGAGGTACATCACCACTCTTGACCTGACGAAGGGCTACTGGCAGATCCCCATGTCCCAGATGGCTAAAGAGAAGACGGCTTTCTCAACACCTGATGGCTGTTTTCAATACAAGCGGATGCCGTTCGGACTACAGGGGGCCCCAGCCACTTTCCAGAGGGCTATGGATCGGATCCTAGCCCCACATAAGAAGTATGCCGCAGCCTACCTCGACGACATTGTGGTCTTTAGCCCAGACTGGGCTAGTCACCTACCTAAATTACAGGCCGTTTTGGACGCGCTAAGGAAAGCAGGATTTACCATAAATCCGAAGAAGTGTGCCATTGGAAAAGAGGAGGCCAAGTACCTGGGCTATGTTGTTGGGAGAGGCGAAATAAAGCCGCAAATCAAGAAAGTGGAGGCAATTCAAACCTGGCCGCAACCGCTCTCAAAGAAGCAGGTGAAAGCATTCCTGGGAATGGTGGGATACTACCGGCGGTTTATCCCGAATTTCGCCACGATTGCCGCCCCACTAACAGATCTTCTAAAAGGCACCAAATCAACCATGGTGAAATGGACGGAAGAAACGGAGACCGCGTTTCAAAAGCTGAAGCTAACACTGTGCAAACAGCCTGTCCTGGTCGCACCAGACTTTAAGAAAGAATTTGTGTTCCAGACTGACGCATCAGAGGTTGGTCTAGGGGCCGTACTCTCCCAAGAAATAAATGGGGAAGAACATCCCATTCTCTATCTAAGCCGAAAGCTGTCCTCCTGCGAGAAGAACTACGCCATAGTAGAGAAAGAGTGTTTAGCCATAAAATGGGTCGTGGATACACTGAAATATTACCTACTAGGCCAGAAGTTTAAATTAGTATCAGACCATGCCCCGTTGAGATGGTTGAGGGAAAAGAGGGGAAAAAATGCTAGGGTAACTAGATGGTTCCTAGAGCTGCAAGAATTTAACTTTCACGTGGAGCATAGGCCAGGGAAGTTACATGGGAATGCAGATGCCCTCTCTAGGATTCCCTGTCTGGTGTCAGAAGTTGCCCAAACCCCCGGCTTTGGGCAGAGGGGGGGAATATGTGACAGTGTCACTGGTTTTATATGTGAGGGGAGGTATGTGTCACACAGGATGCTCTCCTGTGTGAACTAAAACCTACTTTATTTATCTGCCAGCATGTTATATGCTGGTAGGTTTACTCTGTTAAAGGAGGTGCGGTTTTATGGGAATGTCAAAGAGGGCGGGAGGCATTCCCCTACCTCCCCTCAGGGTGTGGCTGAGCAATGGATAAAAGCTCAGTCCTGTTTTTTTTTCTCTGGTGTGTGGTCTGGAGAGGCAAGTCTCCAGACAGGATAGTGGAAGCTGCAGAGCTTTCCACAAGGACTTTAGCAGTGCAGTTTATGCTACCGAGAGCGGGCGGAACCCACTCATCTATGGACTGAGTTATTGTTTTTTTTTTTATGCTTTTCCCGTTTAACCCAGAAGGGTCATGTTTACTTTTCCTGCGAAACCTGCATGAGTTTATGGCTGATAATAAGCCAGCAGAGAGAAAACCCAGAGAACGTGTGTCCTGAGTCTACCTTCAGGAGAGCCGAGCGAGTCGTCTTACCACAGGTCGTTAACCTCTTCAGCACCAAAGGAAACCAAATTCATCTAATATGGGATCCAAATACACAGGCTAAATGGAAAATCTGCGATTCACAATACTCAGTCATCTTCTTCCTTCACATCTCTCATGTTGACGTGACACCTATTTGTTTGATTGTTTGATGCTTGCGTGGTCTCAAGAGAGTACATTTCACATCATCATTGCAGTCTATGACTATAAAACATAGTGGGCAGTCTGGGAATGTTTGGCTGGCATGGCTCTGCAGTGAAAATGGCAGCACCAATGCTGCATGGCATGTGATTAGGAAAGGAAAGGTAAAGAAATGTGCCACAGTGACAGCAACTTTGCAGCTGCACTATGATCTAGCACAGCGGGCAGCCAGGAGGTGTATGGCTGATGTGGCTCTATAGTGGCAAAGTCAATGGCAGAAGCCGCATCGTAGAGAATTAGGATGCGATAGGTAAGGAAACGCCTGGCAGTATATGGCCAGTAGGGTTGAGCATTCCGATACCAAAACCCCATTCCGATACCTGAAATCCAATGTAAGTTAAAACTTCCGATATTTTGTTCCCATAGACTTACATTGGATTTCAGGTATCGGAATGGGGTTTTGGTATCGGAATGCTAAACCCTAATGGCCAGCAAAAGCATTTTATACATTTTTATAATTTTTTTTTTATTTTAACTATCTATCTTTCAACAAAAATGCAATGTAAGATATCTAACCCTAAAATGCTATGCTACAAAGTAGCTACGTGTCGGTTCACAAAATGGAAATGCGGCAACAGGATGCAATATGGTCATGGGGTGTATATTGTACAGTTGATAAATTGGACAATTAAAACAGGCATTCAAAATCTAAAATTTGACTTTTCATTAAAGGATTTTAAAAACAAAACTAAATTAACCACATACATGTCCCTTTACAACATAAGACTTAGGACATAGAAAATCTAGGAAAATTCATGTCCCAAAATCAAGCTCCTGCAACAGGCTGCTGTATTAAATGGCATTTATGGATGTAATATTAGACTAATAGAACGTGTTCAAAAAAAGTTTTTTTTACAACGTACAGTATATATTATATATATATATATATATATTTATATATATATATATATGTGTATATATATATATATATTTATATATATATATATATATATATACCACCCAGGGGTAAATGTTTTTCAGCCCATGCACTTAGTGCGTGGGCATGACCAGTCTAGGATACCCGCTTCTTAATATTGAGAAAAAAAAAACGTTTTCTGAGGCTTTCCACTTCTTCTCTTCAAAGGAGTATTGGAGTGCCCCTTCTAATTTTTGGTATCTTTTGCACTTAGTGCATACGCCTTACCAGTGTAGGAGACCCACTCCTCAGTAATATTTTTCTCTGGATCCACCTTCTAGTTGAGGGAAAAAAATTTAAACCAAAAGAGCCGATGGATTCTATTAGTATGTGATCCAGTGCCTTGTTGTGGGCTGTCAGGTGGTCGTCAAATAGGGAGTTATCACAGTGCATACAAGATTTCACTGCCGGGACTGGAGAATTTATACAGTACAGAAGATTCTGTTCTCCTCCATATTTGGCTGAGTAGATGCGAAACGCTCCACATTGTTTCCTAGCAGCGTTAATAAAATAACAGTCCTTGATGCTCCTACAATCACTTTTTTCAGGGTTAATTCAAATAGATTCTATTCTGTCATAATAATACCGCTCTTATCTGCAATTTGTGTAGGGTGAGGTGTGGCAGTATGCATAGTGTATGACAGGCAACTTGTTAGGCATTATTGCCTTATAAATTGTAAGCCTTGCTGCTGTTTTCTTTCATGCACTCATTGACCGATTCATATTTTTATGGTCATCTGTACTCAGAAATTCATCAAAGTTGGCAGTGTTACTTGTGTTACTCCACAGTATCTTGCTGCCATGTAGAAGAAAAAAAATTTAAGCTTTGGTGCTGGTCTTTTTCATGCACTCATTAACTGATTCATGTTTTTTACGATGTTCTTTAGTCTGAAATTCATCAAAGCAGGCAAAATTAAATGATTTAATGTGTCTATTCACAGTTTCTTTGTAGCATATGCATGTAACAGGTAGTGGTGGAAATTTTATGGTACTAGAGCTGGAATTACCAATTCTGAACTCTCCAGTGCTTTGTTTCCATCAATTTCTGGGTAGTTCTTAGAATATGTTTGGGGTCAATTTCCTGCTGGAAGACCCATGACCTTCTATGATGCAAACCCAGATTTCAGACCCCGGGAACTACAATGTAACCCAAAATCCTTTGGGGTTCTTCACATTTCAAGGCACCAGGACCACAGTCAGCAAAACAACCCCAAAATATCTTTGAGCCTCCACCATATTTGACAGTAACTACTGTGTTGTTTTATTTGTAGGCCTCATTCCATTTACGCTAAACAGTAGAATGATGTGCTTTACCAAAAAACTCTATCTTGGTCTCATCTGTACACAAGATGCCTGCTGGCCCTCTAACAATAGAAAGGACCGCCTTATGGCCCTCTACAAATAATGATGGATGGCTGATGGCCCAGGAAAAAAAAGACTTTCAATATGTCTGATCATGACTCACACAACACATGGCCAGATAAGGTATTAAAATGATAAAAGTACATTTCCTGGTGAATGTTATTTTTCTACATGGAAAGCAATGCAAAAGTCGCCGGAAAAATTCTTGAGTTTCCCAAATGACTTCCATCATAGATCGAGGACCCGAGTAACGAGTACCTGAGCATTTTAATCATCACTAATAGTAATAGGTAATAATAAGTGATGTTGAATTGATGGCGCTATAGAAGTTTGCAAAATAAATTACTGTTGCATTTTGAGAAACTTTAATAAAATAACGCTCATTAAGCATTTATAAAGTATAAAGTCTAAATTGCAAAAGGGAAATGCATATTAAAAAAATATATATTATTTTACAATGTTTGCTATAGTCATTAGTAGCAAATTAATGTGATTCTAAAAATTAAAATACACTCCTCAACATTCAAAATGGGACTCCAAGAAGAAAAATTCATGGATTTATGGAAATCACAGAATGTATAGAAGTGTTAAAAATATGGAAATGATCAAACAATGCAAGCAAAATGTTCAAAACATCTCAATTTATTCAGTCTGGAGTATGAATGCCACATGCAGAATCCCGGCACTTCCATCCTCGGCTGCTATATTATTAGTTGTCGCCTGAGGAAGGTTCAGCCGCTTAACCACTTATGCAAATCATCAAGATCCGCGCGGTGCTGTAATCACTGACTGCTGATCCAGCCAGTATAATCACAGAGCAATGAGGTTCTAGATATGCTGGATGGGAGAAAAGTCTGGAGACTGTCAGGCGAGCAAGTTTAGGCCATGCAGGCTGTTCATAATATCACAATCAGTATGCGGCTTGATGTTGTCGTGTTGGAAAATGGCCCCTGGGACTCTTTGGAGAAATTGCCACTGATTCTGTGACCAAATTACTGAACTGCAGTGCACCTGGAATGAAGACTAGAGGAGTCCAACTACTATACATTATGCCACCCCACACCATAATTCCAGGAGTAGGACTGGTGTGATGTTGCCTTTTGAAGGCATCTTCATTGCGTTGCTCATGTGGTGTCATCAGATTAGAAGAATGGCATGTAGTGATCCATAGTGTTCTGCAAGTGAGATAAGATGTCATATATCAAGTAGAAAGTGAGACAGTATTTCTACAACAGCCATCAGAAGGTGTCTGCGTGACATTGGGCTACGAGCTGGATGTCCAGCTACAGGTGTTATATTGACCTCAGGCCACTGTTCTCAAGAGCAATCAGGGTGCAGAGCAAGACAGCAATGGAGGCTGGAATGAAGGTCTATCCTCTTCAGTGATGAGTTCCGCTTATGCCTTGGATGCAATCATATCCCAAGACCACATGGACAACACCATATAGGAGACTTCAAGGGAATGTGAAAGTGCCCCGGGAGCATTTTTCGATACAACACCAGTCCACATGTTGCTTGTATTAGGGACCTTTCACACTGCGCTTTGTGACACATTAGTTGGTCCCGTCGTGATTTACTTGTCTCCCATCGAGCACATATTGAATGTCATTGGTCAGTGATTATACAAGAGCAGCCAGCAGCAGATCTTGATGAATTCACATACTGGGGATAAGCGCCTTTTCTTTTTTCTTAACACTTCTATCTCTTTGCAGTTGTAGACGTTGTCCCTTTTTGGGCTGAGCACCACCTGATGTGGTTGCCCGCTTTACGTTTCTGTTCTTGCTGATTCAGCGCTGTATAGGCATGGTAGCAGTGACAGTATTTTTATCTCTTTTTAATGTGTTGGATTAATAAAATGGTGCCTCAACAAAAGAAACATGGATGAAGGGCGTAAGGTAAAGAATATACAGTGGATACAGAATACAGAAGGATATATATTACAACAGTATGTTAATATAGACCTATCCATAGATACCAAGCCTCCCTGGTGATCCATAGGTTGCAAAGTCAGAATAGTCAAGCATAAATGCTAGGAATTCAGGTATTACCTATTAAAATATGTTTAGCACAGCCAAAAGGAAACTACCTGATATCAGCATGTCCCTCTACCCCGATGCGCGTTTCCCTTCAGCTTCCTTCTGGGGTGTGTTGGGGTGAGGAGACATTGGCAGTAAAACAATACACGCTTTGGACACTATATAACAGCACCAACAATTGAACACAAATAGATGGATATAATTTGTACATAACAATACATTCTGTGTGACGCAGTGGAGGAATGATGTATTCAATGAAAGTAAATAATTATAAAATATTATACATACATAATTAAAACTATACATGAATCACAAATGTCCATTAATCAAGAGGACTGACATTCTGCTTCCAAGTTCTTAATTATTGAAAATATAGTTTTTTCACACTCTTCTTTTTTGCCTCTGGCTGGGAGCTATTTTTTTGTTTCTTCTCCGATGTGGGAGTTTTTCCAGTGACCTTAATATAAAGGACAAGAACACAATGAGAATCTCTACTTGAAATATAACTGAAAACCATATAAACAGTATAATAGAAAACTAAACACTATAATAGAAAAAACATGTAAATTTATTCCATGGCACGTTACATGTGAAAAGGAGTATACATAATAAAAAATAAGTACAATAATCTTGACCAAAACGAGTCACCGACTGGTACAGGATCAGAGAAGACCCTGCCCATGAGGGCTCACAGTCTACAAGGGATGGGTGAGGATATAGCTGGTTGTGCAGTGGTATGGTGGAACGAGCGTTACTGCAGGTTGTAGGCTTGTCAGAAGAGATGTCCCAGGCCGAAGGTTTAGAGGGAGAATAGCAGGTGTCCTAGAAATGAACCTTGGGGGACACAGACAGATAGGGGGCAAGATGTGGAGTTGGTGTGTGAGTGAGAGACGGTGAATGTCCATCTGTTAGGTATGAGGAGATACTGAGTTAAAGGGGTTAGGTAGGGAACAGAGGCGGGCGAAGATGAGGTACAGTGTGTGGCCCTTTTTGTGAGTGGTTGCGGAAGACCATTATGCAAGACGGAAGGAGTAAGTGAGAGATAGAAGCTTAGAGACAGCTGAGCGGAAACTGTCAATGGGGTTGTTGAGGTCATCCATGATGATAGTGGGGATGTCAGCGGAAAGATAATGAAGTAGCCAGATTGTGCAGTGGTTGAAGAAGGTGGAGGCTGGCCCTGTGGGGGGTGGTAAATGACTGCCAGTTTGAGATTAGAAGGGGAGTAGATGCACACAGAATGCACCTCAAAAGAAGGGAGAGTAACGGATGATGGCAGTGGAATTTGGATGGAAGAGCAGTTATCTGACAGGAGAAAACCAAATCCTCCACCATGATTGCTGCTGGGGTGTGGGATGTGGTAAAGGTGGAATCCACCATAAGAAAGTGCAGCTGGAGAAGCTGGGTCAAAGAAGCTGAGCAAGGTTTTGGTGATGCCGAGGAAGGAAATTTGTTTAGGGATGAAAAGATCATGGATGTATAAAAGCTTGTTACAGACAGAGTGAGCGTTCCATAGAGCTCCTGTTAGATGGACTGAGGAAGCGGGGGCTGGGCGAATGGCTATAAGGGTATAAATATGGTGGAAATTTGTGATAGATCGTGGATGGGAGGTGGAAGTGACTGTGGGCATGTGGTGAGGAGGACCAGAAATTGGAGAGATATTGCTGGCAGTGAGGAGGAGCAGAGAGTGTTAGTAGGTGGGAGCAGGAGAGGGCATGAGGGGGCTGTCTGTGTTTGGAAGCACAGGATTATATGGTGAGGAACAGTTTTGATGAGGAGTTGGATGGTGAGGACGGAGGGAGAGACGACCAGTGAAAACAAACAGAAACATTGTTTACTGGGACTTTATGGGAAGAAATATTAAAAACAGCAATTCTGCTGTTGTTTTCTGCCATTTTAAATTTTACATGTTTCATTTGCTATACAAATAAAGGGGTAACTGTACTTTGCGGGTCACCCTGGTTATGGTGATTCGTAAGGCTATGTTCACACGTTGCGTTTTCGCTGCTTTTTTTTCTGCAGCAAAACCTGCAGTAAGAAATTTGCTGCAAAGAAAGCAGGTTTTGCTTGGTTTTTCTTGCGCTTTTTTCTGCGTTTTTCTCATGCTACATTTGTGCATGCTGATAGTTTAGTGCCAAAAAAGAAATTTCTGATTCTACTTCATCAGGTTTTGGTACAAAAATGCAGCAAAATCTGATACCTGCGTTTTTTCAGTGTATTTTCAGTATTTTTTTCACCACCCATTACTTTCAATTGGTGAAAAACGCTGAAAAAAAACGATGAGAAAAGTGACATGCTCTATTCTGCAAAACCTCAGGTTTTGCGTAAAATATTGAGGACAAAAAAGAAACAAGCTGTGTGCATGAGATTTCTGAAATCTCACAAACATAACTGGAACTACTAAACACAGCTCAAATTTTCAGTAAAAAACACTGGTAAAAACCGCAGCAAACATGCATGCATGTGAACATAGCCTTACATAGTTTTATGCAGGTTTTATTACTTTTGTATAATAATTACACTGTTCGAAAAAAGCAAACACAAAAAACACATTTTTTTGTTGCCATACGCTGAGAACCATAAGTTTTACATTTTTCTTGCTTAAGTTTTTAGTGTAACGATGTAGTTTTAAGTTTTGCCATTTTGGGGCACGTTGAATTTGAAAGTGAATTTTTGATCACTTTTTATTTGAGACAAGATGTGTGGGATAAATATGGGTCATAATTGACGTGGTGATGTCAGATGTGTATCTTTTTCAGGGGTGCATTATTATTATTATTATTATTATGAGTTTCTTTAAAAAAAAATAGTTTTTTTCATTAATTTTTTATAAACCCTTACAATTCAATAGTTATTAGTTTCACAAGAGAACTATAACATGGATCCTTTGATGGTATAAATAGTACAATTCACTACTGAAGTAGTGCAGGGTGTTTTCCCGCCTGTTTATGTTACATTGACAGGCTGCCTATTAGATCCGACGTATGGAACCGGTCAAACGATTCATGCCGCTCAAGCCGCTGGCAGCAGGAATCACGCCTGGTTGCATGATTGCCGCCAGTTATGTTTTTTTTATGTTTCTCCAGCATTATTATCCTCTTTCCCACCAGGTGATTTTCTGTTATTTGCGTTTTTGTTTTTTTTTCTCCACTTTTTTATTTTTCTCATCGTCATAGCCATATGAGGGCTTGTTTTTGGCGGGATGAGAAGGAGTTTTAAGTGGAAAAGTTCATTTTAACATCCGATGTCCTGGAAATCGGGAAGAAAATCCAACTGCTATAAAATTGCATAAAAATAAAATTTAGAATGTAGAATTTCTAGAATAGTTTTTTTTGCTGTGCTCTTTGTGCTGTTAAAAATGACCTGACAAAATAATTTCCCAGGTCAGTGTGATTACCAACAATACCAAACTTGAAAATTTTTCTTTTTATTTAAGTAGTGAAAATTTTTTGTAAATTTTTAGAAAAAATTTTGCTTATGTCGTTATGTTCCGAGACACAAGTAATATTTTTATTTTTCAGTCAATGGGGTTGTGTGAGGACTTATTTTTTTGGTGCACTGAGCTGACGTTTCTATTGATACCATTTTGGGGTAGACATGATGTTTCGATCGTCTCTTAATGCATTTTCTGCAGTGTTGCGGTTACCAAACCAACTACAATTCTGCCATTTCAATTTTTTTTCTTGTTATGCCTTTTACCAATTTGGTAATTAATTTTATACTTCGATAGATTGGACTTTTACTGATGTAGAGATACCAAATAAATTTGGATTTTTATATTTTTATTTCTTAATTGTAAATTGGCTAAAAGAATGTCGGTTTGAATATTTATAGCATTGTTACTATAATTTTTTTTTTAAATTATGCTTTTATTTTTTATTTTGCTGTTAGGGGAAGATCCTAGCAAAAAATGCAAGCTCAATTTCGAAGCCCACCTTAAAGACAGGGAACTGACATATGCCAGCACTTCACATACTGCCATTGCCACCAATTACTTATGTGGAAATATCTAGAAAGTTGGGAGGAGCAAAGTCTGTATACTGTATAAAGCTGCAGCCACAGTTTGGAGATCAGAGGAGTGGAGTTTGCCAGTCAGAGAAGTCGGGGTTACTGCAGAAGACATGGCAGAGATCTGAGGAACTGTTCTACAGAATTGTTTGTTTACCCCTCAAGGAGGAGGAAAATCATTTGCCCTGAAGTGTGGGACGCCAAGGAGGCCCTATAGGAATGCCCACGAGGAAGATGAAGCAGATGATGGAAGTGATGCTGCACTAAATACAATGAAGATTTGCAAGGTAGCTGGAACATTGTGTCCACTGGGGAGTAATTGCCCAGTATGGAGTGTAAGATAGGCAAAGCATGTAGGCCAGAATCCCAGAAGACAGTGACGGAGCTTAAAGAGGACATTTCACCAGTTTGAGCATGTTAAAACTGGTCACATGATTAAATAATGGTGACAGAGCTGAGAAAGACTAAGTTTTTATTTTTTAATTTTCTCCTTTCTATTGTGAAGATATTAGCATGTAAATTTTTTGTGCTAGTTACCACTAAAACCAAGGTATTTTTCTGTAAAGGCATGTACTTTTCCCACTGTATGACATTGACCAATCATAAGCAGGAGGCGTCATGCAGGGGAAAAAAGAACACGCCCCCGAAGAATGTCAGACCAGGATTTCTCTGCATGGTGTGGTAATGTAATGATAAATACGTGCGTTTCATAAAGAGGAGCTGCACTGAAACGTCACAACAAATGCAGACATTTGGTCAATTATCCAGGTTCTCTGCGGGATTTGACTGGAAATAAGCCCTTTACATCTTTGTTTAAAGGAGTTATTACACCCTGGTAGGAATGGTGATGGTACTGGATGTTTCTAGTGAATATTTGTTCGGAAGAGAAATGTACACTGTAATTTGACATTTGCTATAGAGAAGCACTGAAAAGAAGAATATTTTGGTGCTGGTTCTTTATTGATCATCAGGTTCTCTTTACATTCCGTGTGTTTACAGTAGATCTCTATGGTCATTTACATCTGGTGTACAGTAATGTATAGACACGGAGGGGCATTTCTCATACCATATTAGTGGTAGCGGAAGCATTTTCTTTCTTCTTTTTTACAGTTGAACCTTTTCTTTTCTTTATCTCAGATCTCGGTGTCCCTATAATATTCTAAGAGATAGAAAAAAAAATCAAATCAATGTCTCAAAGCTAGAGTAAACCTGCATGCCTCAAACAAATCTTCTTCTTTGGCCAATCTGGACTTTTCAGAACGCTAAAGGCTTGTCCAGATGACCACTTTAATCGGTTAAGTACTATCCGTGACATTGATGGATAACACTCATATCTATGTTATTCTGTGCTGTGCACATGTCTCATTTTTTCCTCGGACCAAGTGGTCCAAGTAAAAAAAAAAAGCACCATGCCTCCATGAATTAGAGGGCACTCACCTATTCATGTGCATGGGTCTGTGAATAAAAAAATGGAATGCACTCGGAAGACATCCAAGTGTGGTTTGATTTCCATGGACTGACATAATGGAGAAGGTGGAGAAACTGTTCCACTTTTTTTTTCTCTTCATCTCCGAGGATGTCTGGTCAAACTTTGGTCAAAGTCTGCAGGACAGGACGGGTCCTCCAGAAAGAGATGATCTTTAAATAATAATAATAATCTTTATTTTTATATAGCGCTAACATATTCCGCAGCGCTTTACAGTTTGCACACATTATCGTCGCTGTCCCCGAAGGGGCTCACAATCTAGATTCCCTATCAGTATGTTTTTTGGAGTGTGGGAGAAAACCAGAGAACCTGGAGGAAACCCACGCAAACACAGCGAGAACATACAAACTCCTTGCAGATGTTGTCCTTGGTGAGATTTGAACCCAGGACTCCAGCACTGCAAGGCTGCAGTGCTATCCACTGAGCCACCGTGCTGCCATCTTTGTAACTGTTCTTCGCTCTGACCTAGAAATGAATGCCCCCCCCTCTATTAGAACCCTCAAAAATGTAAAAACTATTAGCATTCAAAAAAAAGTTTTATTGAAATGGGTTTTCTAACATTGCCATCACCTTCATAAGGTTATTCGCATCTTGACATACCCCTGGATGTTCGGGTCCGGCGGGTTTGGCCGAACAGATAAAAAAAGTTTGGGTTCGAGCAAAGTGCCAGAATTGGCGCATCTAATAGAGGCATCTCTTCTGGGAGGCTGCTATTTTTATGCTTGGGGGGACCAATATCTATGGCCCCTTACCAGCCTGAAAATATTTAAATAATTTAAAAAACAGCGTTGGGACCTCTCCATTCTTGATAACTAGCCTTGCTAAAGCTGACAGCAGAGGGTTGCAGGCGTTATCCGAACATGCTCGGGTGCTATCCGAGTGTCTTCGGCGTGCTCGAAAAATAAGTTACAGTCCCTGCGGCTGAATGTCTCACAGCTGCAACACATGCAGGTGTGTGGCCCAGCTATGTCAGGCACACATAATCCAGGAAAATGCACAGGAAGGTAACCGCAAAAGCTTGATATCCATTCACTTCACTCACACTTTCAGACACACCCACTAGGGGTATAAAAGGTAGTGACACGTAGCAATAGTCAGTCTGTTTCCTGTCTGAGAAGAGCTCAGATCAGTCAGCTTCCTGTCTTAGGACAGTGCAGTTCAGTGTCAGTCCAGTCTGGACTTGGAGGATACTGAGAGCTGTTCAGTGAGCTCTGGAGAAAGCTGACAATTCCATCAAAGCTACAAGTGCTTATGTTAAGAGCGCGAGCAGGGCGAAGGGCACAGTGGAGAAGATAGATGCTAGTGCATCAGGTACCGGATTACCTGCACTAATTCACCGGACACCGGGGTCCGAAGCGTTGCTAGCGCTTCACGCCTAGTAACAAGATAACCGGAGGCTTTCTGGACCACAGGTCGCAGAAGGTAGCCCTAAGCGCTGATACGTAAACGGAGTCAGGGAGAACAAGGACTTTTAGCAGGGCCCTGCATAGAGGAACTTTGTTCTTTCCAACATCTGAGAATCAGAGACATAAAAGGCTCCACCACAATGTCGGCCGGGCGATGCAGTTATTGAGTAAGCTGGAGATTGCAGAGTTAACTTCGCTTCATGCAAGTTTGGACTCAGATACATATGAAGTAAAGGAGGCCTCTAACCTGCTCAGCGGTTTCCCGAATGTGCATTCTCCACCCCGACCAGCTCCCCGGGACCTGCCTGAAACACCTACAAGTAAAGGTATGAAAAGAAGCTGCATTGTGTGTGACTGAATTATTACCTACACCCTGCATCATCATAGACTTCCAGGGACCCGTCTCACCTGTGGGAGACCCACCATCTAGCTGCCCCATAACATCCCCTGTGAAGATCCTTATAGCAGCGCTGGTCCAATTGATCAGACACCACAGGTGGCGTCACGAACTAACTACAAATCCCCTGTAAATATCCCCCATTGCATGATCGCCCAGGGCCACGGACCGAGTCCTGCTGCCAGTGACAACTCCCATAGACTTCTATGGGCTCGGTACCGAGTACCCATTAGCCCTGGAACCCACACCGCCTGGTGTGTGCGACTCATCTTTTGGCGTCACGAACAGGATACGAAGCTTGCAATTGTGAGTCCTGTGTGCCTATTGAACTGTTTGGTGAAAAAGACTGTTTGCTGTATTTGGCGCCATTTTACCGCCATTTTTGCCGTCATATTCGCGCCCTAAGGCGCTGGGGAAGAAGGGGGGCGTACCTGAAAGAGCGCGCTGTTGCCTGGACACGCCCCCAACTCTGACGCGGCGGCAGGTCCTGTGAGAGCGGAAGTGAACGCTCTGACGACATGGCGCTAGCGACAAAGGTCCTGTCTCCACCGCTGTGCCTGCGACTCTGCAGCCTTTGAAAGAGGTAGGCTCCGGTTAAACAGGGGGGCACCAACATGTCGCAGCAACCGGCAGACGGAGCGGCCCCCGCCGGAGGCCCCAATAGCCCACCGCTTGGCATTTTAGTGCAGGATGGAGGTGCGGGCCCCTCACCTGGTCCGGTGGTCCCGCTCATGCCCCTCACGCTCCCATACATGCCAGGAGCGAAGTGGCTCCCTCAGTACAGCGGCGAGCCAGACACCCTGCCAGGATTTAAACGGAAAATGTGTAGCATCCTAGACATGTACTCAATGACTGAAAAGCAAAAAGCTGCTGTGGTAATAGGACAGTTAGCTGGTGCGGCTGAGAGAGAAGTAGAGACTTGGACCACTGCAGACCAGGAGTCGGTACCTGCGATTCTCTTAAAGCTACAGGCCACCTTTGAGGACCGCACAGAAACGGATCTCCGGATGGCCTTTTATCAGTGCTCCCAGAGACCAGGTGACAGCATTAGGGACTACGCCTGTCGGTTACAGGGGGCCCTGCGAGCTCTCAAACAGGCTAACCCTGCAAGTGCCATTGACGAAAGCAAAATGTTGAAAGAACAATTTGTACGGGGACTAAGGTCTCCAGCGGAAGGCAGGACTGTAAACTGGTGGTCCTTGGATCATCCAGATGCCACTTTTGATGCTCTAAAGGACATGGCAATAAAGGGACTGCGACCCTTGGAAAAGCCAGAGGTGGCAAATCAGTGTCACCCGGGTGAAGCCACTCTAAAGCCGCCAGTACCCACCTTTTCCCCGCAGGTGGCAGAAGCTAAAATGCAGGTGGCGCCCCCTAGTGAGTTGGAATGTCTGCGCTCAGAAGTGCGCCAGCTGACTAAGCACCTGACCACTGTAATGAATGCCCTGCAACTGCGGAAAGAAGAAGGAGGAAAGATTTTACTAGCCGACTGTCCGGAGGATGTCCCTTGGATGAACCGGAGGAAATGGAGGACGTCGCCTCACCGGAGGAGGACCACGCCACCCCCAGGAGCGACTCCTGATCAACACCATCCTCGCCGGGAGATCATCTGCTACCGCTGCAACCAAAAAGGTCATATGGCTCAGCAATGTCCTTTAAACGAGCCGATCCTGGGTCAGAGGGCCAACACCCATGAGTAAACTCATCAGGCCCCTTAGACTGGAACCGCAGGTTCGTGGGTGGACGACCCTACCTGTCCATCATTCTGGACGGGATTGCAATTCCTGCACTGCTGGACACTGGATCTCAGGTGACCATAATACCTGATGTCCTTTATAATAAATTCTGGTCAAAGGACAGTCTCCAGCCCACGAGCCCTGACTTTACAGTGTACGCCACCAATGGTCTCCCTGTTGAGGTACTTGGAGCCAAAAATGTGGACGTAAAAGTGGGCAGAGTGGAGCTGAAGGATCAGGGACTTCTAGTAGTAAGGACTGTAAATGGGGAAAATGGCTTAAATGTGATATTAGGTACTAACATTATCAGTAACTGTCTGGGAGAAGTTGTGTTTTTGCTCCAACAGCTCGCTGAAGTTGCCAAGCCAAAGCAGAAGGGAGTGATCCAGAGGGAGATCCGGGCCCTGATGTGCCAGCAGCAAGCGAAGCTTACAGATGGTGAAATCGGTAATGTACGGGTCACGGACCCGAATCCCATTGTAATACCCCCAATGAGTGAAATGTTAATATGGTGTAGAGCAGCCATAGGTCGGAGGGGACAGAACTACCAAGCAGTAGTAGAGCCCCATCGTTCAGAGCACAGACCTACACTCTTAACTGCTAGAGGGGTAGTGGAAGTAATAAATGGGAGAGTACCAGTACGACTTCTCAACTGGGGAGACGATGAAGTAAATTTACCACGTTATGCCACAGTTGCTAAATTACATGCCGTAGATAACAATTCTATCCTCACAACCGAGTCCTTAGCCTCCCGCCAACCAGCGGAGGATAATGATCCGGCAACCCCGGTAGCGGATTGGTGTCAACAGCTTCATATAGGGACAGACACCACTTCCGTCCACCAGAAACAGGGGGTACTACGGGTGGTACAAGAGTACGCACAAGTATTTAGCAAACACCCACTTGACTTTGGGACAATTAAGGGGTACAGCATCATATCCCTACAGGCAGTCATCCTCCCATCAAAGAGCGGTACAGGCCTATACCTCCAGCCCACTATCAGAAAGCTAAGGAAATGTTGCGTGACATGAAGGAAGCAGGGGTGATAAGGGATAGTTGTAGTCCCTGGGCAGCACCTCTAGTTCTAGTTAAGAAAAAGGATGGTAGCATGAGAATGTGTGTAGATTACAGACAAGTAAATCGCATAACACATAAAGATGCATACCCATTACCACGTATAGAGGAATCCTTAGCTGCTCTGAAAACGGCTAACTACTTTTCTACCCTCGACCTTACTAGTGGGTATTGGCAAGTAGCTGTGGCTGAGGAGGATCGGGAAAAAACTGCTTTCACCACCCCAATGGGACTCTGCGAGTTTGACAGAATGCCGTTTGGCCTCAGCAGTGCCCCAGGAACATTCCAGAGAGTGATGGAGAGCTGTCTGGGACATCTCAACTTTGAAACCGTGTTGCTGTACCTGGACGATGTGATTGTGTACTCCAAAACATATGAAGATCATCTGAAGCACCTGGCAGAGGTATTCGAGTCACTGTCCAAGTATGGGATGAAACTGAAGCCCTCAAAGTGCCATCTGCTCAAACGGAAAGTACAGTACTTGGGACATATTGTCAGTTCCGAAGGAGTAGCGCCGGACCCCGAGAAGGTCACAGCCATCCAGAAATGGCCGGAGCCGAAGAATCTAAAGGAGGTGCGACAGTTCCTGGGACTAACAGGTTACTACAGGAGGTTTGTAAAAGATTACACCAAGAAAGCGGCGCCTTTACAGGACCTCCTGGTCGGACAACCTCTCAAGAGCAGAAACCCTCCATTCAATTGGGGTAAAGAACAAGCTGAGGCATTCAAAGAGATGAAAGAGATCCTGACCGGCGATGAAATCCTAGCCTACCCTGATTACAGCCAACCGTTCCTGCTGTACACCGATGCCAGTAACGAGGGATTGGGAGCGGTCCTCAGTCAGAAGCAGAATGGCCAAGAAAAAGTCATTGCATATGCCAGCAGGAAGCTCAGGCCAACTGAGAGGAACCCGGAAAACTATAGCAGCTTCAAACTGGAGTTCGTAGCGCTGGTCTGGGCCATTACCGAAAGATTCAAACATTACCTTGCCTCCAACAAGTTCACTGCGTACACAGACAACAACCCCTTGACGCACCTTGAAACAGCCAAGCTGGGAGCCATGGAGCAACGTTGGATAGCTCGGCTGACAAACTATCAGTTTTCCATCAAGTACAGAGCGGGCCGTAAAAATGCTAACGCGGACGCCTTGTCCAGAATGCCGCATGAGTCCGACACGGAGGAGGAATCGGATGATCTGGAAGAAATCGAGCTACCTGCGTTCCACCGAAATGGGATGGTCCAAGAGCAACGAGTCTACAGAAAGCGGAGTGGTGAGATGTTGAACCCTTTACCTCATCACAGCTGGAAGGAGACTCAGGACAGCGATCCAGTGGTCAGCCGTGTCAAGGAGCTGATAAGACAGGAAGGTTCCTCCTTGGAGAAAGACGCACCTATACCAGCAAAACTCCTGTGGAATGAGAGAAGCCGGTTGTTCATCTACCGTGAGAAGTTGTGCAGGAGATACGTCAACCCAAGGACCCATGAGATGGTTTGGCAGATAGTGGTCCCCAGAGCGGACATCCAAATGGTGTTAGAAGCCTACCACGATCAAGCAGGACACTTTGGCTGGAAAAAGCTGGAGACCCTATTGAGGTGTCGGTTCTACTGGGTAGGGATGCGCAGCTCCATCAAGAAGTGGTGCCGGAACTGTGGACCCTGTGGCCTCAGACGGAAAGACTACTCTAGTCAGAAGGCACCCTTGCAGCCTATCCGGACGACTCGTCCCCTGGAGATCGTGGCATTGGATCACGTCAAGTTGTCCCCAAGCAGGTCAGGATACTCATATGCCCTGACCATGGTGGATCACTATTCCAGGTTTCTGGTGGTCGCCCCTGTCAAAGATATGACAGCAGAGACAGCAGCAAGAACCTTCCAAGCAAGTTTCTGCAGACCACACGGATATCCGGAGCAGGTGCTGACTGATCGAGGTCCTGCATTCGAAGCTGAACTGTTTAAGGAATTCTGTCAATTGTATTGATGCAAGAAGATCAGAACAACACCGTACCACCCTCAGACCAATGGCCTTTGTGAAAAGATGAATCACATTGTCATCGACTTGCTGAAATCTGTACCACTGGAAGAAAGAAATCGGTGGCCTGACTTGTTACCTGACCTGGTTGACTTGTACAACCACATACCAGTAAGTTCCACCAACTGCACTCCAGCCTACCTTATGAGAGCAAGACCCGGAAGGCTGCCAATGGATTTGGAACTTGGTGTGGTAGAACCAGAGGCTGATGACAGTGCTGAAGATTGGGACACAACTCGACAAGAACAGTACAGGAGAGTACAAGCCTGCGTAGAAGACAGTCTCAACAAAGTAAGGGAAAAGCAAGAAAAGAACTATAACAAGAATGCTCCCGCTACGCCTTTTATGCCTGAGAAATTGTGCTAAAAAGAAAAAGAAGAATGCACAAATTGGATGATCAGTGGGAACAGGAGCCATATGTCGTGCAAAATTCCAAATTTGATAACAGAAAAACCTGTACCATCAGCAAGGATGGAGGAAAAACGACTGCAACTGTGTCTAGAGATCATCTAAAGTTGTGTCCGGGCCCATTAAAGCTTTGTGAGGAAGAACCGGTTGTTCTTCAGGAAGAAAATGATGAAGCGGTCATACATACGGATTTGGGAGATTTACCTGCGGATTGGCCCAGAATGGGAGAAGCCGTAATCATTCCTGTGCTGCAGTTTTATCAACCGCAAGAGGAGTCTCTACATCCAGTCGTACCAATTGTGCCAGTAGAGCCAGTTCCAGAGGGGTCTGTTCCAACGGAACCTCAACCAGAAGAACCTCAAGAAGCAGCACCACAAGAAGTGGAGTCCCCTGGTGAAGCAGTACCGCATCGCCCAGTCGCTAGCATGCTTGCCAGGTCCCTACAGAGGTGGAGTCGTGTCTATAGTTTGCCGTTACGCAGAACAGATAGGCTAGAAAACTGCTATACCTGATGCTACCCCACGTAGGTCAGAACGTATCACTAAAGGAAGATTACCTATTCGTTATCAAGAGTAGTCCTAGTAAATTAGTTAGCCAGACCCAGACAGGGTTTACTGCATCTGAAGAATTGTATAAAGTTTTACAAAGAAGATTTTTGCACTTTAATAGAAGTTAAAGTATTAATGTGATTTCTATTGATATGTTTTGATATGTCTTTTATTATGCATGGACTGCGTGGCTGTGGACTGTGCCAGCCCAAGAACTTGTATTGTAAATAGTTCGCACTTCTGTGCACTATCTTGGTTTTACACAAAGCCTTGAACTACCTCTGAAGAAAAACCCGTATGGTGTGGCCTAGAGTGAGGTCTGCAGTCAGAAGTCCTGCAGCCCACCCAGGACCCACGTGGGAGGTTTTTGGTGCGGGTCCTCCACAAGAATATTGTCTAGTATTTATGGAAATGTTTTGATGCTTTGATACTTTTGTATTTTTCTAATGTACAAATTGTAACGTTCAAGAAGTCTTACCTCCCGGATGGGAAGTGTTAAAATGTTGATGTTAAATGCAAAACAAAAATGTTTTCTTTTTCTCTTTTACAGCCCGGGAGTGCTGTGTTTAACCAAGGGGGGATGTGTGGCCCAGCTATGTCAGGCACACATAATCCAGGAAAATGCACAGGAAGGTAACCGCAAAAGCTTGATATCCATTCACTTCACTCACACTTTCAGACACACCCACTAGGGGTATAAAAGGTAGTGACACGTAGCAATAGTCAGTCTGTTTTCTGTCTGAGAAGAGCTCAGATCAGTCAGCTTCCTGTCTTAGGACAGTGCAGTTCAGTGTCAGTCCAGTCTGGACTTGGAGGATACTGAGAGCTGTTCAGTGAGCTCTGGAGAAAGCTGACAATTCCATCAAAGCTACAAGTGCTTATGTTAAGAGCGCGAGCAGGGCGAAGGGCACAGTGGAGAAGATAGATGCTAGTGCATCAGGTACCGGATTACCTGCACTAATTCACCGGACACCGGGGTCCGAAGCGTTGCTAGCGCTTCACGCCTAGTAACAAGATAACCGGAGGCTTTCTGGACCACAGGTCGCAGAAGGTAGCCCTAAGCGCTGATACGTAAACGGAGTCAGGGAGAACAAGGACTTTTAGCAGGGCCCTGCATAGAGGAACTTTGTTCTTTCCAACATCTGAGAATCAGAGACATAAAAGGCTCCACACAATGTCGGCCGGGCGATGCAGTTATTGAGTAAGCTGGAGATTGCAGAGTTAACTTCGCTTCATGCAAGTTTGGACTCAGATACATATGAAGTAAAGGAGGCCTCTAACCTGCTCAGCGGTTTCCCGAATGTGCATTCTCCACCCCGACCAGCTCCCCGGGACCTGCCTGAAACACCTACAAGTAAAGGTATGAAAAGAAGCTGCATTGTGTGTGACTGAATTATTACCTACACCCTGCATCATCATAGACTTCCAGGGACCCGTCTCACCTGTGGGAGACTACCATCAGCTGCCCCATAACATCCCCTGTGAAGATCCTTATAGCAGCGCTGGTCCAATTGATCAGACACCACAGGTGGCGTCACGAACTAACTACAAATCCCCTGTAAATATCCCCCATTGCATGATCGCCCAGGGCCACGGACCGAGTCCTGCTGCCAGTGACAACTCCCATAGACTTCTATGGGCTCGGTACCGAGTACCCCATAGCCCTGGAACCCACACCGCCTGGTGTGTGCGACTCACAGGGATTGCCTAACAAACAGGCTTAGGCTGTGGTTCCACGGTCCGGAACCACAGCGCTTTGGACGGAGCGGAAATTTCGCTCCGTCTAAGCCCCGCCCCCTTTCTGACGCGCGCTATTTCCGGAGGTGTTCAGGACACCTCCGGAACACCTCCGGAAAGAACGCAGGGCTACATAGCCCTGTGTTAAATTCTGTTGCGGCGACGCACCGTCGCCGCAACACGCGAGGACATGCTGCGGTCTGAAAAGACGCGCCGCATGTCCGTTTACGCAGGTCTGCCACCTGCGTGTTGTTACGCATAGTGGAGACGGGATTTCTTAAAATCCCCTCCACTATGCTGTAACATCTGGACGCTGCGTGATTGGCGCTGCGCCAGCGCACAGCGCCAAACACGCAGCGTTTACTGATCGTGGAAACTCACCCTAACTATGCATGTATTGCGGCAGCCGCGAGACATGCAACCACAGGGACTCGAACATGTTTTTCGAGCATGTGAAAGACACTCGGTTAGCACCCGAGCATGCTCGGATAACACCTTATCTGAGCCCGTTTGCTCATCACTACATACAAAGTCTTTGCAGGAGTTGTTCTTGGTGGGACCGAAACTCGGGACCCCATCGCTGCAAGACTACTGTATACACTGGCCAATTCCGTCTGTTAACCCCTTAGTGGCCAGGCCTGAAAGAGCCTAATAACTGGCCAATTTTTTTTTTTAGATTTTGCATCTCTCCTTTTCAGTAGCCACAATTTATTCTCATTTGTTTCATTGACATGGTTGTATGAAGCTTTTTTTCTGCAGGGCTCATTGTGTTATTTTTTTAGTGTTGTTTTGGGGAACACATAAATTACCCTGTACCATACGAAAATATAGGAAAAAACAATTTTTGGTATAGTTTGTTCTTTTTTTGTTTATAGTATTCACTGTTCAACATTCATTAAGTTAATTCTCTTGGTAGGCCGGGTCACACTTGCGTGTGCAATGCGAGAAACTCACACGAGTCTTTCGCATCAATACCCGGCACTGCCATACTTGTGTCATACTTATGTGTAGCCCTGGTGTTAGGCACACGCAGTACCCTGGAGAGTGTGTGGCGAGACAGCAGTTTAATGCTAAATAACCATTCACTCAACATACACTGGACACACCCTTAGGGTAGTGTAGTTTACTATTGAGGGAGTGGTCAGGGTGTATGTTTGTGGAGTGATTTTGAGTGAGTTTAGTTCCTGTCTTCGGACAGAGCAGACGTCTGGAGTTTAGCTGGAGGAGAAGCAGTCCAGCCTGCTCTATCATCAGTTCAGAACGTGGAGGCTGGTACAGGTGGTCTAATTCACCTTAGTCTAGTCAGAGCTGTACCTCATCAGACTACATTGAGAGAAAGAAGAAGCATAGTGCAGAAAGACTTCAGTCACCTGTCTAAAGGACAGTGAAAGGTTCAGAGACGTGCTCCTGCCTAGTGATAACTGAGCATCTGTAACTAACTTGAAGAAAGTGAATGAAGGAAGTAACTACCCGACTTTATGCAAGTGTGAGTGCTTATGCTACCAGCGAGGACAAGGCGAAAGGCACAGTGGATTATTGGAAAGGTGCGTTTGGATTGAAGAAGTCCTGCACATTGCAACCGGTCACTGGGGACCGAAGGATCACTATTAGCTTCAAGCATAGTGGTAAGAAAACCAGGAATTTACCGGACCTTAGGTCGCGGCAAACAAGCCCCTTATAGTCAGTACGTAACTGGGGTCAGGGGGAGTGAAGACTTTGAGTCAGTGCACGACAAGATAAGAATTCAGCTCTCTCGCAGGAAGGCTCCTAACACAAAACTGACTGGGCAGTACAGCTATGGATTAGCTGGAGTTATTGAGGGAACTACGCTTCAGGCTGGTTGTACTCATTGTATTGGAAGTAAAGGAGGCCCCTAACTTGTCCAGCTGCTGTCTCAAGATACACTCTCCTTGGATCAGCCTCCCTGGGACCTGCCTGAACATCTTACAAGTAAAGGTATGGAAAGACGCTGACCGTGTGAGACTGTGTTATTTACCTGCACCCGACTTCACTAACTTCATAGACTTTGAGGGACCAGTCCCACCTGTAGGGACCCGACATCTAGCTGCATCACCATCCCTCAGAGATCTACAGCAGCGCTGGTACTAATTACCAGAAGACTACAGTGGCGTCACGAACTGTATATAAACCTATCCCCTGTAAATATATCCCCAACATACGCCAGACCGCCCGGGCCACAGACCGAGCCACAGCTACCTGTGACAATCCCCATAGACTTCCATGGGCTCGGCTCTGAGTACCCCATTGCCCTGGTAACCCACAATTGTGGTGGCGGGTCGACACACTTAATATCTGTAATTTTTTTATATGTACGTATTAAAATGTATATTCTTTGAAAAAAAAATCTTTTTTTTTGGGTGGGACTTTTTCTTATTTTTCTATACCTTTTATTACTGTATATCTGCATATTTTTAACCTAATTTGCACTTCAAGGAATCTGAAAAAGCTATCTAGAAACAAACAAGCCCTCGTACGACTTTATTGACAAAACCCCCATTTTTTTGTGTACAAACTTATGATTTATTTTACCTTAAATAAAAATGAATCTATACAGGGCTGGCATCGCCATGATTATACTGACCTGGAGTAATATGCTTCCAGATTATTTTAACCGTGCAATGAACACCAAAAAAACCCGAAACTTAAAAAACAGTAGTGGAATCGTATTTTTTTTTCACCATTTTTGAATTATTTTTTACCGTTTTTCGGTACATTATATGGTGAAATCGATGGTGTCATTCGAATCCACAACTTGTTCACCAAAAAATAAGCCCTCATACTGCTGTCGATGGGAAAATTAAAAGTAAAAGGTTGTGACTCTAGGAAGAGGGAAAAATACAAACGTAAAAATGAGAATTGGGGGCATCTTTAAAGAGTTAAGGGGTTGATATTGACTTTAAGGAATTTTGCCTGCAATCGGTGACTTTAAAGTTCCTGTCGTCTTCCACAGTGAAGAGACCACTTGCATAGATGGCTAAATACTTTTAATGTCCCTGCCGCGCCACCACAGGGGAAATGAAGCATTGCGCAGTACCATCGATGTACTGTCTGTGTAATGAAGGTCGGGGCAGGTCCTCCAGGATAAGAGATAATTGTGCACTCTGCGCTTTGGCAAAGAAATGAGGATCCCAACCTATTAACTTAGAAATCACCAACATGATTAACTATAAAACGGGTTTTCTAAACCAGGGTTCCCCAACTCCAGTCCTCAAGGCCCACCAACAGGTCATGTTTTCAGAATTTCCTTTGTATTGCACATATAATGCAATTATCACCTGGGCAATACTAAGGAAATCCTGAAAACATGACCTGTTGGTGGGCCTTGAGGACTGGAGTTGGAGAACCCTGTTCTAAACTGAACAGCCCCTTCAGGTCTCACTTTCTGGAGGACAATCTATAATACAAGAGTTGAAATATATAAAAAGAAAAAGTTTTCTAAATTTACACAGTAAATCACTACAGAGACACTTACATTGAGTTTACGTGGTGTCATTTCCTGGAAAAATTAGTAAACAGAGCACAAATCAGTGAGTCATATGTCAGTGCCATAATCATTATTACCAGACATGAGCTAACGATGGCATCAGATTATATCCCCAGTTATTGGTGAAGCTCATGTTCGTGTAGTCTGCTCATCTTCTGTATGATTTTCTTTAGATTAGGTCAGGATCCTACAAAGGCTTAGAATCCATTTAGACACCATTCTTGTTCTACAGCCCTTTTTTTTTAGAGTTTAAGCCCTCGTGGGCGGGGTATTCTCATCCCACTACACTTGAGTGACAGGTCTCTCCCTATACCTGTACACATTGTGGTGTAGTGACACCTGATGCAGCTAGGGGCACTGTGTGTGCTCCTCGAGGTATGCATGGAAGCATGGTTTGTGTTGTGGTGAAGGACCTGTGATGAGGTCATGATCAGGTGACCTAACCATGTGATCCTGACCTCACCTATGGGTGGGGTTACACCTATGTAATGGAGTTTGTTTTGCACCTGTGAGAGAGTGTGTGGGAGTCTGTGAGTGTGAACAGACTTCCATGTGTCCAAGGCAGGACATTACAGAGAGGTCTCTGTGAATGAAGAGTGAGGCTCCAGGCAGGAGCTGAAGCATTGAAGAGCTGTATTATATGTTACCATATGGTTTATGATGTAATAAACCTAAGAACTTTTTGCATAAGATCGAGTCTCCTGATTTACCTCTGAAGCAACCGAGTGAGTGAAACCTTACAATTGGTGGATGGAATGCTGGCAGCGGCCCAAGGAGCACATGTTCCAGGACTGGGAATGAGGAATCAGAGGAGGAACGGACGGTCTGTGAAAACCGTGAGTGTGACCAGTGGTCACGAATAAACTGCATTGATGTTTATATGTGGTGCCTCTGAAGATAAGAGGTATCTGAAGAAACTGTTAAGCAGTGGTGACAGACAGGAGTCTGTGTTATGTGACCGGGGTCATTGAGAAGTAAGCAAAAAGCATGCTGAGAGGATACCTCAGAGGAGGTGTCCGGAAACCTGCGTGGCCAACAGGTAACAGACAGGAGTCTGTGGTGTACTGACGGGTCAGTGAGACTGTTTTTTCCTTTGTGGGATATCTCTGCGAGAAGAGGTGTCCGGAAAATCTCTCTGGCTGAGAGTGGTGACAGACAGGAGTCTGTGTTGTGTTGACGGGTCAGTGAGAAACTGTTTTTTTTTCTTCTGGGACACATGTGAGGTGTTTGCTGTGGCTCGTGGAGTCATGAAGGTGACAAGCGGCTGGTTGTGACTCGTGGGGTCACGAAGGTGACAAGCGGCAAGACAGCGCAGCGTGCAGAGACTTGTGGTGGCAGGAGCTACAGTGACTGTTGCAGCAAGAGGTTCTGCAGCAGCCGGAGCTGCAGTGGCAGCCACAGCAGCTTGGGAGTAGCATCTGGAGGTGCTGGTTGTTGGTGGCTGCAACGGAAGCGGTAGCAGTACCACCAGGAGCTGGTGTGGTAAAGAGGACAGTGTGAACCGAGGCACACGGACTCTTAACCCCTTCACCCCCAAGGGTGGTTTGCACGTTAATGACCGGGCCAATTTTTACAATTCTGACCACTGTCTCTTTATGAGGTTATAACTCTGGAACGCTTCAACGGATCTTCGCGATTCTGAGATTGTTTTCTCGTGACATGTTAGTGGTAAAATTTCTTCGATATAACTTGCATTTATTTTTGAAAAAAACGCAAATATGGCGAAAATTTTTAAAATTTTGCAATTTTCAAACTTTGAATTTTTATTCCCTTAAAACAGAGAAATATATCACACAAAATAGTTAAGAAATAACATTTCCCACATGTCTACTTTACATCAGCACAATTTTGGAACCAAAATTTTTTGTTTGTTAGGAAGTTATAAGGGTTAAAAGTTGACCAGCGATTTCTCATTTTTACAGCAAAATTTACAAAGCCATTTTTTTTAGGGACCACCTCACATTTGAAGTCACTTTGAGGGGTCTATATGGCAGAAAATACCCAAAAGTGACACCATTCTAAAAACTGCACCCCTCAAGGTACTCAAAACCACATTCAAGAAGTTTATTAACCCTTCAGGTGCTTCACAGTAACTAAAGCAACGTGGAAGGAAAAAATTAATATTTTACTTTTTAGCCACAAAAATTATCTTTTACAAACTTTTTTTTTATTTTCACAAGGGTAAAAGGAGAAAATGGACAGATAAGGTTGTTATGCAATTTCTCCTGAGTACGCCAATACCCCATATGTGGGGGAAAACCACTGTTTGGGCACACGGCAGAGCTCGTAAGGGAAGGAGCGACGTTTGACTTTTTCAAACTAAAATTGGCTGGAATTTAGATTGGATGCCATGTCGCGTTTGGAGAGCCCCTGATGCGCCTAAACAGTGGAAACCCCCCACAAGTGACACCATTTTGGAAACTAGACCCCCTAAGGTACTTATCTAGATCTGTTGTGAGCACTTTGAACCCTCAAGTGTTTCACAAAAGTTTATAAAGCCTGGGTGTGAAAAAAAAAAAATCAATTTTCCACAAAAATGATTTTTTAGTCCCAAATTTTTGAATTTTCCCAAGGAAATTGGACCCCAAAAGTTGTTGTCCAATTTGTCCTGAGTACGCTGATACCCCATATGTGGGGGGGGGAAACTGTTTGGGCGCACGGCAGGGCTTGGAAAGGAAGTAGTAACGTTTTGGAATGCAGACGTTAATGGGGGTCATGTTCCGTTTGCAGTGCCCCAGATGAGCCTAAACAGTGGAAACCCCCACAAGTGACCCCATTTTGGAAACTAGACCCCTAAGGAACTTATCTAGATCTTTGGTGAGCACTTTGAACCCCCAAGTGCTTCACACAAGTTTATAATGCCCGGGCATGAAAATAAAAAATCCTATTTTTTTTCCCACAAAAATTATCTTTTAGTCACTAATTTTTTATTTTCCCAAGGGTAACAGGAGAAATTGGACCATATAAGTTGTTGTACAACTGAGTACGCTGATACCCCATATGTGGGGGGGAACCACTGTTTGGGCGCACGGCAGAGCTCGGAATGGAAGGAGCGCCATTTGACTTTTTCCAACCAAAATTGGCTGGAATTGAGTTTGGATGCCATGTTGCATTTGGAGAGCGCCTGATGTGCCTAAACAGTGGAAACCCCCCACAAATGACCCCATTTGGGAAACTAGACCCCCTAAGGAACTTATCTAGATTTTTGATGAGCAATTTGAACCCCCAAGTGCTTCACACAAGTTTATAACGTAGAGCCGTAAAATTTAAAAATCATATTTTTTCCACAAAAATGATCTTTTCACCCCAATTTTTATTTTTCCAAGGGTAACAAGACTCCAAAAGTTATTGTGCAATTTGTCCTGAGTGCGCTGATACCCATATGTGGGGGTAAACCACTGTTTGGGTGCATGGCAGAGTTTGGAAGGGAAGGAGCGCCGTCTGACTTTTTCAACGCAGAATTGGCTGGACGCCATGTCGTGTTTGGAGAGCTCCTGATCTGCCTAAACAGTGGAAACCCCCATAAATGACACCATTTTGGAAACTAGACCCCTCAAGGAACTTATCTAGATGTGTGGTGAGAACTTTGAACCCCAGGTGTTTCACTAAAGTTTATAACGTACAGCCGTAAAATAAAAAATCTTTTTTTTTTTTTACAAAAATGATTTTTTCGCCCCCAATATTTTATTTTCACAAGAGTAACAGAAGAAATTGGAACCCAAAAGTTGTTGTCCAATTTGTCCTGAGTACACTGATACCCAATATGTGGGCGAAAACTACTGTATGGGCACACGTCGGGGCTCGGAAGGGAAGTAGTGACGTTTTGGATTGCAGACTTTGATGGAATGGTCTGGGGGCGTCATGTCACATTTGGAGAGCCCCTGATGCACCTAAACAGTGGAAACCCCCCACAAGTGACCCCATTTTGGCAAATAGACACCACAAGGAACTTATCTAGATGTGTGGTGAGCACTTTGAACCCCGAAGTGCTTCACAGAAGTTTATAACGCACAGCCGTAAAAATAAAAAATCTTTTTTTTTTTTTGCAAAAATGATTTTTTCGCCCCAATATTTTATTTTTACAAGGGTAACAGGAGAAATTGGACCCCAAAAGTTGTTGCCCAATTTGTCCTGAGTACGTTGATACCCAATATGTGGGAGAAAACTACTGTATGGGTACACGTTGGGGCTCGGAAGGGAAGTAGTGACGTTTTGGATTGCAGACTTTGATGGAATGGTCTGGGGCGTCATGTCGCATTTGGAGAGCCCCTGATGCGCCTAAACAGTGGAAATCCCCAACAAGTGACCCCATTTTGGAAAATAGACCCCACAAGGAACTTATCTAGGTGTGTGGTGAGCGCTATGAAGCCCCAAGTGCTTCACAGAAGTTTATAATGTACAGCCGTAAAAACAAAAAAATATTTTTTTTTGTACAAAAATGATATTTTCGCCCTCAGTTTTTTATTTTCCCAAGGGTAACAGGAGAAATAGGACAAATTGCACAATAACTCTTGGGGTCCAGAGTACGCTGATACCCCATATGTGGGGATAAACTACTGTTTGGACGCATGGCAGAGCTCAGAAGTGAAGGAGCACCGTTTGACTTTTTCAACGCAGAATTGGCTGGAATTGAGATCAGACGCCATGTCACATTTGGAGAGCCCCTGATGTGCCTAAACAGCGGAAACCCCCCAATTCTAACTCCAACCCTAACCCCAACACACCCCTAACCCTGGTCCCAACCCTAACCACAAACCTAACCCTAAACACACCCTAATCCCAACCCTAACCCTAACTTTAGCGCCAACCCTAACCCTAACTTTAGCCGCAACCCTAACCCTAACCCTAATGGGAAAATGGAAATAAATACATTTTTTTAATTTTATTATTTTTCCCTAACTAAGGGGGTGATAAAGGGGGGTTTGATTTACTATTTATAGCGGGTTTTTATGATTGGCAGCTGTCACGCTAAAAGACGCTTTTTATTGCAAAAATAGTTTTTTGCATCGCCACATTTTGAGAGCTATAATTTTTGCATATTTTGGCCCACAGAGTCATGTGAGGTCTTATTTTTTGCGGGACGAGGTGATGTTTTTATTTGTACCATTTTTGAGCAGGTGACATTTTTTGATCGCTTTTTATTTTGATTTTTGGGAGGTTAGAATGAACAAAAATCAGCAATTCATGAATTTCTTTTGGGGGAGGCGTTTTTATTGTTCCGCGTGTGGTAAAATTGATAAAGCAGTTTTATTCTTCGGGTCAGTACGATTATGGCGATACCTCATTTATATCATTTTTTTATGTTTTGGCGCTTTTATAGAATAAAAACAATTTTATATAAAAAATAATTATTTTTGCATCGCTTTATTCTGCAAGCTATAACTTTTTTATTTTTTCGCTGATGATGCTGTATGGCAGCTCGTTTTTTGCGGGACAAGATGATGTTTTCAGCGGTACCATCTTTATTTATATCGGTCTTTTTGATCACGCGTTATTCCACTTTTTGTTCGGCGGTATGATGATAAAGCATTGATTTTTTGCTTCGTTTTTTTTTTTTTTAAGGGGTTCACTAAAGGGGTTAACTAGTGGGACAGTTTTATAGGGGGGGTCGTTACGGACGCGGCGATACCAAATATGTGTACTTTTATTGTTTTAGTTTTTTTATTTACAGGAAGAAATGAATTTATTGGGGAATATTTTTTTTTTTTTTATTTATTTTGGATTTTTTTTTTTATAACATGTTTATTTTTATTTTTTTAACTTTTTTACTTTGTCCCAGGGTGGGACATCACTGTATTTTATCAAATCGCTGGTGTGACAGTGTGCACAGCACTCTGTCACACCAGCGATCGCTCAGGCAGTGCAGCAGGCTTCTCAGTGCCTGCTCTCAGCAGGCACTGAGGAAGCCGCCTCCCTCCAGGACCCCGGCGCCATCTTGGATCCGGATCCTGGGAGGGAGGAAGCCCTCAGAACAGCGCGATCACATCGCGCTGGTCTGAGGGTCTCAGGGGGGCGCGCAGGGAGCCCCCACCCTGCGCGATCCTCCCCTGTGCCCCCAGTACACCGCGATCATGTTTGATCGCGGTGTGCTAGGGGTTAATGTGCCGGGAGCGGTCCTTGACCGCTCCTGACACACAGTCACGGGTGTCAGCTGTGATAATCAGCTGACACCCGGCGGCGATTAGCTGCGCTTCCCTCAGGAGCGCAGCTGATCGCCTATGACGTACTATCCCGTCCATGGGCAGAATGGCACGGGTTTTATGGACGGGATAGTACGTCTAATGTCAGAGAGGGGTTAAAGGGTCGGTACACACCCTGGGTGGAAGACACTGTCTGAGGGTACTGTGTGGACTGGGGCCTGTAACAGCCGTGGTGTGTACCCCAGTGATGGGTGGTGTCCCAAAAGGTGGGCGGCAACCCAAAACAGGGATGGTTACCCAAAAGGGGGCGGAGTCCCAAAAGGGGGCGGTAACCCAAATGGGGATTGTGGCCCGAAAAGGGGTGGAGTCTCAAATGGGGGTGGTAGCCCAAATCAGTAAAGTGGCCCGAAAGGGGGCGGAGTCCCAAAAGGGGGTGGCACCAGTTTCCTCAGTGGACATATCTGAGGAACAGCGGTGTGGGTGTTATACGTATTCCGCATGTGGCATAGACTTCCCGTTTGATAACAGCCCACAGGTGTGTACGGTAATGTTACATAGGGAAGGAGTCTCTGGACAGTTGGACTCAAAGAGTCAGGTGACTCTGAAAGGAACTCCGCTAGTTCTCTGTCTGACCGAGAAAAAGGTCCAGGTGTGCTGCATCCACAGGCTCATTGTGGACTATTTGGTAGACAGGGTGACGCTTGAGATGTCCACAAGTGTCGAGGATCAAGATGGCGGTATACCACCGAACGTATTGTACCCCTATGAGAGGGCACGGGACTTTGTATTTTTTGAAAATGCATGGGAACTTGATAAAGTGTGTTGTTGTTTAGAGGAGGGAGCCCCATCACAGCAGGCGGCTGTAGTGGTTCCTTGCCGTGTGAAGTGTGAAAAGGAGGTAAACCCTAATAGCGATAGTCCCGAGCCCCAGGTGACCAGAAGAAAGTGTGGGTCAGACCAACTCGGGGACTTGGAGGTGACGAGACGTGTGACCGTGGGAAACGGTTTAGCTCTAGCGCAGGGGTCTGACACCTGTCTAGGTGGGGACGTGCTGTTCCAGGATGACAGGGGGAGTGGGAGTGACTCCTGTGCAGACTGTGACTCGACCGCAAGGGAAAGCGAGTGCAGTAAGGTGGAGCCAAGTAAAAATGGTAGATCTTCCTCTCGCCGCAGGGGCCGCGGAAAGGCGGGACAGGCTACAGCCTCTAAGAAGAGAAATGATGAGGAAGAGTCAGGGTCAGGTACCGGTCAGGTTACTGTCCTTGATAAAGAGTCCACGTTATCTCTGACAAATCCAGCACAGAGGTAGGGCTGGAGGTAGAACAGACCTGTAGTAGATCCACATATGCAATGCCCGGAAAGGGTGAAATGGCTCAGTATGATGAAGGCTCCAGGGTACCGGAGGTAGAGCTGTTGAAAGAAACAGTAAAAGAGGCAGTTGAGCAAGAAAGGGTCCTGAGACGAATAATTGAGCACAGAATGGAGGAGCTGGAGAAGGAAGTCTCTAAGCTCAGAGATCATCTGTCAGCATGTCATAGTATGAACAAGGCCCTATGGAAAGATATGGAGGTGCTCAGAGAGGCCCAGGAGAAGCATCAGCAGGAACTTCTCCGGAGGGAGGATGAGTGTCGCGGCTTGGCAGAGGAGCGAGATAAAGTTCTTCGTAAGCTCAAGATGGAGAAAGAGACTAATGCCCAGCTCCAGAAATCCATGGGAGACGAAGTACAGCAAGCAAAGTGCCACACAGATGGCCACACAAGAAATGCTGAGGTCTTGGAGAACTGCGCTGATGCTCAGGAGGAGGAGGTCCAACAGCATGTTCAGGAAAAGGAGACATCGCTTTTCAAGTGTATGATAGAGGTACCCGAAGACATGCAAGAAGTTTGTGCCAGTGAGGATGTACATGAGGCCTTTAGAAAAGCGGTAGCAGCATGTAGTGTGAACTGGGTGCCAGAGATGAAACAGTTAGTCATACTGTCGACTAAGGAAGTCACACTGAAGCGAGTGGCTGTCCTGAGAGACATGCACCTACATTGTCTCCGCACAAAGCAACTGATCCTGTTGAGAAATCACGAAGTCACTCGACGTTTGGAGCAAGCAAGAAAGGCTCAAAGTCAGCTTGGATTAATGGAGGACATCATTCAAGTGCCCAGAGGTCTGGTGAAGAAAGTCATCGGAAGACTTGGGAAAATGATGCAGGAGATGGTGAATAAGTCCGGTGTGACGAGAGTCAGGATTCCGGCTGATGACGAAGTCCAGGTCGTGGGTGAAGACGGGATGGTTCCATTCCTCGTTGTCGGATCCAGGGAGAGCCTTGGAATATCCGGATGCTCCTGGAGTATCGTGTGTCCTACCTGAGAGAAGTAGAGCAACTACGACTTGAGAGGGACCAGGTCAACAGGAACCTGCAGAAAATAGAAAGAAGATGGCCTCCACCTTCAACCCATGGTATTGAGAGGAGAAGAGATAGAAGTAGTGATGCCTCAGTTAGCTCAGTGATGAGTGACTTAAGCAGGAGAACCTATAGTGAAAAAAATGAAAAGGACGCAGACCAGACAGGACGTATGGGTGCAAGTGAATTGCGACGCCGTACTGACCGCTGGGGAGGCGGGTGGTCTGACAGGGGGCCCGACTTAGCCAGACGGTTTGACTGGCAGAGACGACCGAGAAGGATCTCTGGTCGGGTAATAAGTGTTCAACCCCACAAGTTTGAACAGAGGGGGGAGGTATGTGGTGTAGTGACACCTGATGCAGCTAGGGGGCACTGTGTGTGCTCCTCGAGGTATGCATGGAAGCATGGTTTGTGTTGTGGTGAAGGACCTGTGATGAGGTCATGATCAGGTGACCTAACCATGTGATCCTGACCTCACCTATGGGTGGGGTTACACCTATGTAATGGAGTTTGTTTTGCACCTGTGAGAGAGTGTGTGGGAGTCTGTGAGTGTGAACAGACTTCCATGTGTCCAAGGCAGGACATTACAGAGAGGTCTCTGTGAATGAAAAGTGAGGCTCCAGGCAGGAGCTGAAGCATTGAAGAGCTGTATTATATGTTACCATATGGTTTATGATGTAATAAACCTAAGGACTTTTTGCATAAGATCGAGTCTCCTGATTTACCTCTGAAGCAACCGAGTGAGTGAAACCTTACAACATGTAGGGAGAGATCTGCCACTCAAGAACAGCAGGACGTGTAGAAGCCACAGGGGACCTGCCTTTTGGACTTGTCAACTGAGCAGCATGGTCCGTTCCTAGCTTAAGTAACTGTTTTCTCCAGCAAAGCGCAGCACTGAGAAGCTTCCTAGGGATTGAATGGAGGGGTATTCTTTTACTCCATCTGCTGATCCCAGTGCTCAGACCACCACCAATCATTAAGTTACCACTTATCCCATTGATGCCGATTATAGAAAATATTGGAAAAATGATGATAGAATATCTGAGCCCCCAGTCCACACCGATTCTGCATCATTACAGCAGATCTCTATCGGAAAACTGTAGTCTACCTCTGTTATACTGCAGACATGTATGGAAATATTTTCCTCATTCTTCTCCGGAACTGGTCCTTTTCGCTTCTTCATATCAGTCCCCGGTGATCCGTGAAAATTCTAGGGACCAAACATAAATGTAATCTGCGTAAATCATCAGCAGTAAATAAGAATAAATTAAACGTGTGTGGGAGAAATCGCCATTGCCTAATTTTCCAAAAGCTTATAGTTCTCGGTCCCCTGGCTGCAGACTCTCTGTAAATGTGCAAAAGGTTTATGTAGTATAACACAGGAAAGACTTAGAGGAGGGGGATGCAGCTGCAGCAGTAAAGCTGGAAGCTATGACCGGGGAGCCAGGAGGAGCAGTCACTTTGTGTCATCCTATGTGTGAATTCGCTTAAGGGCAGTAGGTAGATGTTGCAGTTAAAAAATTGTTGTTTTACCTAATCTATGAGGGAAAATTAATATTTATCTGTATGACAATCCATTAAACACATTTCTACATTTTTTTCAATCGTTGATCTTCTCTATAAAAGTTTTAGAGCTGTAACAACATCCTTACCCATTCTATATTTAACCCATATGTTAAAACATTTCCTATTTTGGCAGAGTTGCTGTCCGCCCTGAAAGAATATAGATGGGCTGCAGTCATTCAATGGCTGCTGACTGGTTGCAGGGGTTAACTGACAGAATAATGTTATATGACCTGCTGAAAATAGCAGTGCTGACTTATCAGGGATGTTACTGCTTTGGGATATGAGTATAGATTGTTTTTATTTTCTATGGGCCCTGGTGTTATTATGCTGGGTGGTGGACAACCCCTTTACGGTCCCCATGCACATCAGACTAAAGACTGGTAAACTCACAGTCTGATATATATGTTGACCTCCCTACTCCACCAGAATGTCAAATCTTTTTGTTAGGGGCAGAGATAAAATGCTGCCAGAGGAGTTGCACAGGGTTGACATACTGATAGTGAATCTAGATTGTGAGCCCCAATGGGGACAGTGATGATGATGATGATGACTCGTCCCATTCCTTTCCCAAAACTTTTTCTTTTCCATGCTCTAGATCAGGGTGGGGAACGTCCGGCCCGCGGGCCGTATACGGCCCGCCATATCATCTTTTCAAAGTTTTGGTGTCTGCGCCACTGAGTCGCACGATGTACCAGGGCTTATGGGGTACTCGGCACCGAGCCCGTCCACTTCAATGGGGAGAGGTCACGGGTAGCGCAGCTCGGTCCGTTGCCCTGGGCGCTCATTCAAAGGGGGATATTTACAGGGGATTGTAGTAATTGTTCGTGACGCCACCTGTGGTTTCTGATCAGGGTGACCAGCGCTGCAGGGTGAATCCTCTGAGGGGTTGTTATTAGCAGCAAGGTGTTAAGTCTCCCACAGGCGAGACTGGATCCCTCAAAGTATATGGCGGTGCAGGGTGCAGGCAATAAGGCAGACACACACAAGTCAGTCTCTTTCCATACCTTTACTGGTGGTATTTGCAGGTACGTCCCGGGAAGCTGCTCAGGGTGGAGGATGCACTTCCAGTAATCACTGAGTAGGTGTAAGGCCTCCTTACTTCTTAATGTGTGTGAGTCTCCAACTTGCATGAAGCTAAGTTTAACTCCGTATAGAACAGTTACGCCCGGCCGACATTGTGGTGGAGCCTTCTTGTGGACAGAACTAAGTCTATATGGCTGATCAGGCCTGACTCCTGTTCTTCCTGACCCCGGTTATGTATCAGCACTAGTGTTGAGCGATACGATACTGCAAGTATCGGGTATCGGCCGATATTGGCTGTATCGGAATTCCGATCCCGAGTTCCGATATTTTCGTCTTATCTGATACCGGAATCGGAATTGTCACTGTCACTGTCCGTCGGTCGGGTCTGTCAGGAGTCAGCGGCACTTACCCGGCAGAAGATCTCCGGCGGTCACATCCCGGGCTGCTTAATGGCCGCCATCCTCTTCTCCCCGGCGGTCACATGCAGTATCTCGCGATAACTGCAGTGACTGCTGGGTAATCGCGGCCGTAAAGCAGTCCGATGACGTCACCGCCGGGGAAGCTGGTAAGCAGCTGTGCTGCGCCGGGATGACAGGCTCTGCCTGTCATTCCGATGTAGCAGAGCTGGATCGTCGTGGGACAATCGTTACTATGGACTGCGTTGGACAGGTGGTATACTGTTGGTTTGTTTTTTTAATTTTTTTACAGGAGATCGATGGCGTCGCAGGAATGATAGAGTAATAAAAAAAATGAAAACTGTGTTGTCTCTTGTATTTCATTAAAAGACTTTTTTCTTGCTGTGTCTTTTTTTTAAACATTTAATAACTTTGGGATTAATAATGGATCGGTGTCTTATTGACACCTCTCCATTATTAACCGGGCTTATTGTCACCGTGCAATCAACGGTGACAATAACCCCTTATTACCCCGCTTGCCACCGCTACAGGGCAAGTGGGAAGAGCCGGGTAAAGTGCCACAATTGGCACATCTTTTGATGCGCCAAATGTGGGGCTGCTGTAGCCTGGTATTATCAGGCTGTTGAGGGCCAAAATCCATGGGCCTTGACAGTCTTTTAATACCAGGCCGAAACAGTCTGCATTTTACTTGGCTGGTTAACAAAAATAGGGGGACCGCTACGCCGTTTTTTTTTCGAGGGGATCCCCTATTTTTGTTAACCAGCCAAGCTAAGCAGACTGCTGTGGCCTGGTATTATCAGGCTGGCAAGGTCCATGGATATTGGATCCTTACCAGCCTGAAAAACCAGGCCTCAGCGGTCTGCTTCATCTGGCTGGTTAACAAAAATAGGGGGGACCCCACGCTAATTTTTTTCGAGGGGATCCCCTATTTTTGTTAATCAGCCAAGATATGCAGACTGCTGTGGCCTGGTATTATCAGGCTGGCAAGGTCCATGGATCTTGGCTCCTTAACAGCCTGAAAATCCAGGCCTCAGCGGTCTGCTTCATCTGGCTGGTTAACAAAAATAGGGGGGACCCCACGCTAATTTTTTTCGAGGGGATCCCCTATTTTTGTTAATCAGCCAAGATATGAGGAACTCATTCATTTGGGGGTTTACTGTGAGGCTGCAGCATTAGCTGCGGTCCCTGCAGTAAACATTATCCCTTTCTGAAGGATTACACCGTGGGACCTGACTGTGCATCGGATTGGTAAGAATAATTTTGCTTTATTATTTTATTTTTATTACAGGAAATGGTTTTAGCAGGTAAATAAAATATGGTCAAAAACTGTGTGATTATTTCATTAAACTTCTTTTTTATTAAAGTGTGTGTGTTTGATTTTTCTTTCATACAATAGGATTAATAATTGATAGTTGTCTAATTGACAGCTCTCAATTATTAACCTGGCTTAAAGTGACCTTTCAATTGCAAGGTCATTTTAACCCCTTATTAACCCATTCGCCACCGCTACAGGGCAATGGGAATAGACGGGCAAAGTGCCAGAAAGGGCAAATCTAATTAGAGATTTGCCCTTTCTGGGGTGTCTGGGGGCAGATGTTAGTAGCCGGGGGGGGCCAAAAATAATGGTCCCTCTCTGGGTGTCATGTGTGCATTGCCACGAAGATCGTCACGGTTGCACATTTTGACTTCTCACAGCTGATCTGCTGTTTCTTTGTGTTTGGCAGCTAGGGAGTTAATTCTGTCTGTGCTCGGTGCTGGGACTGGGTGCAGTTTCTCCCGGCTGCAATTGATTATTTGTTGATTGGTTTCCTTTAAATTCCTGGTTGTCTGCTTGGGGAGTTGCCAGTGAAACCTTCATGCAGACCACAGATAGGAATGAATCTGTATAGACTTTAGTTGTGAGCTCCTTAGTTGTTCTAAGCTCAACTTGGTTAGAGTTTATTTCCCAGACCATTTATGTTCCTTTGGTGTTTGAGTGTGTATGCAAGCGAGTGTTATCCTGTCTGTCTTATATGTCTAATCTGTGTATTTAGCTGAGATCAGCCCATATCCCTTTGGTGGTAGTCAGGATCCTTCTTAGGACTGATTACAGGGTTCAGGGTCTGATAGGAGACAGGGTTAGGTTGGAGACTTGGACCTCTGAACCATTATCAGTACCTCCAAGGTGAGGGATTAGTTAGGACCCCAGTTTAGGGTCAGGTTAGATCCCGGTCCACCTCTTTCCTGTTTCAGCTCATCAAGTCCTCAAGATTAACCCTGAGTTCAGCAGATATCGTGTCAGGTAAATCTATTCTATACTTACATGCTGATGTTGCTATACTAGTTGTTGTATAGAGTGTTGTTCCTGTATTAATAGTTTACTGACATTGTATACATATCATTAGACAGCGTGACATTGGGCTATTATTATCTGCCCCCACTCACTGGCTTTGTCTGTCTGGTTGCGAAAATAGGGCGGGAGCCCACGCATTTTTTTTCAGCAATTTTACACCTCATATATATATATACATGTCATTGAGTTTGTGACATATATATATATATATATATATATATATATATATATTTATAGTTCATACACTTCTACATAGTATAATAGCCGCTAATTCAATTGCCGGCTTTTGTGAAAATGCAGAACCCGACATGAAATGACATTTGGTGTACATAGGGTTAACCATGTCCTTTGCTATCTGATTTGCACAAACAATTAAATCAGTCTATGTGTGCAAAATTTCACACCTGTAGGGGTTAATTAAAGGTGTAAATTCGTAGCAAAAAAGTCCGTTTTTTTACAACGAATTTACACCTTTAATTAACCCCTACAGGTGTGAAATTTTGCAAACATAGACTGATTTAATTGTTTGTGCAAATCAGATAGCAAACGACATGAAAAGACATGGTTAACCCTATGTACACCAAGTGTCATTTCATGTCGGGTGCTTCTGTCTTTTCACTGAAGCCGGCTTTACCCGGCAATTGAATCAGAGGATATTTTACTATGTAGAAGTGTATAAACTATACATATATGTATATATATATGTCACAATGACATGTATATATATATATATGTATTCTATGTGTGTATATTTAGTGTTTACAAGGAAAGAATGGGGTTTTTTTAGTTCCGATATTTTGTTCGTAGCAAAAGAATTGGGGATGTAAAACTTAACATTTAATGAACCTAATGTTAAAAAGGGGACACACAGACAATTACCATCCTCCAAACAAACAGTGAGGATACATGATATAATCAGAGAGTAAAGTCCAATAGGGACTACAAAATATAGGAGATATAAATATAAACCAGACAACTTATAGTTTGCTCTGCACCGCAAGAGCAAAAAATTGACTACCTAAATGCAAGTGTATGCATCGCTTATTTGTAAGTCATTTGTCTGGAACGCAATCAAACGTGTGTGAGACAGTATGTATAAAAGGAATGATCTCACCCATTTGAATGGAGATATGCGCTCCAAAATTCATCTCCTAATAAAATATGCATCTGGTCATTTCCAGAGTAGATAAGGCCCTTTCCCAACGCGTTTCCTCCTTTCAGGATTCATCAGGGGATATGGCGACTAGAGACATCTATATCAAATGCATTGCTCTCATGGAGGGCCTTATCTACTCTGGAAATGACCAGATGCATATTTTATTAGGAGATGAATTTTGGAGCGCATATCTCCATTCAAATGGGTGAGATCATTCCTTTTATACATACTGTCTCACACACGTTTGATTGCGTTCCAGACAAATGACTTACAAATAAGCGATGCATACACTTGCATTTAGGTAGTCAATTTTTTGCTCTTGCGGTGCAGAGCAAACTATAAGTTGTCTGGTTTATATTTATATCTCCTATATTTTGTAGTCCCTATTGGACTTTACTCTCTGATTATATCATGTATCCTCACTGTTTGTTTGGAGGATGGTAATTGTCTGTGTGTCCCCTTTTTAACATTAGGTTCATTAAATGTTAAGTTTTACATCCCCAATTCTTTTGCTGCTATACATTGAAATACATTTTGGGGTATACCTCTATTATATTGCTTTATTGATCCGATATTTTGTTCCCATAGACTTACATGGGACTTCCGGTATCGGTATCGGGTATCGCCGATATTTTAATGGTATCGGCGATACCATTCCGATTCCGATACTTAGGGGTATCGGAAAGTATCGCTCAACTCTAATCAGCACAAAAGGGCCCCTCTGCGACCTAAAGTCCAGCAGGGTCACCGGTTTTCTCCCACTAGCCGTGAAGGAACTAGCAAGCTCGGACCCGGCGTCCGGTAGTGCAGAGTGGAGGTTAAGCTAACGTTGCTATTTCACCTCAGTCACTCTTTCTTCCTTTTACCACTCGCCTGTCGCCCTACTCACAACCTTAACATAAGCACAGGCAACAGTAGGTGTAGTCGTCAGCTTCCTTCTATCACCGCTCACTGACCGTTCCTCAGTCGACTCGTTGTTATAATAACTGTAGCTCCCTTCCTTCTTCTCCTTCATAGGCTCTGTCCAGAGTAGCTATCAGGACCTTCCGTCAGACTGATTTCATGCTCACTCCGAGAGTCACTTTCCACGTTCATAGGGAACCAACAGTCAGCCTGTTATGAGGTAACAGCTTGTCTTTCTTCCTCTGTCTCATCTGACAGGAATCACCAAACATCTGAACTCGCACTGGCTCAGACAAAGCTCTGACTAGAAAAGACTCCAGTCTGGAATGAACTGGACTCACTGCTACTCTCCCACACCCTTATATATTCTAAGGCTCCCTCTGGTGGCAATACAGGGAAGTGTGGATGTGAATGAATATCAGGTGTTTGTGAATTACCTTTCTGTGCATCCTCCAGGGAACATGTGTCACCAAGCGCAGCTGGGCCACACACCACCTGCAGGCCTCTCGCAGTGCGGCGCACCGGAACCCCCACCCGTGTTCCTGGTGAGCGGAAGCAGAAGATCCATCTCTGCTTCTCCCCCACAGTGACAGCAGCGAAAGCCGGGATTGTGCGATCCTCCCGCCCCTCTCCTGCACGCCGCCTGTTGTGTGTGGGTAGAGCCACTGGGTAAGTGTGTGCACATAGCAGGGCCGGGCAAGTGTCGGGGCCCTGAGCAGGCGGGGGGGCCCACTCGCTGTCGCGCCCGTTAGAGGTGTCAGCGCCGCCACTGGGCCCCCCCTGCTTGCTCAGGGCCCCTGCAGGAGCCGGAGCAATACTAACCTCTCCCCGTGCCTCCGCTGCCGCAGCTCCGAGCTCCAGGGGGCGCCGGTGCTTCCTCTCTCACAGCAGCGCCGCTGAATGACGTCATCATTCAGCAGCCGGCTGTGGCAGAGAGCGCGCGGACAGGTGAGATCGGTGTGTGTGTGTGTGCCTGCCTCTGTGTGTGTGTGTGTGCCTGTGTGTATGTGAGAGAGTGCTGCCTGCCGTGCTGTATGTGTGATGGTGGTGGGGGGAGGCAGGCAGTGATGGTGTGAGGAAGAATGATGATGATGATGATAGTAACATAGTAACATAGTTATCAAGGTTGAAGGAAGACTTTAAGTCCATCTAGTTCAACCCATATCCTATCCTAACCTGCCCTAACATGTTGATCCAGAGGAAGGCAAAAAAACCCCAAGTGGCAAACAGTAAGCTTCACATTGGGGAAAAAAATTCCTTCCCGACTCCACATACGGCAATCAGACTAGCTCCCTGGATCAACGCAATATCTAGGAAACTAGTGAATATAGCCTGTAATATTATACTTTTCAAGAAAGGCATCCAGTCCCTTCTTAAATTTTAGTAGGGAATCACTCATTACAACATTAGACGGCAGAGAGTTCCATAGTCTCACTGCTCTTACAGTAAAGAATCTGCATCTTATGATTATGGCTAAACCTTCTTTCCTCCAGACGTAGAGGATGCCCCCTTGTCCCCGTCACAGGTCTAAGAGTAAAAAGATCATTAGAAAGGTCTTTGTACTGTCCCCTCATATATTTATACATTGTAATAAGATCACCCCTAAGCCTTCGTTTCTCCAAACTAAATAACCCCAAGTGTAATAACCTGTCCTGGTATTGCAGACCCCCCAGTTCTCTAATAACCTTGGTCGCTCTTCTCTGCACCCGCTCCAGTTCAGCTATGTCTTTCTTATACACCGGAGACCAGAACTGCACACAGTATTCTAAGTGTGGTCGCACCAGTGACTTGTATAGAGGTAAAATTATGTTCTCCTCATGAGCATCTATGCCTCGTCTAATGCATCCCATTATTTTATTTGCCTTGGCAGCAGCTGCCTGACATTGGCCACTAAATGTGAGCTTGTCGTCCACCCATCACCCAGGTCTTTTTCAGTGACAGTTTTGCCCAGTGTTTTACAATTAAGCACATAATTATACATCTTATTTGTTCTACCCAAGTGCATGACCTTACATTTATCCCCATTAAAGCTCATTTGCCATTTATCAGCCCAAGCTTCTAGTTTACATAAATCCTCCTGTAATATAAAATTATCCTCCTCTGTATTTATTACCCTGCAGAGTTTAGTGTCATCTGCAAATATTGAAATACTACTCTGTATGCCCCCTACAAGGTCATTAATAAATATGTTAAAGAGAAGCGGCCCCAATACTGACCCCTGTGGTACCCCACTGCTAACCGTGACCCAGTCCGAGTGTGCTCCATTAATAACCACCCTTTGTTTTCTATCCATGAGCCAGTTCTTAACCCACTTACACATATTTTCCCCTATCCCCATTGTTCTCATTTTATGTATCAACCTTTTGTGTGGCACTGTATCAAAAGCTTTTGAGAAGTCCATGAACACCATGTCCACTGCATTCCCTTGGTCCAGTCCTGAACTTACCCCTTCATAAAAGCTTATCAGATTAGTCTGACAAGAACGGTCCCTCGTAAACCCATGCTGATACTGTGTCATGAGGTTATTCAGCCTCATATACTCCAATATAGTATCCCTTAAAAAACCCTCCAGGATTTTACCCACAGTAGATGTTAAGCTCACTGGCCTATAATTTCCAGGTTCAGTTTTTGCCCCCTTTTTGAATATTGGCACCACATTTGCTATACGCCAGTCCTGTGGTACAGACCCAGTTATTATGGAATCTTTAAAGATTAAAAATAAAGGTCAATCTATAACTGTACTTAATTCCTGCAGTACTCGGGGGTGTATCCCATCCGGGCCCGGGGATTTGTCAACTTTAGTGATTTTTAGACGCCGCCGTACTTCCTGCTGGGTTAAGCATGTGACATTTAATGGAGAAATTTTTTTATCTCTGATCATGTTATCTGTCATGGGATTTTCTTGTGTAAATACAGTTGAAAAAAAGTCATTTAGCATATTGGCTTTTTCCTCATCCTCATCCACCATTTCACCCAGACTATTTTTAAGGGGACCAACACTATCATTTTTTAGTTTCTTGCTATTTATGTAGTTAAAGAATATTTTGGGATTATTTTTACTTTCTCTGGCAATGAGTCTCTCTGCCTCAATCTTTGCTGTCTTGATTTGCTTTTTACAGAATTTATTCAGTCTTCTGTATTTATTTAATGCCTCTTCACTACCTACTTGCTTTAATTCCCTAAACGCAATGATGATGATGGGGAGGCAATGATAATGGGAAGGCGATGATGATGATATTAATGGGAGGCAATGATAATGATGATGATGGGGAGGCAATGATAATGGGAAGGCAATGATCATGATAATATTAATGGGGAGGCAATGAATGATGATGATGGGAAGGCAATGATAATGATGGAGAGACGATGATGATGATGGGCAGGCATTCATGATGATGGGGAGGCAATGATAATGATGGGGAGGCGATGATGATGATGGGCAGGCATTGATGATGATGGGGAGGCAATGATGATGGGCAGGCATTGATGATGATGGGGAGGCAATGATAATGATGTGGAGGCGATGATGATGATGGGCAGGCATTGATGATGATGGGGAGGCAATGATGATGATGGGGAGGTGATGATGAAGATGGGCAGACATTGATGATGATGGGGAAGCAATGATGATGATGGGGAGGCAATTATGATGATGGGGAGGCGATGATGATGATGGGCAGGCATTGATGATGATGGGGAGGCAATGATAATGATGGGGAGGCGATGATGATGATGGGAGGCGATGATGATGATGGGCAGGCATTGATGATGATGGGAGGCAATGATGATGATGGGGAGGCGATGATGATGATGGGCAGGCATTGATGATGATGGGGAAGCAATGATGATGATGGTCAGGCATTGGTGATGATGGGGAAGCAATGATGATGATGGGGAGGCGATGATGTTGATGGGGAGGCGATGATGATGACATATTTTGTATGGAGCATTATATTGGGGCCAGTATCCTGTATGGAGCATTATATGGGGACTAGTATCCTGTGTGGAGCATTATTTAGGGTCCAGTATTCTGTATGGAGCATTATATAGGCCGGGGATGGAGGGGTGACATCCTGCATGGGGTATTATATGGGTGATGAGGGGGAGACTATGTGGTGCCCATAATATTGTGGAAGACTGTACTGTCCAGTCTGTACTGTGCGCTGCGAGGATTTGGCAGTTTTTGAGCTATTGTACAATTTACAATAGATATCACTCATGTAATGGAAGAAGTGAAGTATTTGGCATTGTACTGTATCTATATTTCTCTGCCGTATCTGTGCATCATGAATCGTGGTCTGTGTTAAAGGGGCCCACTGAGGCTCTTTCGCCCATTGCCCATAATAACCTGGAGCCGGCCCTGCTAATGGGGACATGTGCTGACTAATGGGGACATTTTCCTGCCTAATGGGGACATTTGCCTGCCTATTGGGGACCTATGCTGCCTAATGGGGACATTTGCCTGTCTAATGGGGACCTATGCTGCCTAATGGTGACCTGTGCTGCCTAATGGTGACCTGTGCTGCCTAATGGGGACCTTTTTTCAACTACCTCCATGACGGAAACCATAATGCTGCTGGGAGAAATAAAGTTCAGCGGGGCAGTGGGGTTCAATCTTCAGGCGCCAAGCAAGATTCAAACGCTATTAACCTATATCTGCAGGTTAATAGCGTTTTACAGGTGATAGGTTCCCTTGAAATTATTTTGCTCAGTTATGCTTTTTATTTTTCAAATAGGTTCCGGTAGTGGTGCAACAAAATGGCCATTGCAAAGTGTCGCCTTCGCTCAAGATTGACTGATGCAAACTTAGAAAACCAGTTGCGAGTAGCAACATCATCAATACCTCCCAATATCAAACGCCTCACCAAAGAGAAGTCATTCCAGCCATCACATTAGGTAGGAGTTATTTAAATGTTTGAATAAATATAGTTGGCTAATGTTTAAGTTTATTAATGAGTGATGAGCGAGTACACTCATTGCTCGGGCTTTCCTGAGCATGCTCGGTATCCTCCTAGTATTTTGGCATGCTCGGAGATTTAGTTTTCGTTGCCTCAGCTCCCTGATTTGCAGCTGCTGGACAGCCTGAATACATGTGAGGAATGCCTGTTTGTTAAGGAATCCCCACATGTATTCAGGCTGTCCAGCAGCTGCAAATCATGCAAATGCGTCGACAGAAACTAAATCTCAGAGCACGCCAAAATACTCAGAGGACACCTGAGCATGCTTGGGAAAACCCGAGCAACGAGTATACTCGCTCATCATTATTAATAATTTTATGCGGCCCCCGAACACTATTATAAAATTCCAAATGGCCCTCGGCAGAAAAAAGGTTCCCCACCCCTGCTCTAGATAATTTAGAAACAAGTGGGAAGTGGATGCCTACTGGGACACATATAGAAGACTGAACAGGAGATGATCAGAGTTAAAACAGGGGAATATCAAAGCAGATGTAGTTGCTTTTTAGTGTGCTTTTTTGCTTGCTTTGTTTTTTAATATTTGTGCATCATAACATTTAATTCTGCAGAAAGAAAATAATCATCCTTTAAAACTCACAGTGTACTTTTAGTCAGTGGGGTTGTAACTCCTTTTTCTAATTTGTCGACTTTGTTCAGGGACTTTGACTTTTTCCTGCTAGAAAAAAGGAAATAAAAAACACTGAAAAATAGATAAAAACAGTTAAAAATACTGACTACTATCGACTGCACTGGGTATGTTATTATTATTAGATGCTTGTACATTACTTCTACATTACCTCATATTTTAGAAGAAAGAAATACTGCTATATCTCAGCTCAGAGTGAGCCGGACGGACATTATTTTGTCATCAGCGGGTTACTGGGGCCCTAGGGGATTCATTTATTGTATGCGCCTTAAGTTGAACAACATAGATCTGGGCAGCCTCAGTGATGTCAGCGATAGTCACTGAGGCTGCGCAGTGGCCCCGCCTGACCCACGGTGAATTCGGCACTGTGGGAAAATGTTCAGAAACTTTCCCATGCTACAGATTTCATGTCCGGTCAGGCTGGGAGGCAGTGCAGGCAGCTTTTCATTCATTCCTCAGTGGTTTACAGCCGGGGCGGTCGCATTAGCACCGCTCCTGGTTGTAAACTGTTATTTGGATTGCAGCGTGGGACTTGACTGTATGGCGGACAGGTATGAGTATACTGTTGCTTTGTTATGTTTTTTTTTCTTACAGGAGAACGATGGCTTCGCTTGGATTGGGAGTGTAATAAAGATGGAAAACCTGTGTGTTTAATTATTTCATTAAATGACTTTATTCTTATTGTGTGTGTGTTTTTTAACCCTTTCATACTGTAAGATTAATAATGGAGAGGTGTCTTATCGACATTATTATCCTGGCTTAATGTCACCTTACAATAGCAAGGTGACATTAACCCTTTATTACCCCATATGCGACCAATACACGATAGTGTGAAAAGAGAGGCTAAGTGCTGGAATTGGCACATCTAACAGATGCCCTTTTTCTGGGGTGGCTGGGGGCAGATGTGTTGAGCCAGGGGGGCCAAGAACCATGGTCCCTTTCTAGGCTCTTAATATCTGCCCTCAGTCACTGGCTTTCCCTCTCTGGCGGAGAAAATTGCGCAGGAGCAATTTTTTTCCATGAATAAATACTTTAATTTAACACCTATAGCTCCATATTTTTACACACATACACTACTAACATTAGAAGTCAGGGATATATATAAATCGAAATGATATGCAATGGTTTACTGTATATAAACCATGTGTCATATCCTGTCGGGTTCTGCAATGATTTTACAGAAGCCAGTAATTGAATTATCACCTATTCTGCTATATATATCTCTATGAAATATAAATATATATATATATATATGTATGTGTCAATGGCATATATACAGTATATATAGACACCTATTCTATGTGTATATATCTATTCTATCTATTCTATTCTAACCTATTCTATTCTATACTGTACACGGCATCTGCTGGCTTTTAATCTATCTATCTGTCTATTATCTATCTATCTATAAACATATATATATATATACATATATATATATATATATATGTATGTCTGTTTTGAAGATTATTTGGTTTTAAAACGATGTGTACAGTTTTGCGATTTTAACATGAGCTTTTACAATAGAGAGAACTGATGTATGTAAAAGCTCATGTTAAAATCGCATTGCATACGGATTGCATACTCATATCATACGGATGTTCTGTTGCAAAATCGCACGGAAATCGCATTACACTCGCATAGCACTCGGCCATTTTTTCGGTCCAGAAATCAGACCTTTTTTTTCTCGCAAATCTGTACGTACCCTAAGAAAGAAATCTGGCTCTGAAGACAAATCAAGCTGGCACTTATGCTCCCTACGTGTTGAATATGCTTTAAACTGTTCTGTCTTGAGTGGAGGCCCAAAAATTGAGGCGAAATACAGCAGCAGGAAAGTGGATGAGATTTGAACTCATCTTATGCACAAACTTCAGAAGGTTTACAGCAAAAATTGATCTACAGTGTGAAGCGTAAAGAAGACCTATCATCTCCAGAAAAAGCTTTATAAAGTAAAAGTAGATCAAAATATGAAACCTTCCCAAAATAAATATAATTAGGAAAACTCAAAAATCCTTGCTAAATGTAGTAATGGAATCTGCCCCATTAGGATGGGAATCTACAATCATATATTATCTTAATATCTGAACTAATAAAAACTTTAAATATTTATTAAATTCTACTATGAACACTGAAATGGGAAAAATAAATTCTAGTGGCAAAATGACTGTTTTTAGGTCAGTTCACCTCCCCAAAAAATGAAATAAAAGAAATGCGAAAAACCACAGATCAGCCACAAAAAATAAACCTAGATGCAACTGTACAGAACGAAGAAGAAAAAAGTTATGTCTCTCTGAAGTATTTGTATTTTTTTTCAAGTAGTTAAAAAACTCTTGGGATCACTAGAACTGTACTGACTAGTGATAAGCGAGTATGCTCGTTACTCGGGATTCCCCGAGCATGCTAGGGTGTTCTCCGAGTATTTTGGCGTGCTCGGAGATTTAGTGTTGTCGACACAGCTGCATGGTTTGCGGCTGCAAGACAGCCTGAATACATGTGTGGAATTCCTTACAAACAGGCAACCCCAACATGTATTCGGCCTGTCTAGCATCAGCAAGTCATGCAGCTGCGTCGACAAACACAATCTCCGAGCACACCAAAATACTCAGCGATCACCCGAGCATGCTCGGGAAAACCCGAGCAGCGAGCATACTCGCTCATCGCTAGTACTGACCCATAGAACAAAGTTACCAGGTCATTTTTACCTCAATCTACAAAACAAAAAAAAACATCGGAAGAGCAAACATCGGAAGAATTTCATCTTCAATTTCACCCTGCTTGGAATTTTTGTCCCGTTTTCAGTAAAGTGAATGGTGTCAATCAGGTTTGGACTGGCCCGCAAGAGGAAAGGGGAATCCTCCGTTGGGCCACCACCCTCTTATATGACCAGCATTTGACACTATATACTTGAATCACTACGTACAGACATCTTATTCATCTACCCAGTTTATTATTATATAAATTTGTGATTGAGGATAATGTCACATTTGTAAGTAGTGAAAAGTGGGTTGGCTACTGGTGGGCCTTTGGCATTTGTCCAACACTGGTGTCAGTCAAAACTACAATTTGTCCCGTAAAAAACATATCGGTTTGGTATCACTGTACTCGCACTGACTTGGAGAATCATGTTACCAGATCATTTTTAATTTGCAATGAAGGTCATCAAAACAAAAAAGACAAAGAACAAGAACTTGAACAGCCGTGCCGATGAAGATATAAATAAACCTCGGCTCTTGGAAGAAGGACAAAAAAGTTCAAAAATGAAAAAGGGGTAAAAAAAATTAACAGGCCAGGGGCCACTGCTCGATTTTTCTTTGCGCTAGTTTTCCAACTTTTTCTAGTTTCATCAGTCCCAGCTTTGCACTGTTTGTTATTGATACAATTTTAGACAGAAATCGGGTATCCAGACCCGAACTCAACAGCCTTCTAGTCATATATACAAGACTGTGAAGTTTGGGTTAGGAGACCTGGGGTCAGTCTACGCATCTTAGTCCGAATGTAGGCCGCAAAACATGCATGTGTGACTCCGGCTCAAGAAGAAAGGTGTCAAAGTGTTAGAACTTTTTTAAGGGTATTAGTTGTGTGCCCATCAACCGAGTCAAAAATTGCAAGCTGTTCTATTGGTATTCTATAAGTTACCATATAACCGTGCATTGCCTTGCTGTCTAGATCTTGACCACATGACGCACAACCTTCATGTTACATTAGTATCATTGTCATTCATCCTATCTGATTACATTGATAAAGGAGTTCTTCATGGGAAAAATTACTTCTTGTTAGTAGGGTTCTTTGAGTATTTTCTGATTACAAAGTTTCTCTGTTCTGGGTCCTCCCAATAATCAACAGTAACCTGTGGGTAAACCTGGCAGTAAGTGTTCAATTTTCCTTGAGCACCTCCAGAGGGGAAATGCAGTATTACACAGGTTCCAGAAGAACTTGAGAAATGGTGTCACTTACCTGTGTATTAAGTAATATGCAATAGGGAGAAGAACTCCAGCTAGGATTACTAGGATTGCAGATGATTGAATTATGATTCTGATAAAGTAACTGTTCTTATTTTCCAGATCTAGGAAATAAAGACACATAATTGTAATCACAATGGTGATAGCTACAGGGCCCCCGCGACAGTAAAAACCGCAGTGTCCCTCATAACAGTGACAGCTACTGGATTCCCAAACAGCGACAGCCACAATGTCTCCACTACAAACAGACACAATGGTCCTAAAAAAGTGACAGCCACTGGACCCCTTAGGCTGTGGTTCCACGGTCCGGAACCACAGCGCATTTGACGGAGCGGAAATTCGGCTCCGTCCTAAGCCCCGCCCCCTTTTTGACGCGCGTTCTTTCCGGATGTGTTCACAAGAACATGCGTCAAAAAGGGGGCGGGGCTTAGGACGGAGCGGAATTTCCGCTCCGTCAAATGCACTGTGGTTCCGGACCGTGGAACCACAGCCTAACAGTGACCACAGAAAGAAAGTTCAGTGCGTTTCACACAGACTTCAGGGAACATCTAATAATGGGCAAAAAAAAAGTCAATACTTGGCTCATGGTGAGTATCCACTTTTTAACACCACTTTGTGTTTGGGTCCAAATTTAAAATAAAGTTCTGAATATTTTTATGACAGTGAACAAGAAATCACTTATAAAGACATGAGCTCTCATTCATCAAAGCTTTAACGCAATGCAAGGCTACATATGAATTTTGAGACTTTTGACATTTTCAGGTGGGGACTGGTGAAAGATTTCCAGCATAATGTTTGATCAATTGTCCTGTGCTAATAGAAATCTCATTGACCTGTATAAATAGACCATTAAATGGCTGCCGATCGGCTTGTATATAGCCAATCAGCTGTCGTACTTGCGATCAGCCCGACCAAACGAGTCCTCAGACCGAATGCAAACTTATACTACCAGCCAATATAGAGGCCACAAGAATGCCAAGGGCCGCTGTTTTCCCACGTGGACAAGAGTTCCCTAGAAAAATACGAGCTTGTGCTCCCACTTCCCACTAGTGTTGGGTGTGACCTACTGAGGAGACTCCTAAGAAGATCATACCCATGAAGAGGTTGAAGGTCTATGCCTGAGACAGAAGGGATATCAAAGTGAGTGTTGTATGAGGATAGACCAATTATTGCGTCTAAGAAGGCAACAGGGCAGCCATGTAATGTTGCTACCATCTGTTGTGAAACTGTCAAAAGTTGATACCAGTGTGGTCTTGCCTCTTGTAAAAGTCTCATTCTCCAGTCTCGGCCCAACATACCCACGGAATGGCCATGAGTTACCACCCTGCTCCTGGTAAGCGTTACATAGTTATTGGGTTCAATATAAACATCCTCCTCCTCAGCACGTCCCCTGTAGGCATCCTAATCTTAACTTGGTAGGCCTCATCGTGTTGAGATGATTTCGCCCTTGTGCCACATAAGAAGACAAGAGACAATCTCGTTTAGTCCGTGTTACAGGTTTTTTCTTCAAATTAATCCTATTAATCACGTTAAAATCAAAATTTTGACAAAAAACAAACATAATTGACTTTTTCTTTAGATTAATATCCAAGAACAGGAAACTTAAGGAATTGGTCATTTTTGACCAAAGAAGTGGTTACTAAGGACTGGATAAAAGGTGCCAACAGTTTTGTAAATATTTTTTCTTAAAGGGTGTTATCTAGAACTATTTTATTTTTTCTCATGGAGCTGACAAATGAAAGACATGTATTTGCCAACTGCCTGACTGTTCTGCCCAGGTGCTGAGGCTCAAAATGATCACAGACACCGCTTGCCGGCGATTCTGCTGCTTCACATCAACAGAGCAGCTCTTCCTCTTCCAGGTTGCTCTGTTGAAATGGCGTGACTGCCAACAGCATGTCAATTGACAGCTGGCTTCCCGCAGTTATGTAGCGGGGAGCCAGCTGTCAATCAGCATGATGTCAGCAGTGATGCGCTGCCAACAGAGCAGAGTTGAAGAGATGATGTTGCTCTGTTATGACCAGAAGTCACAGAATCGCCAGCAGGAGTGATCCATGACCTCTCTGAGCTGTCAGAGATTGGCACTGGGCAGAATCTTAACAACTACCCACCAGTATGTTCTTGAGACCATAAGAAAAAATAAAATAGTCCTGGAAAACCAAGGTAAACTTATAAATGGGGCAAAAATAGTCCTGCCTAACGATCGCATAGGTGAGTCACGGTGAGTGTTTGTGTTGGCTCACTTCCTCGTCAAATATTTTGCTAAGATGGCACCAAACACTTTTGCACACAATTGTCCGTTTTCACGTGAATATTTGGATCGGTTTAAGTCTCCTTTTTAAGCTAAATTCAGACTTAGCCTCCGATCCTCACCTTTGTTGTACACTATATTGCATCTTATTTCCGCTTGTTCGGGAAGCGTTGACAGTGAGTAGTGCAGCGTGCTTGTGACCCTGATAAGATCGCCAGTCATGTTCTCCTTCTCTTCTCTACTTATAGGTCGTCCTTCGTTATTCCAGGTGATTTTCGATTTCTGTGGTCCCGATGCGTTGCACTCCATGCTAAATATTTCATCCCCGTCTTTATTTGGAAGAAAAAGTTATAAAAAGTTTATGCCATTGCGTAATACCTGCGGTTTGTTTTGTAGCTAACAGCCAACTACTGATAGAATTTGCATTCACTATTCGAGGTGTTCAGAAATGACGAGAAGAAAATGCTTCAGGAAACGCTCCTTCTCGGGGAGTTTTTGGAAGAGGTTTTTCTTTTCTAGAAGCGGTTTTAAAGAGTTTTTGGAAGCATGTGTGCGCACTGAGTTTTTTTGTTGAGTTTTTGGAGAAGAAACTCCAAGTTTTTGATGGGGATTTGGGTACTTGCAAACAGAAAAAGCCTGAAAAAGCGCAGCCAAAGTGCCCCATAAAATGAATATAATGGACTGCAACGTCAAAATGACATATGTGCCCATGTTCATGTTAAGTCACTTCTTTTAACTGCTTCAGGTTTAGTAAAGTGACATGCTCGTGAATTATGAGGGCAAAGCCAGAGACGAAGCTGCCTCAGGAAAACAACCGCTAGCGTTCTTCTAAAGCATATTCGCCTGGGAAAACCCAGCGGCCTAAATTACGCCAAGTGCATGCACTGTTGAGGAGTTTTTGCTCTGTTTCTGCTCCAAAAACTCCTAATAAAACCTCACTGTGAACATTTTTTTGCTGCCTTTTAACTGGAAAGTGCCTAGTTTTGAGCACTCTAAAGAAGTGGAATGAGAACTTTTTTTTACACCAGGTGTGTTTGAAACTTGAAGTGGGATAAAAAAAATTATTGAACATAAGAACAGCAAAGTGGTTTTGCAATAAAAATTAGTTTAAAAAAAATCTTCAAAAAACTTTGGAGCACATAACTTTAAGGATGTGAGCGCATGACATCTTTTAGACGTCAAGAAAACATCGGCTGTAAGAAGATGCTGAAAAAGACAAAACATGAGTATAGCAAGCCGTTTAGATGTTGCTGGATACATCAGTACCAATCCAACACATGGCAACCCAACCGAAACCCAAGAGAAGGCAACATTAGCTCTACGTGATCTTCTGATTTATACCTAGGACATGTCACTTGAGCAATTTGTCTCGATTGTCCCTATAAATCAGGTTTAAAAAATAATCGACAAGTAAAAAACGTATTCTTTTAAGGATGACTTTGAAAACCTTGACTATCACCTTTAACGCTTCTCTTAGATCTTGCTGTTCTTCGTAGATGGAAGTTACACACCGGAGATATATCATCGTTAATCCATCTACCGATCTGCATGACGGTCCCATCTGGTTCTGGTTGTTGGGTCTTTATCTCTGGAGGGTCTAAGGTTACACTGAACTCTGCTGAACTCTTACAAACCACTTCTTTGATTCCACCTAAGGATGAAAATTGAGCAAAATGGAGTTTAATACATGTTTTCCCCATTTACTACATCTTGGTTCCCCGAATCGTTTGTACGACATGTAAAATATCTCCTGAAATAACGTGTTTAGCGAAACAGCAAGAATATGTATAGAAACTCATATGTTTGATACAGAAAAGCGCACAACTCAAAAACAGCAAAGTAAAAAATCAGTGGGGGAAAAAAAAGGGCTCAACATTCAAAATGCCACAACTATACTTTTTCAAACTGTATTAATGGGACCAGGGTGATGCAAAAGTAAAAAAAAGTCACATATACGACAGATCTTTGTTTTACTGCTGGGGTTCCCCATGGGAATCCTGACTTCTTGTTCCATCACAGGATGTCACGTGACTGCTGCAGACAATCAGCAGCTGCTGATCAGTTGCAGCTTTGACATTTCGTCTAAGCCAGAAAAAAAACACTGTTTCAAGTGGAATGTCAAGGCTGCATACAACAGAAGGAAACATAATAAAAACCTCATCGCTACTCCCCTACCAAATCACTCATTAGTCCAGTACTAATCCTCGAGCGGTCTTTTTTTACTTTGTTAAGACCATGTGACCACTGCAGTCAATAATGGCCTCAGTAGTTTTGCTCCATACAGTCATCACAGCCCCCCATAGAGAAGGCACATATGGTTTACTACCACCTCTGCCTTCTCCATTGCTGTGTATACAGCGCTGAACAAATGCTGAGCATGCAGTAATAGGAATCACTGACAGTGCTCCCTCCTCCATCCACAACAGTCATGTGATCACTATGTAAAGAGAATGAGCAGGGATGTAGGAGACCCAGACAGCTCTGATATGCAGTCAGGAAGATGTATTTCCCCTGTAACTGGGATAATATACAAGCCCCAGTTACAAGAGAAATACGATGAAAATAAAAAAAAAATTCAATATTTAAATGCCCTTCGGCAAAAAGTCTTGTATAACCTTATAGTGGTCACAATGTGTAAGATAAAAGGAAAATAAATAAAATATAAGCAGGTAAAAAGTAAAAAAATACATTAAAAAATGCCCCTATCAATCCAGATCACTGTTACTAGCCCCACCCCTTAAAAAATTCTAATATATATATATATATAAATATTTGTTACGAATGAGGATTTTTTTTAATGTATGTTAGTAGTCCTTTTTGGTCATTAAAATGTATTAAATAATGGGAGACAGAAGATACGTATTTCCCTAATTTTTCAACTGATAACGCCTGATATCCGCAAAAAGAAAAAAAAGTATATAATAGTGACATAAAAATGAGGCCCCATGTATAATATACAAAAAAAATGAAAATGTGACTGGAGAAGAATGGGGGTAATGACCCATTCATTCACCCATTCATCACTGGTTAACAATATCCATAATGGCTAGACAGGAATAAAAGGTTGAGTGTTATGATTTGGTAGCCAAGGAGGACAGTAGCCAAAATAGCCAAGATAGCCAGACACCCAGAGAGGTTGGTAACTAGCGGATTGCAAACCCCTAAACTGACGGCACAACTAGAAGTAGCCGTGGGACATACCTACGATGCCCTAGATGCCTCGACACAGCCGGAGAGTTAACTAAGCCTAAAGAGAGAAAGGGAAAAGCTAACTGCCCCGGAGTAGAGCCCCAAAGGAATAAGTAGCCCCCACACATATATTGGCGGTGAGACAAGATGAAATACAAATACAGGCAGAAAATAGAGCAAGCAAACGCTGGGGCCCAAACTGTTTAGATAGAACAGGACAGGAAAGAATACTGTCTGCAATCCAGCAAAAACTCTAAGAAAAATTCCAACACGTCTGATTTCCAAAAATACTGAGACCACACGATCTCTCCCCCTCTAGATCAGAACTCTGGTGAGAACTGGTAGCTAACCAACAGACACTGAAATAACAGGGACTGAAAACACATAAACAGTGGTAAATGAGAAACAGAGACCAGTGCAGGCCCCAGGGGGAACCTGGCTGACCTCACTCCAGAAGGGAAGAAAACAAAATGGAAAACAAATGCCACAGAATTAACCAGCAAATAACTTATCTGAAAGTTGCAGGAGAAAGTGTTGTGAATGTGCTGGAAATGAATTCTGAGCAGAAGCTCCCTCTGGTGGTTACAAACAGTACTGAACTATCCAATGAAGATTGTGAGGATTGGCGATCAGGTGTTACTGACTGGTCTTATATAAGGGAGGTTCCCTCCCATCAGGGTTGCCGGTGATCAATTGTTTGGTCTCATCTTTTATTCCTGTTCACTTTGTAGCTTGCTGTTTCGTGCCTGCATCTTCTGCTAACAGATAAGACATTTTCTTTTTTAGTTTTTTGTGCTTGCTTTTTGCATTTTGTCCTGCACTTCTGTGGGGGTCTGCCGGGTCCCCTCCGGGGACTTGTGCTCCTCTCAGTTTAGTTCAGCCACTGTTGTTTGTTCATTTGCCTTTTCCAATTTTTTCAGTGGCTGCTGTTTAGTTTTGTTACACCAGAGAACTAATTTAGGTGGTAGAGGTCATGTTATCTCAGGTGTTTTTGTAATTAGTAGAGTTGGTACTTTTCAGGGTTTTTTGGGATTGCAGTAAGTGTCCTTCCTATCCTTTTCTATTTAGGAAGTTTGGGCCCCAACGTTTGCTCATACTATTTTCTGTCTGTGTCTGTATTTTCCTCTTGTCTAACCGCCATTACATGTTTGGGGGCTTTCTATGTTCTTTGGGGATCTGCTCCGGGGCAGATAGTTTTCCTCTTTCTGTCTTTAGGTGTAGTTAGCTTCTCAGGCTGTGACGAGGCGTCTAGGACCTACGTAGGTACGCTCCACGGCTGCCTTTAGTTGTGGTGGTTAGTCAGGGTACTGCAATCCCATAGATTCCAACCTCTCTGGTGTATTTCCTTTTTTGCCTGCTCTCCTCAGCTGCCAAATCATAACAAGAAAGCAGGAAGCAAGCTGACTTCCAAAAGGGACCAGGAAGAAACAAATGACCGGCAAGGTTCATGTGAAGGTTGCTCACTTATATCTCCCCCGTCAGTGAGACCTGATTGCCAATCATTGCCCCAGCTGATAGACCTCTGTTAGCTTCATTACTATCAGCAGCCACCAGGGGGAGCCCAAACTCAGAAGTCAGATCCAGAGCGTTCACAACAGTTGAGCATGTTGAATGTCAATGTCATGTGTAAGGCAGCAACTTATATTCCTCTGAAAACACATGCATGCCCAATGTAGAGGGATGCTCTGTCGACAGCCATCTATGATCTTTTTCCACCTTTAGAGTCACTGTCCGGATTGCAGGTAGAAGACAATGTACTGGAGAAGTTTACTGCACTCTCGGGTTATGAGATGAGGTACTCGAGTAGGGGTCCAACCCACATAATAGCAAGGGAAAGACTTGGCACTCAATTTGCAGTGAATGAAACAATTTTTCTTTTTAATGGCAATCCAAATAATTTAACGTTTCGGTCCTAGTGACTGGACCTTCACCAGAAACATCATGATATCATGGTAATGGATACAGTAAAAATACATGCGCTCGGTTTATCAGACAGTATTTTTCTTGCAGTTTATTATGTATGCGGAGAAGAGAGGCAAAAATTCATAAAATAATCCAGATATCGTTTATATATCTGCCAGGCTTTTGCCACTAGACAATGTTTTAATTAGCGGTTTTCTCATTGGGAGATAAGTTGGTTGTAACATGAATTTTACCCAGATCCATATACCGTCCAATTGTATACCGTCCATTTCTAGAAGGAAGGTAAATGTTTCAATGGGGGATTATCCTAAGGTGACGCATAAGTGCTGGGGGATCTGAGGCCCAGATCTTTAAAATTAATATGGGTAGTGTTACTGCTAGTCATGGGTGCAGTAGTATTTCAGTTTTCGAGAAGTGTGCCCGTAACGGGAGGTTCCGATAGAACCTCTGCACATCCATATCTAAATCAAACAAGTCACCGTATTTTGTGGATTATAAAACGCACTGCATTATAAGACGCACCCCAGCTTGGATTTACACATCTTCCATCTCTCACCACACACTACCATAGGTCATTGTCTGCTCTTTCCTACGGACCGGCTGCCGCCTTGTTACAGACTATGGAATTCCAATCTAGGCCTCTGTTATATCCTTTTTCTACAATTTTCTAAGAAAATGACTGTGGATTGTTTCTACTTATGTATGAATTTTTGTCTGTCTTCTCCGGATATATTAGAGAATTCCGGAAAAATACTGTCTATATAAAAATCAGAAAACACAAAAAAAGCACAGTAAAGCCAAAAAATACTCTGTTGCAAAAAAAATATAACAGTAAACAGCAAGTGCCAATAAAAAGAAGGAAAAACAGAGGGTATTTGGTTAATACGTTTTTTGCAAAAAATGTATATTAAGCAGCTCTACCAAACGTCAAGGTATACCCGTATTAGAGAGATATAAAAAGCATCATATAAACTGGGCACATGTATTTTTACTATATCCGCTATCATGATATTTTTCTGTCAACATAACTATGTATATATGTATATAAATGATTTAGATTGCTATTAAAAAGACATTTTTTTTCATCCACTGCAAATTGATTACCGAGTCTTTCCCTTGCAGGTAGAAGACGATCACTACATATTGGGACACGATAGGCAACAGAGGCTCTGTAATCTTTCCAAAAATAAACATTTTCAATTAAGATTAAATTTTCCATCACATTCATTTTTATATCCATTTATAACTTTTTTTGTGTATTACTTACGTAGTTTTGGTAGGCAACCTTCTCCTTTGAGAGCTCCCTCAGGATATATGTTGAAAATGGCCATAAAACAAGCACCATCTTCCTTTTCCAGTTGTGAGAGAGTGATGGTCGATATCCGTGGGTCTTTAGTTTCGAGAACTGATAGACGATTTTCGTACGGTTTGGAAATCTTAATCCCGAACCTTTTACTATTTGTTACCAAAGGCTCGTAAGAATTTCCTTTTCTCTTTTGCCAGGTGACTTGTATGATATCCATAGAAGATGGGATCTCACATGTTAGATAAGCGATGCCTTCCGCGCTTGTTTTAAAGTTTACTTGGAGCTCACTTCCTAAAATAACAAGTTATGGGCAGAGTTATGGAAATGATAAATACACAATATATCCAAAAGTATGAAACAACCCATTACAAAACAATGGCATTCATATGGAGTTGGGTGCTTCTCCAGCTGTGCAGCCTCCAATCTTCTGAGAAGATTTTAGAACAACCTCCCCACCGTTCACGCAGCTTCCTCAGGAGTTACATGGCTAGTGCTATTCATGATGGCGAAACACAGGTTAAAAAAATTAAATTGCATAAACTATACAGCTTTCACTCGTCTCTGAAAGCTTGCCACTATATTTTTTATTTGTGGACATTTTTAGCCAGAGAGATCACGACTTATTATGACAATCCATTTCCAACTCTTCACCCTGCTGTTCAAACAGCTTCTTCAGGAGTAACAGGGCTATGGCTATATATTGCAGTAAAACATTTTGAGGGCAGTAAATGAAGTTTTGTTTGATCTAGTGTCTTCATTTTCCTTTCATTAAAAAATAAGGCTGTAAACTGCTGCCACATCATTATGTTACAAACCATTTGATCAAACGAAACGACATTGTAATGACATTGATGCATATGCTACACAATACCGTTATATGAAAAAGTTTAGGCACCCCTATTAATCTTAAGCTTAATGTTTGATAAAAATTGGTGTTTTTGCAAAAAGCTATTTCAGTTTGATATATCTAATAACTATTGGTCACAGTAATGTTTCTGCCTTGAAATGAGGTTTATTGTACTAGCAGAACATGTGCAATCTGCATCCAAACAAAATTTGACAGGTGCATAAGTATGGGCACCCTTATCATTTTCTTGTTTTAAATACTCCTACCTACTTTTTACTGACTTACTAAAGCACTTTTTTTGGTTTTGTAACCTCATTGAGCTTTGAACTTCATAGCCAGGTGTATGCAATCATGAGAAAAGCTACTTAAAGTGGCCACTTGCAAGTTGTTCTCCTGTTTGAATCTCCTCTGAAGAGTGGCATCATGGGCTCCTCAAAACAACTGTCAAATGATCTGAAAACAAAGATTATTCAACATAGTTGTTCAGGGGAAGGATACAAAAAGCTATGTCAGAGATTTAACCTGTCAGTTTCCACTGTGAGGAACATAGTAAGGAAATGGAAGAACACAGGGACAGTTCTTGTTAAGGCCAGAAGTGGCAGGCCAAGAAAAACATCAGAAAGGCAGAGAAGAGTGGTGAGATCAGTCAAGGACAATCCTCAGACCACCTCCAGAGAGCTGCAGCATCAACTTGCTGCAGATGGTGTCACTGTGCATCGGTCAACTATACAACGCACTTTGCACAAGGAGAAGCTGTATGGGAGAGTGATGCGAAAGAAGCCGTTTCTGCAAGCACGCCACAAACAGAGTCGGCTGAGGTGTGCAAAAGCACATTTGGAGAAGCCAATTTCTTTTTGGAAGAAGGTCCTGTGGACTGATGAAACCAAGATTGAGTTGTTTGGTCATACAAAAAGGCGTTATGCATGGCGTAAAAAAAACACAGCATTCCAAGAAAAACACTTGCTACCCACAGTAAAATTTGGTGGAGGTTCTATCACGCTTTGGGGCTGTGTGGCCAATGCCGGCACCGGGAATCTTGTTAAAGTTGAGGGACGCATGGATTCCACTCAGTATCAGCAGATTCTTGACAAAAATGTTCAAGAATCAGTGACAAAGTTGAAGTTACGCAGGGGATGGATCTTTCAGCAAGACAATGATCCAAAACACCGCTCCAAATCTACTCAGGCATTCATGCAGAGGAACAATTACAATGTTCTGGAATGGCCATCCCAGTCCCCAGACCTGAATATCATTGAACATCTGTGGGATCATTGAAGAGGGCTGTCCATGCTCGGCGACCATCAAACTTAACTGAACTGGAATTGTTTTGTAAAGAGGATTGGTCAAAAATACCTTCATCCAGGATCCAGGAACTCATTAAAAGCTACAGGAAGCGACTAGAGGCTGTTATTTTTGCAAAAGGAGGATCTACTAAATATTAATGTCACTTTTCTGGTGAGGTGCCCATACTTATGCACCTGTCAAATTTTGTTTGGATGCAGATTGCACATTTTCTGTTAGAACAATAAACCTCATTTCAAGGCAGAAACATTACTGTGTCCAATAGTTATTAGATATATCAAACTGAAATAGCTGTTGCAAAAACACCAATTTTTATCAAAAATTAAGCTTAAGATTAATAGGGGTGCCCAAACTTTTTCATATAACTGTAAATATAGTGGTAAAGAGGAGACAGCCATTATTTATTAAAGCTTTACTTTTGTTTGCGTAGTATACAATGAGTGAGTCTACAGGTGCGTCTCACAATTAGAAGATCATCAAAAAGTTAATTTATTTCAGTTCTTCATACAAAAAGTGAAACTCATATATTCTATAGAGTCATTACACACAGAGTGATCTATTTCACGTGATTATTTCTGTTAATGTTGATGATTATGGCTTACAGCCAATGAAAACCCAAAAGTCATTATCTCAGTAAATTAGAATACTTTATAACACCAGCTTGAAAAATGATTTTAAAATCCAAAATGTCCTACTGAAATGTAAATGCACTCAATACTTGGTTGGGGCTCCTTTTGCATCAATTACTGCATCAATGCGGCGTGGCATGGAGGCGATCAGCCTGTGGCACTGCTGAGGGTTATGGAAGCCCAGGTTGCTTTGTTAGCACCCTTCAGCTCGTCTGCATTGTTGGGTCTGGTGTCTCTCATCTTCCTCTTGACAATACTCCATAGATTCTCTATGGGGTTAAGGTCAGGTGAATTTGCTGGCCAATCAAGCACAGTGATACTGTTGTTTGTACACCAGGTATTGGTACTTTTGGCAGTGTGGACAGGGGCCAAGTCCTGCTCGAGAATGACATTTCCATCTCCAAAAAGCTTGTCGGTAGAGGGAAGCATGAAGTGCTCTAAAATGTCCTGGTAGACGGCTGCGCTGACTTTGGTCCTGATAAAATACAGTGGACCTACACCAGCAGATGACATGGCTCCCCAAACCATCACTGATTGTGGAGACTTCACACTAGACCTCCAGCAGCTTGGATTGTGGCCTCTCCACTCTTCATCCAGACTCTGGGACCTTGATTTCCTAACGAAATGCAAAATTTACTTTCGTCTGAAAACAACACCTTGGACCACTGACAACAGTCCTGTTCTTTTTCTCCTTGACCCAGGTAAGACGCTTCTGGCGTTGTCTATTGGTCATGAGTGGCTTGACATAAGGAATGTGACACTTGTAGCCCATATCCTGGATACGTCTGTGTGTGTAAGGAAGAGGACTGGGCTGTGGGTACCTCTGAAACGCCGGGTCCAGAACTGCCAAGGCCGAAACCAGTGTTGCAGGGGGGAAGGAAAGAGGAGACCGAAAAAACCCATGACCTGAAAGGAGGGGGCATGGTAGGTGAGGGGAGACGGCAGAGTTTAGCACGAGAAAAAGCAGAAAGTTCCCGCCGAAACAGAGAGAGCAGGGACCAGCTGCGCGCTGTGGAACGAGTTGAAGCACAGAGCAGAGCCCCAGGACAGAGTTAGTGAGGACTCCTGCTACCTTTGGGTGCACCGAGAGACAAGCGCTGAGTGAAGCAGCGTGGTACAGGTGTTCAAGTACTGGCGGGTGTACAGAGGGACGAGCACCAAGTGAGACAATGTGGTGGATGCATCCAGTTGTTGGCGGGTGAGCAGGGGAGCACACGCCGAGTAGAGGCTTGTGCGGAGCTTCACAATTCGGCTCTGCAGTTCAATGGACTAGGGGCTCAGCAGGCAGAACCGGTGACTGCCCGTTGCTGCCAGAAGCGTAACCATGTGTTGGGTAGGAAAGCCTGAAGACACAGTGTTGGCCCCCGCCTGCATTACATCATCTATTGGACTGCAGGCGACTAAAAGACAGCGGAGTTACCATAAGTTAAAGTTTTTAGAAAGACTGTTGTCTTGAACCACAATTATACTGTTTATTCTGACTTCCCCTTTCCTGTTATCTCCCTGCGAGTTCATTATTGTTAATTAAACTGCACTCCTGTTAACCCTTGCTCTGCACCCTTGCATTACTATTACTACATCTGTTTACCTGCTTTACATGTGGTAGCTCTTGAAGCAATGACTCAAGCAGCAGTCCACTCCTTGTGAATCTCACCCAAAATTTTAAATGGCCTTTTCTTAACAATCCTTTCAAGGCTGTGGTTATCCCGGTTGCTTGTGTACCTTTTTTTGCCACACTTTTTCCTTCCACTCCACTTTCCATTAATTTCTCGTGGTGTGCGGCTCTGCAGGTGGAGGTATGTCTGAACCTTCTCTCTATCCAGAATACCCACTGCACCCCAGAATCCTATGTACTATGTGAGACAGTGAGGGTATGTGTGTTGAATGGGGTGTACATTTCACCTAGATACTTTGCTGACTGGTATAAGGGAAATGTATGGCTTTGTAAACCTAGTGGTAGAGAAAGGTCACTACACCTTACATTCAGTACACACTTGCAGCTCAGGCCTGAAACCACTCAGGTGTTAATTAGGAAACCAGAAGTAGGTGTCTACGAACACAGACAGAGAGCTCGCTTAGTCTGGACAGGAGGAGTCCAGGCACAGAAGGAGACTCCAGGAGGTGAGCTCTCTCAGTCTGGGTGCTCGAGGTGTCCCGGACACAAGAGGAGTCTCTGTGACACTCCATGCTGGTAATTACGGAATATAAGGAGAACTCTCTCAGTCTGGATGCGAGGTGTGCCATTCAGACACAAAGAGGAGATTCTAGGAAAAACCATGCTGGTAACCGCTGAACATATGTGTTGTTTTGGCCCAGGCTGTTAGTCTGGTCCCGGATAGTGAGGGACGCTATCTATGTGTAGTAAGTGGCTGGAGAAGCCCAGGATTTATGTTTATGATTATGTTCTGTTTGCTGTGGACTTTAATAAAACTGGTTGCGGCCAGTTTTTACCAGAACTGCTGTCTGTGAATGGACTCTTTATGCCACTCCGTCTCCCCAAGACGGCGATCCCAGAGCTATATCCCCTGAAAAGCTTACAATTGGTGCTAGAATGTGCGTGCAGCACAGTGGCGAGAGACAGCAATAAAGGTGAAGTCTGTTGAAGCAGCAGCAGAGAAAAAAAAAAAAAAGTGTGTCAGAGAAAAAAAAAAAAAAAAGAGAAACGTCTGTTGGAGAAGTCTTAAAGAGACAGTAGCCCTAATAGACTTTGCAAAGAAAAAAAAAAAAAACCTGCCGTTGTTAAGACAGAGAAGTCTGACAGTATGGATGACAGCCTGGAGAAGCTGATTAAACAAATGGCGCAAGTTAATGTGCAACATAAGACTGCCGTTGTTGAGACAGAGAAGTCTGACAGCATGGATGACAGTATGAAGGAGCTCGTTAAATACCTGGTACAGGCCCAGCAGAGCATGCAACTGCAGTACCAGCAGCAGCAGCAGGAGAATAACCGGTTGTTTTTGGAGCAGATTGCAGCTCTCAGCGCCTCGTCCCAGAGTAATGTTGTGAAGGCACCTGCGTTGTCCGCTGTAAAGAAGGCGGTAAGACGGACCCTGAAAAAGATGACGCCTCATGACGATGTGGAGGCATATCTCGCTATGTTTGAGGGACTGGCGGAGAAGGAGAACCTGCCACTATCTGAATGGGCCATGATGGTCGCACCCTATCTGACTGGAGAACCCCAAAAGGCCTGTGCTGACCTGAGCGAGCAGGACAGCAAAGACTATGCCAAGCTGAAAGTGGAGATTCTTGCCCGGCTGGGTGTTACGGTTGCAGTCCGTGCTAGGAGAGTCCATGACTGGAGATACAGTTGGGAGTCTGCCGTCAGCAACCCTGCTCATGGGGTCAAGGAGGTGATGGTGGACCGCTACACCCGCGCACGTCCTCCTGAGGTACAGCCGGAGGTCGGACAAGGAGACCACCAGGACGCCACTCATCTGGTCAGCCTGATGGAGAGGGCCTTCGCCAGCAAAGACTGCCTCCGTGACCAGCCGTCTGAGTGGTCGTCACTTCCGAGTTCCTGGACCCCGAACTCTCCCGGTAAGAGCGTTCCAGCTGTTGGGGACATGTGGGTGGAAAAGTGTGATGGACAGTGTTGGAGATGTCGTGAAATTGCAGCCAATTGTCCAATAGAGGGGGAGCCTATGTATTGTGATGTTGGCAGGTCCCTCTCTCTCTGCGCAGAACCTGTGTGTGTGGCCACCGCAGTAGAAGAGACTGGACCACAGGTGTTCCCGGTGGTTGTAAATGACTGCCCAGCACAGGCCCTCTTGGACTCAGAGAGTCCAGTGACTTCCGTATGTGACAGCCTGATTGATAGGGACTTCATCCCTGATAAACACCTGAGTGTGGTGTGCATCCATGGAGACACCAAAGTCTACCCAGAGACTGCCGTGGACTTGGTCCCCAAACTCGGGGAGGTTTCATGTGAAGTGGGGGTAGTGAAGAACCTGGTGCACCCCGTTATATTGGGTAATGACTTTCCCCGGTCTAAGGATCTCTGGGGGAAAAATGTTTCTGATGGACAGTGTGATGAAGCTCCTACTGAGGGTGCGCAGTCCCGAGGGGCGGAACACAATGCTAGTGGGCCGTTAAACTTATGTGATGATGATGATGATGATAATGATGATCATGATAATGATGATGACCATGATAATGATGCTGATGCTGATAATGATGATGATGATGATCAGGATAGTGATGATGATACTGATCATAATCGTGATAATGATATTGATAATGATGATGACTGTGAAAAAGATGAAATTCCTTTGCAGGTGATGTTGGGAGACGAGGATGGTGGTTCTCGGGAACCGAGTGTCCCTGACCTACCTGTGTCCTGTGGCAATTTTGGGAGTGAGCAGTGGCGGGACCCCACTCTTAAAGCGGCACAGGAAAATATGGTTGTTCTAAATGAGGTTTCCCAAGAGCCTGGCTCTGAGGTAGGGTTTCCTCATGCTGCCATGGACAATGACCTATGGTATAGGGACACTGAAGTCCAGGGAGAGGTCGTGAGTCAGCTCCTAGTACCTGAGCTATATAGAAGTATAGTGCTGGGGTTGTCACATAGTCACATACTTGAGGGACCACCTGAGGGAAACCAGGGACCAGATGGTGAAGTTAATGTTGTGGATGACATGTTAACTAAGGTTCCAGATCAAGATGATGGATTGTATAACCCTGAAAGTGAGCAGGATGTGAATGAAAATGAATTGTATAACCCTGAAAGTGAGCAGGATGTGAATGAGAATGAATTGTATAACCCTGAAAGTGAGCCGGATGTGGCTGAGAAAAAAGGGTCAGACAGGGATAGTGGTAGTGATAGTGAATCATCTGATGACGATCAAGCAACCAGTGCAAATGAGGAAGGCATGGTAGCAGAGGAGGTTGAGAGTCCTGAGAAGAAAGCTGATGCTGACCTTACAGCCGGACAGAAGATGGCATCTGAAGATGTTTTACAGTTGGCCGATTCCCTGGCGAGGACTAAGGTGAAGGGAGGAGAGCTGAGCTTTGAAGGCAGGACTCTGAAACTGAACACAGCACAAGTGGAGGCTGTTGAAGATGAGAAGTTGTCGGTGTGTGGTGTGGATCTGCATCATGCCAAGGACTCTGAAGGTGATGCTGCAGAGGTGGAAAAAGCCATAGAAGTGGTAGTCACCAAGCCAGATGCCTCATCAGAAGCTGAGGTCTCAAGTGAAGCTGTGAGGAACAAGACTGAAGATATGGGGACTGACTCTGTCCAGGAATCTGTTTCTGCCGGAGACAGCGGCGTGGACGGGTTACGGTCCGGATCAGTAGCTGCAACTCGTGAAGCTCAGGCTGGAAGTTCGGCGCCCGGAGCCCCAGCAGTGTTCCCGAGTGACACCAAGGATCTGGATAAATCACAAGATGAGATTGTGAGACATCAGGCTGGCATTGGTGAGCTCAAGCGCACTTTCATGGAGTCCACATCGGAGCCACGTCCCAACAAATGGGAAAAGCGATGTGTCACTCCGTTGCCGTTGCAGACACACGGGAGCTCAGATGGGATGCAGAACGTGGTGGAAGAGAAGAATCCGGCGGGTTCTGAGTATACAGATGTAGCTATCAAGGAGAACTTGAAAGCTGGAATAAATGGAGATATTGGAGACCATAATGATGTGACTGAAGAGGTAGAATGTAAGACTGACGGTAGGGCTTCTGAGCATGTTCTACCAGAAGAGCCTGAAGAAGGGGCCGAAGACATAAAGGACGTCCAACAGGTACAAGATGAATTGATTACTTCTCAGAAAAAACTCCAAACTGTGATGAAGGAGCGTGATGAGAGCCATGAGCATCTTCTTGAGAAGGTCAATGAAGTAAAAGGAAGGACACAGGGAAGCTCTTCAGTGGTAGAGCAAATGCTGCTCAATAAGTCTAAGGCTCTTTACAAGAATGCTGTTGTCACGGTAGAACATTACAATTCAGCTGGAGACTTAGCGGATGAATTATGTGTACTGCAAAAGAAAAACGATCAGCTCCTTCTACAGTCCCAATCATTGGAACAGTGTAGCTTAAAATGGTCAGAGACCATAGCAGAGGAGCTTAAGGTCTGTGAAATAGACTTTATGAGTCAACCGATATTCAAGAAAGTAGATGTGCTAAAGAGGGTTCAAGGGGAACTAGAGAAAAGTGAAAAACCCCTATAACTCCTGTGATAGTTGTGACACATGGTCAGTGCACCAAGGACAGGAGGTACGTGAGTTTCTGAGGAAGAGTCAGCAGAAGTGTTCTGATGTGCCGGGTCGTACTTCTCTGCCCAGGCACTATATCGAACCTGAGCCCGGCCCTAAGGTCAAGATGAAACCGTGCAGGATACCCGAGGCCCGCAGAGAGCATAGGCCTGGGAGGGTACAGGGTAGTGCGGATGCTTCAGATGAAGAGAAAGCTGATGTTGGCTATGGCTCAGGTGAAGATACAGATGACAATAGTGAAGATGAAGCTGATGAGGTCCCTGACTGGTCCAGAGTTCACTGTCTCTTTTGGATTGTTGACCAGCCCTCCGGTCTGGATGACCAGCCCTCCGGTCTGGAGAAGAGGGGGGGGATATGTGAGACAGTGAGGGTATGTGTGTTGAATGGGGTGTACATTTCACCTAGATACTTTGCTGACTGGTATAAGGGAAATGTATGGCTTTGTAAACCTAGTGGTAGAGAAAGGTCACTACACCTTACATTCAGTACACACTTGCAGCTCAGGCCTGAAACCACTCAGGTGTTAATTAGGAAACCAGAAGTAGGTGTCTGCGAACACAGACAGAGAGCTCTGTTGTGAATGGGTTTGAGATGAGTTCTGAGCAGAGGCTCCCTCTGGTGGTTACAAGCGGTGCTAGTGAGGATTGTGAGGACTGGGAATCAGGTGTTACTGATTGGTCTTATGTAAGGGAGTCATTTTCCCATCAGGGTTGCCGGTGATCAATTGTTCTGGTCTGAATCCTTCTTTCCAGTTTCCCTTGTAGCCTGCTGTGTCGTGTCTGCATCTCCTGCTATCAGATAAAACAATTTCTTATTTTGTGTTTTTGCTATATTTTTGCATTTTGTCCTGCACTTCTGTGGGGGCCTTCAGGGTCCCCTCCGGGGGCTTTTGCCCTCTCAGTTTAGTCCAGCCACTGTGTTTTGTACTTTTGCTTTTTCCAGTTTTTTCAGTGGCTGCTGTTTTGTTTTTGTTACACCAGAGAACTAATTTAGGTGGTAGAGGTCGTGTGATCTCAGGTGATTTTGAAATTAGTAGAGTTGGTGTTTTTTCAGGGTTTTCTGAGATTGCAGTAAGTACCCTTCCTGTCCTTTTCTGTTTAGATAGTTTGGGCCCCAGCGTTTGCTCATACTATTTTCTTTCTGTGTCAGTATTTCCTCTTGTCTAACCGCCATTACATGTTTGGGGGCTTTCTATTATCTTTGGGGTTCTGCTCCGGGGCAGATAGCTTTCCTATTTCTATCTTTAGGTGTAGTTAGTTTCTCAGGCTGTGACGAGGCGTCTAGGACCAACGTAGGAACGCTCCACGGCTGCCTCTAGTTGTGGTGGTTAGTCAGGGTACTGCAATCTCATAGATTCCAACTGCTCTGGTGTATTTCCTTTTTTACCTGCACTCCTCAGCTACCGAAACATAACAGTATCACCGGCCATAAAAATTGTATGGTACTCACAGAAGGGAAAAAATATTTTGAAGGAAGAAAAGTTGTCAGAGATATTTTTCTGTTTGTTGCATTTTTTTTTTTTTTTTTTTCCCTCTGTATCTCTGGGTGCTGGGGAGGATCTTTTCTCCCAATGGAGTTTGCACAGTTGTCTGGCCGTGTGGATCAGCTTGCCACTGAGGTTCAGAGTATTGCTACCTATCTTGCTAGGTTGCCTGTTGTGGAACCTAGGATCCCCATGCCAGATTTGTTTTTGGGGATCGAGCTAAGTTTCAGAATTTCAAAAATAATTGTAAATTGTTTCTTGCCTTAAAATCTAAGTCCTCAGGAAACGCAGCGCAGCAGGTTCAAATTATCATCTCTCTCCTGCGCGGCGATCCTCAGGATTGGGCTTTTTCCCTGATACCTGGGGATCCTGTTTTGAGTGATGTTGATGCATTTTTTCAGGCTTTGGGGTTATTGTACGATGAGCCTAATGTCACTGATCAAGCTGAAAAAGCCTTGTTGGCATTAAATCAGGGGCTTGATGACGCTGAGTTATACTGTCAGAGATTCCGTAGGTGGGCAGTCCTGACCAAGTGGAATGACGACGCTTTGGCGGCCCTTTTCCGGAAGGGTCTGTCGGATAATGTAAAGGATGTTATGGTGGGATTCCCTGTCCCCTCTGGTCTCAATGATTCTATGTCATTAGCGATTCAAATTGACAGACGTTTGCGTGAGCGGAGAAGTATGCGTGGAATGGTGTTGCCTTGTGAGCCAGCTTCTGAGCCCATGCAGTGTGATAGAGTGGTGTCTGGGGCACAGCGTCATGAGTTTCGAAAGCGCAATGGGTTATGTTTCTACTGTGGTGATGCCTCTCATGCTATTTCAGTCTGCCCTAAGCGGGGAAGACGTTTTGCACGCTCAGTTGTCTTGGGTAGTGTTCAGACTAAGTTTTTGTTAACTGTCACTCTGATATGCTCTCTGTCCTCATTTTCTGCTCAGGCTTTCGTTGATTCTGGAGCAGCTATTAACCTGATGGATTATGATTTTGCTAAACGTTGTGGGTTTCCCTTGATACCCCTACAGAAGTCTATTCCTTTACTGGGGATCGATTCTACCCCTTTGGCTGAGAATAAACCCCAGTTTTCTACTCAGATGATAATGAGGGTTGAACCTGATCACCAGGAGTGCTGCAAATTTTTGGTTCTATATAATCTGCATGACATTATAGTGCTGGGTTTCCCTTGGTTACAGTCTCATAATCCTGTTTTGGATTGGAAATCTGTGTCTGTAACCAGTTGGGGCTGCCAATGTGTTAATACCAACACTCCTGTTTTTTCTGCCTCCCCCCAGGCTGAGGATGTTCCTGACTTTTTGTTTGATTTTTCTGATGTGTTTAGCGAAAGTAAATCTGCATCCTTGCCTCCCCATAGGAGCTATGACTGCGCTATTGAATTAGTGCCAGGTAGTAAATTCCCTAAAGGTCTCCTTTTTAACTTGTCTGTACCTGAACATGACGCTATGCGGTCTTATATCAAGGAATCATTGGAGAAGGGTCATATCAGACCATCCTCTTCACCCTTAGGTGCCGGTTTTTTCTTTGTGGCCAAAAAAGATGGTTCATTAAGGCCGTGTATTGATTATCGTCTCTTGAACAATATTACTGTGAAATATCAATACCCGTTACCCTTGATTTCTGACCTGTTTTCCAGGGTGAAAAACGCTACTTGGTTTACCAAGCTTGACCTCAGGGGGGCGTATAACCTTATTCGCATTAAGCACGGGGATGAATGGAAGACGGCATTTAACACCCCTGAAGGGCATTTTGAGTACCTTGTGATGCCCTTTGGGCTCACTAATGCTCCTTCCGTCTTCCAGTCCTTCATGAATGACATTTTCAGGGATTTTGTGGACAAGTTTCTGATTGTTTATTTGGATGATATCTTGATTTTTTCTAATGACTGGGACTCTCATGTGAAACATGTTCGAACTGTATTCCAGATTTTGAGAGAGAATGCTCTGTATGTGAAGGGATCAAAGTGTCTTTTTGGCGTACAGAAGATCTCATTTCTGGGATTCATTTTGTCCCCATCTGTTATTGAAATGGACCCGGTCAAGGTTCAGGCCATCTGTGATTGGGTCCAACCTACTTCATTAAAGGCTCTTCAGAGATTTTTGGGTTTTGCCAATTTTTATCGTAAATTTATTGGTAATTTCTCGGTTATTGTTAAACCATTAACTGATTTGACCAGAAAGGGTTCTGATGTGGTGAATTGGCCTCCTGAGGCAGTCTCTGCGTTTCAGGAACTTAAGCAGAGATTCACTTCTGCTCCTGTTCTACGGCAGCCTGATGTTTCTCTGCCATTTCAGGTGGAGGTTGATGCCTCTGAAATTGGGGCAGGTGCCGTTTTGTCCCAAAAAGATCCAGAGACCTCTAAAAGTAACCCTTGTGCCTTTTTCTCTCGAAAATTTTCTCCTACTGAACGTAATTATGACGTGGGTAATCGGAAGTTATTGGCCATGAAGTGGGCTTTTGAAGAGTGGAGACATTGGCTGGAGGGAGCCAAACATCAGGTGGTGGTCCTTACGGACCATAAGAATCTGGTCTATCTGGAATCTGCCAAGCGACTCAATCCTAGACAGGCCAGGTGGGCCTTGTTTTTCACACGTTTTAATTTTGTGGTTTCCTTTCTTCCTGGCACTAAGAATGTTAAGGCGGATGCCCTCTCGAGGAGTTTCCTTGCGTACTCTCCTGAGCTATCTGATCCCTCTGTTATTTTGAAGGAGGGTGTAGTTCTTTCCGCCATCTCGCCCAATTTGAGACTTGCTCTGGAGGGGTGTCAGGAGGATAGGCCCGAGCGCTGCCCTGTTGGAAAATTGTTTGTCCCGGACCAATGGAAAAAGAGTGTGATGTCTGAGATTCATTGTTCCGCATTGGCTGGGCATCCCGGAATTTTTGGTACCAGAGACTTGGTTAGTCGGTCCTTTTGGTGGCCTACCTTGTCTCGCGATGTCAGGGAATTTGTGCAGTCCTGCGGGACTTGCTCTCGCTCCAAGCCTTGCTCTCGCTCTAGTGGTTTGTTGATGCCATTGCCTGTGCCCAAGAGACCATGGACCCATATCTCTATGGATTTCATTTCCGATCTTCCTGTTTCTCAGAGAATGACCACCATCTGGGTAATTTGTGATAGGTTTTCCAAGATGATACATCTTGTGCCATTACCTAAGTTGCCTTCCTCCTCTGAATTGGTGCCGTTGTTCCTTCAGCACGTGGTTCGTTTACACGGCATTCCTGAGAACATTGTGTCTGACAGAGGAGTCCAGTTTGTTTCCAGATTTTGGAGGACTTTTTGTTCTAAACTGGGTGTTCAATTGTCTTTCTCCTCGGCATTTCATCCTCAGACCAATGGTCAAACTGAGAGAACAAACCAGACATTGGAGACTTATCTAAGATGCTTTGTGTCTGCTGATCAGGATGACTGGGTCTCTTTTTTGCCTTTGGCTGAGTTTGCTCTTAATAATAGGGCTAGCTCTGCCACTTTGATGTCTCCGTTTTTCTGTAATTCTGGGTTTCACCCTCGATTTTCTTCAGGACAGACGGAGGCTTCTGTCTGTCCAGGTGTTGACTCTGTTGTTGAGCGTATGCAGCAGATTTGGGACCAGGTAGTGGAGAGGTTGTCCCTCTCTCAGGAGAAGGCCCAGCGGTTTGCTAACCGGCATAGGACTGATGGTCCTCGGTTTAAAGTGGGGGACTTGGTCTGGTTGTCCTCAAAGAATATTCGTATGAGAGTAGCATCTCCTAAATTTAAGCCTAGGTTCATTGGACCTTATAAGATCATGGAGATTATTAATCCTGTTTCTTTTCGTTTGCTTCTTCCAGGGACATTTAAGATCCATAACGTGTTCCACAAGTCCTTGTTGAAGAGGTTTGTTGAGCCAGTGGTTCCTGCTGCTGTGCCTCCTGACCCTGTTTTGGTTGAGGGCAATCTGGAGTATGTGGTTGAGAAAATATTGGATTCTCGTTTTTCTAGATGAAGACTCCAGTATTTGGTTAAATGGAGAGGTTATGGTCAGGAAGACAATTCTTGGGTGTTTGCTTCGGACATCCATGCTAGGAGACTTATCCGTGCGTATCATAGAACTCATCCTGACCGACCTGGTTGCTCAAATGAGGGTTCGGTGACCCCTCCTCAAGGGGGGGTACTGTTGTGAATGGGTTTGAGATGAGTTCTGAGCAGAGGCTCCCTCTGGTGGTTACAAGCGGTACTAGTGAGGATTGTCAGGTGTTACTGATTGGTCTTATGTAAGGGAGTCATTTTCCATCAGGGTTGCCGGTGATCAATTGTTCTGGTCTGAATCCTTCTTTCCAGTTTCCCTTGTAGCCTGCTGTGTCGTGTCTGCATCTCCTGCTATCAGATAAGACAATTTCTTATTTTGTGTTTTTGCTATATTTTTGCATTTTGTCCTGCACTTCTGTGGGGGCCTTCAGGGTCCCCTCCGGGGGCTTTTGCCCTCTCAGTTTAGTCCAGCCACTGTGTTTTGTACTTTTGCTTTTTCCAGTTTTTTCAGTGGCTGCTGTTTTGATTTTGTTACACCAGAGAACTAATTTAGGTGGTAGAGGTCGTGTGATCTCAGATGATTTTGAAATTAGTAGAGTTGGTGTTTTTTCAGGGTTTTCTGAGATTGCAGTAAGTACCCTTCCTGTCCTTTTCTGTTTAGATAGTTTGGGCCCCAGCGTTTGCTCATACTATTTTCTTTCTGTGTCAGTATTTCCTCTTGTCTAACCGCCATTACATGTTTGGGGGCTTTCTATTATCTTTGGGGTTCTGCTCCGGGGCAGATAGCTTTCCTATTTCTATCTTTAGGTGTAGTTAGTTTCTCAGGCTGTGACGAGGCGTCTAGGACCAACGTAGGAACGCTCCACGGCTGCCTCTAGTTGCGGTGGTTAGTCAGGGTACTGCAATCTCATAGATTCCCACTGCTCTGGTGTATTTCCTTTTTTACCTGCACTCCTCAGCTACCGTAACATAACAGAGCTCGCTTAGTCTGGACAGGAGGAGTCCAGGCACAGAAGGAGACTCCAGGAGGTGAGCTCTCTCAGTCTGGGTGATCGAGGTGTCCCGGACACAAGAGGAGTCTCTGTGACACTCCATGCTGGTAATTACGGAATATAAGGAGAACTCTCTCAGTCTGGATGCGAGGTGTGCCATTCAGACACAAAGAGGAGATTCTAGGAAAAACCATGCTGGTAACCGCTGAACATATGTGTTGTTTTGGCCCAGGCTGTTAGAGTCTGGTCCCGGATAGTGAGGGACGCTATCTATGTGTAGTAAGTGGCTGGAGAAGCCCAGGATTTATGTTTATGATTTGGTTTTGATTATGTTCTGTTTGCTGTGGACTTTAATAAAACTGGTTGCGGCCAGTTTTTACCAGAACTGCTGTCTGTGAATGGACTCTTTATGCCACTCCGTCTCCCCAAGACGGCGATCCCAGAGCTATATCCCCTGAAAAGCTTACAACTCCTATTCTTCTGCTTTAACTGGTACGTCTGAACCTTCTCTCTATCCAGAATACCCACTGCACCCCAGAATCCTATGTACTCCTATTCTTCTGCTTTAACTGGTACGCTGCGGCTTTTTCCCTGATTTTAATTCCATGTAGCATACTTCAGATTTACTGAATACATATTGATATGTTTGTGAGCTTCACTCCTAGACCTATCCCCCATGCTAGGCAAATGTTCCATTAACTGCAATCTGTTAATTGCTCCCTACTGTGAACTGTCCTCCTCCCTTCTCCTCCCCTCTCTCCTTCACACCTGGCTTCATTACTTGGACATTTGAATGGTATAAGTTGAATGGAGCAGGTCAGATATGACCTTGGTCAGATGTGACATCATTTTAAGTGTGACATCTTTGAAGTGTTACATCAGAAATATATCCAGAAATAGTCCAGAAATCGGTCAGAAGGTAAGAATAATCACTTTCTTCTATTTTTACTTGCCTTTCTTTTACCCTGCTCTTTAACCATGTTCACGTTTGCCCTCACCGTTTTTGCTCCACTAATCTTCACTCTCCTTCGCTATCCCCAAACCCCTGCAAGCTCCAACCAAATAACTGTCTCCCCCTCTCTCTTACCCCCCCACATTGCCTCATCTGCAGACCTGCTTCTTAACCTCAGACCTCTCCCACTAAAATATAACGTAAGCCGGTCACTCTCCTTCACTTATCTTCTTTACCTTTCTCTGCTTCTTCTCACTGCTGGCGACATATCCCCCAATCCTGGCCCCCCCTGCCTCATACATCCCACTAATCCTCACCCCTATACTTCTCACAGTAAGAGAAACTACCGCAATCCTTCACACTTAAAACCTGTGCCACTGACCCCTACCCCCCAGCTTTCTCTCTCTGGAGCACTCAAAAACGCCCGCTCCGTCTGAAACAAGCTCCACGTGATCCACGATCTCTTTACCTCCCGCAACCTCTCCTTCCTGGCCCTCACTGAGACCTGGCTGATGCCCCATGACACGGCCTCCCCTGCTGCACTGAGTTACGGTGGCCTCCACTTCACCACACTCCTCGCTCTGGCAACAGACATGGTGGAGGCGTGGGTTTCCTTCTTTTTAATAACTGCTCCTTCAACCCTATCCAACCCCCACCCTCCCTCATCCTCCCGTCCTTTGAGGTCCACTCGGTCCGTATCTACTCTCCCTCTAATCTCCAAATGGCCGTCATATACCGACCACCGGGCTCAGCCACTGCCTTCATTGACCACTTCTCCAGCTGGCTTCTTCACTTTCTCTCTGCTGACATCCCCACCATCATGGGTGACTTTAATATCCCTATTGACACCCGCCAGCCAGCAGCCTCCAAACTCCTGTCACTTACTTCATCCTTTGGACTTACTCAGTGGTCCTCCACAGCCACCCACACAGATGGACATACATTAGACCTCATCTTCACCCGTCTCTGTTCACCCGCCTCTGTTCCCTATCTAATCTCACAATCTCTCCTCTACCCCTATCAGACCACCACCTTCTCACATTCTCATCCCTGTCCTCTTCACCTGCCCCCTATGTCCAGCCACTGGCACATCCTCGCAGAAACCTAGCACACCTAGACATTCACAGACTCTCAGACTCTCTTCTACCTCTGTCCTCCATATCTTCACTCCACGACACAGACAGCGCCACCGCTTTCTATAACACCACCCTCACATCTGCCATAGACTCAGTCTCCCCTCTCATGCACGGCAAAGTGCAACGAATCAATAGGCAACCCTGGCACAACAATCTCACCAAAAAACTTTGACAATCATCCAGGGTCGTGGAGTGGCATTGGAAGAAAACACGCCTGCCAGACGACTTCACTGCTTTCAAACAAGCTACACTTGCCTTTAAAATAGCCCTCACCTCTGCTAAACAGACCTATTTTACAAACCTTGTATCTTCATTATCCTACAACCCAAAACAACTGTTCAGCACATTCAACTCTCTCCTTCGCCCACCACTGCCACCTCCAACTCCCCTTATCTCTGCCGAGGACTTTGCCACCTACTTCAAAAATAAGATTGACCAAACAAGGCAAACCTTTACTGTTCCACCACCCAACCACTCCATATACCAGACCTCTTCCCTTCCCTACTAATCTCCCTCTCCAACATCACTGAAGGAGAGCTTACTCATCTCCTTTTCAAATCACACCTTACCACCTGTGCACTTGACCCCATCCCTTCCCACCTGCTCCCCAACCTCACTAACATGCTCATCCCAGCCCTAACCCATCTCTTCAACCTATCGCTATCTTCTGGTACCTTTCCCTCTGCCTTCAAACATGCCACCATCACACCCATCCTCAAAAAAGAAACGACCCAACTGCTATGTCCAGCTATCGCCCAATATCATTGCTCCCGTTTGCTTCCAAACTCCTTGAGAACCATGTCCACGCTCAACTTTCCTCCCACCTCTCATCTAACTCTCTCCTTGACAGCCTCCAATCTGGCTTCCGCCCCCACCACTTCACTGAAACTGCCCTGACCAAAATTACTAATGACTTACAGCCAAAGCTAACAGACAGTTCTCCATCCTCCTCCTCCTTGACCTGTCCTCTGCCTTTGACACAGTTGACCACTGCCTACTGCTATAGATTCTTTCTTCCCTTGGCATCAAACACCTTGCCCTGTCCTGGATCGCCACTTACCTTTCCGACCGCACATTCAGCGTCTGCCACTCCCACACTACCTCCTCATCCTGCCCTCTCTCTGTTGGAGTTCCTTAAGGCTCTGTCCTGGGGCCCCTACTTTTTTCCATCTATACCCTTGGCCTAGGACAACTCATGAAGTCCCATGGCTTCCAGTACCACCTGTATGCGGACGACACTCAGATCTACCTCTCTGGCCCAGATGTCACCTCTCTGCTGTCCAGAATCCCGAAGTATCTATCAGCCATATCCTCCTTCTTCACCTCTCGCTTCCTAAAACTCAATATAGACAAAACTGAACTCATCATCTTTCCTCCATCCCACGTATCTTCCCTACCCGATCTACTGTATCTATTATGGTAAATGGCATCACAATCTCTCCCGCACCTGAAATCCGCTGCCTCGGAGTAACTCTCGACTCTGCCCTGTCCTTCAAACCACGCATCCAAACTCTTGCCAGCCACCTCCTGTCGCCTCCAACTTAAAAACATTTCCAGAATCCGTCCCTTCCTCAGCCCTCAATCTACTAAAACTCTTGTGCATGCCCTCATCATCTCCCGCCTCGATTACTGCAACACAATCCTCTGTGGCCTCCCCGTCAACTCTCTTGCACCACTCCAGTCTGTCCTCAACTCTGTTGCCCGACTAATCCACCTCTCCCCTCGTAACTCCCCTGCTTCTCTCCTCTGCAAATCCTCTCCACTGGCTCCCAATTCCCCAACGAATCCAGTTCAAACTACTAACACCTACAAAGCCATCCACAACCTGTCTCCTCCCTATATCTCTGAACTAATCTCCCAATATCTTCCTTCACGTAATCTTCGATCCTCCCAAGATCTCCTACTATCCTCCACACTTATTCGTTCCTCACACAACCGCCTCCAAGATTTCTCCCGAACTTCCCCCATCCTCTGGAATTCCACGCCTCAACATGTACGATCCACCACCCTTGGATCCTTCAGATGGAACCTGAAAACCCATCTCTTCAGGAAAGCCTACAGCCTGCAATAACCATTCCGCCTCGTCGCCACCACCCGAGCTTCCGCCTCGCCGCCAACACCCGAGCTGCCGCCTCGCCGCCACCACCACAGAGCTGCCGCACCCCCGACCTTCTGTTTCTTCCCCACTATCGTATAGAATGTAAGTCTGCAAGGACAGGGTCCTCTCCCCTCTGTATCAGTCTGTCATTGTAAATTTGTTTACTGTAAACGATATCTATAACTTTGTATGTAACCCCTTCTCATGTACAGCACCATGGAATTAATGGCGCTATATAAAAAAATAATAATAATTAATATGCTCGGATACAGCACTCTGTGAACAGCGAGCTTCTTTAGCAATGACCTTTCGCGGCTTACCCTCCTTGTGGAGTGTGTCAATGACTGCCTTCTGGACATCTGTCAAGTCAGCAGTTTTCCCCATGATTGTGGAGCTTACTGAAACAGACTGAGGGACGTTTTTAAACGTTTAGGAAGCCTTTGCAAGTGTTTTTTGTTAATTATTCTAATTTACTGAGATAATGACTTTTGGGTTTTCAAAATCATCAACATTAAAAGAAATAAACACGTGAAATAGATCACTCTGTTTGTAATGACTATATAATATATGAGTTTCTCTTTTTGTACTGAAGAACTAAAATAATTAAAAAATATTTAGAATTAAGAGTCCTCAGTGGTTGATACCTTTTAATGGCTAACTGAAAAGATAATAAATTGCAAGCTTTCGAGACTATTCAGGTCTCTTCATCAGGCAAAGACTAAAACAAAAACTGAAGAATCACATATTTATACACAACACAGCACAGAAATAATGCAATAGGTAAGACAAGTGATGTGAAGCAGAACTGTCATTATGGGAGAGGGATGAACATAAATATTGGAACAGTTCATAGATAAGGAGTTTGAAAGTTTTATTGCCCTCTGATTGGGGTCTGGTATTGTGTTTTGATGCCCCCAGGTCAGAGAAGCAGATTCCTTAATTGATGTACAAGGACATAAATCCATGGGATATATTCATTCCAGCACTGAGAGTGTCAAAGGTCATCATGAGCTTATATTCCCAAACCTTTCTATCTCTCTCAGATTTAAAGTTAGATTTTAATACAAGTAATTTCATGTCCATCATGCTATGACCGGGGATACAAAAGTGTTTGGCCACAGGCAGATCCATTCTTTTTTCTCTTATTGTGTGGCGATGGGAATTCATCCTTGTTCTCAGTTTTTGCCCTGTCTCCCCCACATACAGACCCCCAGTTGGACATTTCGTACAAATAATTAGGTACACCACATTAGATGTGATGCAGCTGAAAGTACCTGGGATCTTGTAGTCCTGATGGGAGTTGGGGATCTTTATCTTGTCCGTGGTCATTATAAATGGGCAGGTTTTGCATTTCTTCTTGTTGCAAGGAAAGGTTCCTGCAGCTGTTGGAGAAGACAAGGAGCTTCTGACAATGATGCTTCTTAGATTTGGGGGCTGCCTAAAACACAGTAGTGGGGGGTCTGGAAATATGGATTGTAATTGGGCATCTTTTTGTAGTAAAGGTTGTAATTTCCATGCAGCTCCCCTTAGCACCTCCAGATTTGGATTGTAGGTGACCACTAGAGGCACCCGGTTATTTTCATCTTTAGTTTTGTACTGTAGCAGGTGATTCCTTGATATTCTTGTGGCTCTTGTAATTTGGTTTTCAATTGTTCTTGGATTTTGGCCCTGGTTCAAAAAGGTCTTTCTGAAGCGACCAAGGTGTTCATCTCTATCCATGGGGTTGGAACATATACGATTGTATCTGATGGCTTGGCTGTAGACTGTAGGCTGTAGAATCCAGGGAGGCCGATTATTTCATGTGTGTATTTTCATGTTACTGAGCAGGTATCTGGATGGGTAGAGGGTATTCTTAAACCCCTGGTAAAGAATACATCCAGCTACATTCAGGACACAACTGACCTACTGAATAAAATAGCAGCAATAGGTCCTCTACCAGAAGGAACCATCATGGCCACCATGGATGTGGAATCTTTGTACTCTAATATCCCACACCAGGATGGATTAAATGCCTGCAAAGTCTTCATGGAAAACACCGGTAATGATGCTGATTCCGTGGTGATACTCACAAAATTCATCCTCACCCACAATTACTTTGAATTTGACGACAAGATCTATCTTCAGGAGACTGGCACAGCTATGGGAAGTAAAATGGCTCCACAGTATGCAAATCTTTTCATGGCCAAGCTTGAAAGCGACTTTTTGTCCTCATGTCCCATCAGGCCTCGGACCTACTACCGCTACATTGATGATACCTTAATCATCTGGACGGAGTCTGAGCAACAGCTAAAGACGTTCCACGAACAGTTTAAGCAATTTCATCCCACCATTAACTTAACACTCAACTACTCCAGCACTAAAATTAACTTTTTAGACACCACCATTAAGCTAAAGAACAATGAAATAGAGACATCCCTGTATCAGAAGCCAATCAACCATCCGACATACCTTAAATGGGACAGTTTCCATCCAAAACACATAAAAAACTCTATTGTCTACAGCCAAGCCATCAGATACAATCGTATATGTTCCAACCCCATGGATAGAGATGAACACCTTGGTCGCCTCAGAAAGACCTTTTTGAACCAGGGCCAAAATCCAAGAACAATTGAAAACCAAATTACAAGAGCCACAAGAATATCAAGGAATCACCTGCTACAGTACAAAACTAGAGATGAAAATAACCGGGTGCCTCTAGTGGTCACCTACAATCCAAATCTGGAGGTGCTAAGGGGAGCTGCAAGGAAATTACAACCTTTACTACAAAAAGATGCCCAATTACAATCCATATTTCCAGACCCCCCCACTACTGTGTTTTAGGCAGCCCCCAAATCTAAGAAACATCATTGTCAGTAGCTCCCTGTCCTCCCCAACAGCTGCAGGAACCTTTCCTTGCAACAAGAAAAAATGTATAACCTGTGCATCTATAATGACCACGGACAAGATAAAGATCCCCAACTCCCATCAGGACTACAAGATCCCAGGTACTTTCAGCTGCATCACATCTAATGTGGTGTACCTAATTATTTGTATGAAATGTCCAACTGGGGGTCTGTATGTGGGGGAGAGAGGGCAAAAACTGAGAACAAGGATGAATTCCCATCGCCACACAATAAGAGAAAAAAGAATGGATCTACCTGTGGCCAAACACTTTTGTATCCTCGGTCATAGCATGATGGACATGGAATTACTTGTATAAAAATCTAACTTTAAATCTGAGAGAGATAGAAAGGTTTGGGAATATAAGCTCATGATGACCTTTGACACTCTCAGTGCTGGAATGAATATATCCCATGGATTTATGTCCTTGTACATCAATTAAGGAATCTGCTTCTCTGACCTGGGGGCATCAAAACACAATACCAGACCCCAATCAGAGGGCAATAAAACTTTCAAACTCTATGAACTGTTCCAATATTTATGTTCATCCCTCTCCCATAATGACAGTTCTGCTTCACGTCACTTGTCTTACCTATTGCATTATTTCTGTGCTGTGTTGTGTATAAATATGTGATTCTTCAGTTTTTGTTTTAGTCTTTGCCTGATGAAGAGACCTGAGTAGTCTCGAAAGCTTGCAATTTGTTATCATCTTTTCAGTTAGCCATTAAAAGGTATCAACCACTGAGGACTCTCAATTCTAAATATTTTTCTATCTACTGGCTAACACGGTACGAAGATACACATCTTTCCTATATTAAAATAATTTAACATTTTGATGATATTCTAATTTTGTGAGAACTGGAAGAACCTGTATGTATATATTTATTGTTATTTTATGATTTAAAAAAATAGATATTTTTACAAATTTTTTTTAATTTTTTTTTTTTTTCTTAAAGTCCCACTATGGGACTTTCACTTTCAGCAGCCACATTGCAGTTATAATCCATTGCAATGCAAAGCATTGCAATGGATTTTAACTGTCAGTACTACACTGACATAAGCTGCTGAGACCATGCTCTGTGCATGGTCTGAGGGGCTTGCTGTAGTCTGTTGACCTGTATGTCGTCACCTGTTATGATTTGGTAGCCGAGGAGGACAGTAACAAAAATAGCCAAGGCAGCCAGACACCCAGAGAGGTTGGTAACTAATGGATTGCAGACCCCTAAACTAACCACACAACTAGAAGCAGCCGTGGGACGTACCTATGATGACCTAGACGCCTCGACACAGCCGGAGTGTTAGCTAAGCCTAAAGATAGAAAGGGGAAAGCTAACTGCCCGGAGTAGCGCCCCAAAGGAATAGGTAGCCCCCACACATATATTGGCGGTGAGACAAGATGAAATACAAACGCAGGCAGAAAATAGAGTAAGAAAACGCTGGGGCCCAAAACTATCTAGATAAGACAGGACAGGAAAGAATACTATCTGCAATCCAGCAAAACACTAGGAAAAATTCCAACACTTCTGATTCCAAAAATACTGAGACCACACCTTCTCTCCCCCGCTAGATCAGAACTCTGGTGTGAACAGGTAGCTACCCAGAAGCCACTGAAATAACAGGGACTGAACAAATAAACCGAGATAAATGAGAAACAGAGACCAGCGCAGGCCTCACTCAGAAGGGCAGAAAAACAAAAGAAAACAAAACCACAGAAACAAGCGGAAAATAACTTATCTGAAAGTTGCAGGAGACAGCAGAAAGCAAGCTGACTTCCAAACTGGACCAGGAAGAAACAACGAAATCACCGGCGAGGATCATGGGAAGGTTACTCCCTTAAATCTCCCCAGTCATCACTCCAAGATTGCCAATCATTCGCAGCTGAATCCTCAGCTGAAGGGCCTCTGTCAGTCAAGGCAGCTTCATTACTATCAGCAGCCACCAGAGGGAGCCCCAACTCAGAATCCAGAGCGTTCACAACAGTCACCATAGCAACGATCGGAGGGTGCCGATCGGAGGGCGGAGGGAGCTCCCTCCATCTGCTTACCTTTTAAATTCTGCTATCATTAGCAAAGTATTTAGGGGGCTAAAGTGCTGGGAGTGGTGCGGGCACTGCTCTTGCACTGAGTACTAGGTGTCAGCTGTCAGAATCAGTTGACATCCAGCCGTGATAGCTAGCTTATAGGCTGTGTGCGCGCAACATTGCCTGAAGTACTCAGTACGTGTATGTTCGGTAAGTACCAGCCGACCAAGATGTACTGAGTACGTCCAAGGTTGGGAAGGGGTTAATGTTTGGCGAGATGTTCTTTTCCTGAAATTCTGTGCCCTTTTTCTCTACACATATCTTTGATCATTGTGGCCAAAGTGTTCAATTTTAACCTCATCAGTCCACAGTACTTGTTTCCAAAATGCATCAGGCTTGTTTAGATGGCACTGAATGTTATGGTGAGGATGCAGAAGAGGTTTTCTTCTGATGTCTCTTCCATGAAGGCCATATTTGTGCAGGTGTCTCTGAACAGTAGAACAATGTACCACAACTCCAGAGTCTGCTAAATCTTTCTGAAGGTCTTTTGCAGTGAATTGGGGTTTCTGATTTGCCTCTTTAGCAATCCTTCGAGCAACCGTCACTGACAGTTTGCTTGGACTTCCAGCTGTTATCTTGACCTCCACTGTTTTTGTTAAGTGCCATTTCTTAATTATATTTCAAACTGAGTAAAAGGCAATTTGAAAATGCTTTGCTATCTTCTTATATCCTTCTTGTACTTTGTGGGCCTCCACCATTTTTATTTTCAGAGTGCTAAGCAGCTGCTCAGAAGAACCCATGGCTGCTGTTTTTTGGAACAAGGTTAGAAGAGGCTGGGTTTTTATAAAGCTGGGAAATTTTCATCACCTGACCTTTCCCAACGATGGTAGTGAACAAGCCATAACCCTAAAAGGCTAATTAAGGTCTGAAACCTTGGTCAAAGTTATCTGAGCACAAAAATATACAAGGGTGCCCAAACTTTTGCATCGTCCCATTTTCATTTTTTGTAATTTTTAAAATGTAAAAGATGAAAATATATATTTTTTGCCTAAAATACAAAGGAAATGTGTCATCTGTAATTTATGTCTTTTAGAGATCATTTCATTTTCAACTTGCTTAACTGTTCATAATAACAGTAGTTTTGATTAAGGGTGCCCAAACTTTTACATGCCATTTTATGTCCTCCATCCTGGTATATATGTCCCTTATTCTGGGTCACAGCCTGATATATATATCCCCATCCTTGTTATATAAGTCCCCCATCCTGGTATATATGTCACTTATCCTGGTATATATGTCCCCCATCCTGGTATATAAGTACCCCATCCTGGTATATAAGTCCCTTATCCTGGACCATTCTGATATATACTGTATATCCCCCATCCTGGTATATATGTTCCCCATCCTGGTATATATGTCCCTTATCCTGGTATATATGTCCCCCATCTTGGTATATAAGTCCCTTATCCTGTATCATCATGATATATACTGTATATCCCCCATCCTGGTACATATGTCCCCCATCCAGGTATATATGTCCCCCATCCTGGTATATAAGTCCTTTATCCTGGCCCATCCTGATATATACTGTGGAATCCCAATCCTGGTATATATGTCCCCCATCCTGGTATATAAGTCCCTTATCCTGGTATATAAGTCCCTTATCCTGGCCCATCCTGATATATACTGTATATCCCCCATCCTGGTATATATGTCCCCCATCCTGGTATATAAGTCCCTTATCTTGGCCCATCCTGATATATACTGTATATCCCCCATCCTGGTATATATGTCCCCCATCCTGGTATATAAGTCTCTTATCCTGGTATATAAGTCCCTTATCCTGGCCCATCCTGATATATACTGTATATCACCCATCCTGGTATATATGTCCCCCATCCTGGTATATAAGTCCCTTATCCTGGCCCATCCTGATATATACTGTATATCCCCCATCCTGGTATATATGTCCCCCATCCTGGTATATATGTCCCTTATTCTAGCCCATCCTGATATATACTGTACATCCCCCATCCTGGTATATATGTCCCCCATCCTGGTATATAAGTCCCTTATCCTGGCCCATCCTGATATATACTGTATATTTCCAATCCTGGTATATATGTCCCTTATCCTGGTCCCCATCCAGGTATATATGTGGTATCCCACAAAGTGGCCATTTCTATGGGATACCGGATATATAGTGTGTTTTCATATAAATGCTGTGAATTTTTATGTGGACTGTGCATTTTAAATGCATTATGAGACCTGCCTGTCATTCTGGTATATATGTCCCTTATCATAGCCCATCCTAATATGAACTGTATATCCCCCATTCTGGAATATGTCCCTTATCCTGGGCCCCTTCCTGGTATATTTGTCTCCTATCCCGGTATACATATCCCCCATCCTGCTATGTATATGCTCTGCCCTGACATATGTCCCCTGTTCAGCCTCTGTTCCTTAATGCATAGAAAAAATTAAACCATTAAACTCACTCCCCCGCCATGCAGCGTCCTCTTCAGCGTGCAAGCGACGGGAGTACATGATGTCACTGCCATGAGCCCCTAGTCATGTGCACGCTGACTTCAGCTGTCGGCCTCTGACTGGCCCGGCAGTGAGCATTGTGGTGGACGGACCCGCCGTGTCTTTGTACCGAAATACACTGCAGCTGAATGTGAGTCAGAGGATGCACATCCAGTTGAAGATTGTGCTGGTGTCGGCGGGCCACCACCAGCATGGGGCCGGTTGCAACCTTTGTGACCGTGGTCGTTACTCCCTTGTCTATATGTCTGTCTATATCTACAGTATATCTATTATCTATCTCTAGAGCATTCGTTGCTGTCCAAAAATGCTAGGAAAACGCAGGTGAAAAAAACACATTGAAAAAACATAAAAAAGCAACAAAAACGTGTGTTTTTGTCGCTGCGTTTTTTTCCTGCCAAGAGATGCAGAAATGGTGCAGAAATGTTTGCATCATGATCCAGAGAAGTAAATGGTGGTGGTGGGGTGATGACTGCATCTCTGAAGGTCTAGGGCAGTGACGGGGTTAACAATGATTTTATGTAAATGTCAAAAGTTTTCTTAAAGAGAGAAAAAGAGTTAAATACCAGATGGATTGGACTTACCCAGGATTATACGGCAGAACACGACGAGCCCGATAACAATGAAACTTGTGAGCACCGACATGTGGGACAGACTCGGCTGCATTTCTGATTCTCAGTTTGGCGGGAAAATCACTGTAGTTTCACTTTTATTTTAAAGGGCCAGTACCTGTAAAGAAATCACAGCCGGAGCAAGAAATCTGCTGCTTGCATTGTTCATGATTGTATGTACATAGTGCCCATAGTCCTAGGGGGTCTGCATTGCTGATAGGGAGGGGCGGAATGATTGGAAAGTTTGATCTTAGCATCATCGCAGAGACATAAGAAATATAATAAACTCCTTCTAGCTCCTTGCAGATATAAAGAAATGAAACGCAGGCCATGTTCACATGCAGCGTTTTTTTTTAGTGCATTTTTTTTTTTGCAGCCAAAACCCTCTCTCTTGGCCAAAAAAAGGCTGCGTGCAAACTGTCCGTTTTTTAGCATCTTTGCATAGTTTTTGTCCCTTTTTTGTCGCAGAATGCACGTTCTTTGGTCTTAGTAGAAGTTTACTAAATTTAGTTTTATTCATCAAAAACACTGTGGAAAAGCGCCTTTGCTTTTTAATGCCTTTTCACTTTTTTTCTCGTTTCCTATGGGTGAAAAAAAGCTGCAAAAACGCTGAAATAATTGACATGCTGGAGATTTTAAACAACCGCTGTAGTTCTCAAATTCAGTTGTGAAGAAAAAAAGAAACGTGTGCAGAAGATTTAAATCTTGCAGCTTTTGCTGGTACAGCAAATAAGCAGCATTAAAATTGCAAGAAAAAAAAGGCAGCAAAAAGAAAAAGTTGCATGTGAACATGTTGGATAGAAGTCACAGCTTTACTCAAAACCAGAAGTAAGCCAGCAATCATTGTCAATACATGGCACCCTCTGTGCTGAGATGTGCAGGCTCTCAGAGCGCTCGTTGCAGAAACAGCAGCTGGAGGGAAACAAACAAGAGAGGTGAGTATTGCATTTTTTTTATGGGGAGCGCAATATATAATATGGAGGCCTATAGGAGTGCATTAGACTATATGGAGGACTATGGGAGTGTATTATGCTATATAGAGGACTATGGGAGGTGCATTATACTATATGGAGGACTATAGGAAGTGCATTATACTGCAAGTAGGCCTATTGGGAGTGAATTATATTATATGGAGGACTATGGGGAAGGCATTATACTTTATGGAAGACTATGGGGAGTGCATTATACAGTAAGGAGGCCTATGGGGACTGTATTATACTATATGGAGGACTATGGGGAGTGCATTATGCTATATGACAGACTATGGGGAGTTAATTATACTATATGATGGACTATGGGGATTGCATTATACTGCATGAAGGACTATGGGGAGTGCATATACTATATGGAGTACTATGGGGAATACATTATACTGTATGGAGGACTATGGGGAGTGCATTATGCTGTACGGTGGACTATGGCAAGTGCTCATTATACTATATGAGGACTATGGGGAGTGCATTATGCTGTACGGTGGACTATGGCAAGTGCTCATTATACTATATGAGGACTATGGGGAGTGCATTATGCTGTACGGTGGACTATGGCGAGTGCTCATTATACTATATGAGGACTATGGGGAGTGCATTATACATTAAGGAGGCCTATGAAGAGTGCATTATACTGTAAGGGGGCCTAAGGACAGTTAATTTGACTGTACAGCGGACTATGGAGTACATTATATTATATGGAGGACTATGGGGAGTGCATTACACTAAATGGTGGACAATGCGGAGTACATTATACTTTATGGAGCACTATGGAAGTGTATTATACTATATAGAGGAATATAAGGGGTGCATTATACCATATGAAGGACTATGAGGAATGCATTATACTGTATGGAGGGCTATAGATGATGCATTATATTATATGGAGGACTATGGGGGTGCACATTATACTATATGGTCGCCTATGGAGAGTGCAATACTCTGTATGGAGACCTCTGGGGTGCACCATACTATATGGAGGACTATGAAATGCATTATACTGTATGGAAGACTATGGGGAGTTCATTATACTATATAGAGGACTATGTGGAGTGTATGATATTATATGGAGGACTATTAGGTACATTACACTGTATAGAAGACTATGGTGAGTGTATTATACTATATGCAGGATTATGGGTTGCATTATACTGTATAGAGGACTATGGAATGCATTTTACTGTATGGATGACAATGGAGAGTGCATTATACTATATGGATGACTATGGGGTGCATTATACTGTATGGAAGACTATAGGGTGCATTTTACCTTAAGGAGGAGTATGGGGTGCATTATAATGTGTGGAGGACAATGGGGAGTTCATTATACTATATGGGGGACTATTAGATGCATTATACTGTATAGAAGACTATGGAGAGTGCATTATGCTATATGCTTCCTGAGGAAGCCGCACATGCTGCGGCGTAACGCGTGGGACCTCGGTGTCTCTGGCCCTGATTGCCCGTTCCTCTCATGCCTTTATCATGAGGTTTGTTACTGGGGTTAATTTCCATTTCTAGTGGCTGCTTCATTGGTTGCCCTTCTTCATTTTCTCCTGGTTGTATTAGTTTTCAGTTTCAGGAGGGGGACTTTTACTATCTCATGGGTTCTCTCATTTCAGGTCAACAGTGTTTGGATTAAATTACAAATTGTATTTTTTCATATTATGCATTATTGGCATTTACTATATTTTTTTGTTGATTCATGACCACATGTTCTTTAGCCACTTGTTCTGTTATCTTTGATATATTCTGGATTGTGTATATATATTCTTTCATCATGGTTACGGGCAGTCTTTGGGGTACCAGAGTCACCCTTATTTTACTTATGTTTTAATTCACTCTGTGTATAACCAATAAAATTGATCACTTTTCTATTTTCACATTATTTTGAGTAGTGTGCGTTATTACGGTAGTTCTTTTCTTTATATACAGTTGTTATTTTGCTACCGATATGCACCTCTCTATTCATTTGTAAATTAATTAGTGCGCCCTATTTCTTCATTACCATACATTATGCTATATGCAGGATTATGGGTTGCATTATACTGTATTGAGGACTATGGGGTGCATTATACTGTATGGAGAACTATGACGGGTGTATTATACTATATGGATGACTATGGTGTGAATTATACTGTATGGAGGACTATGGGGTGCATTTTACCTTAAAGAGGACTATGGGGTGCATTATACTATATGGAGGACTATGGGGGTGTATTATACTACATGGAGAACTATTGGTAGTGCATTATACTTTTGATGACTATGGGGTGTATTACACTGTATGGAGGAATATTAGATGCATTATGCTATATGGAGAACTATGGGGAGTGCATTATGGTATATAGATATAGAAGACTATGAGGTGCATTATACTATATTGAGTGCTATGGGGAGTGCACTATACTGTATGGTGCACTATGGGGAGCCGTATACTATAATGGATGATTATGGGGTGCAGTATACTACGTGGAGGACGATGTGCCAATTATAATATATCAAGGGCTTTGTGAGGGCCATTATTATATTTAGCCTTTATACTGTATGCAAGCAATTATACATTGTGAGGTTTGTGTGGGGTCTGTCATACTGTGTGGAGGGCTATATGTGGGCCATTAAACTCTTTGGAGGGCTAGTGGGGGCCATTATACAGTGTGGTGAGGCGTGGGGCTGTTATACTGTATTTAGGCCCATTAAAATGCATGGGTGCCTGTGTGGGGGTCACAGTTGGGGAATCATACCATGTTGGGGTCACCATACTATGCAGGGGAAGCTGACATGGGGTACAGTAGAGTCATTATGTTGTGTGTGTGGAGGGTTCTGTGGAGGAAGTCACAGTGGGGGTATCATACCGTGTTTGTGGGGCGCTTCTGTTGTCATCATACTTTGTGGGAGCAATGAAAGGGGAATCTTGGAGGAAAATTACTTTGTAATGACTGCAAAGTTGTGTCACATTCTCTTCTGTGACCCCACAGAATATTATTTTTTTGTTTGTTAGGGGGGCCCCAATTAGAACTTCTGCTATAGAGAAACATGATTACTATGCCTTAGGCCGACGGTGTGGAAATTGTTAACTTGTGGCTTTCCAGCAGGGCCCTCACTCCTCTTGGTATCTGTTGATTTATGTGATGAATGTTATTCTATATTTTATTTATTATGTTATTTATGCTTGAGGTTAAAGCCTGTGGTCACTCTATGTGACTTCTGACTTCTGAATCCTCCCAGTGTGTGCATCGTGCATTATGAAGTTCTCTGGTGCCGGGAGTGGGTGATCATCTGACTACAAGTATGCGACTTTCATACATTTGATCACCTACCAACCCTGCGCAGCCACGCTCAATACAAGTCAGAAAATGAAGCAAAATCCAAGCACATCTAGTGGAAATGTGACTGGAGGTTGGGAAATTGCATACTTGTGGTCATATGATCGCCTGAGAATCCTGACAGTCAGCGATGTGAGGATTCAGAACTGTGAATTTACAAGCTGTATTGACATTTTACAAAACATGCTCAACACATGTAATGTGATTATAGAGGTATTATAAACTGAACCTACAGTGCAGAACTTACTAGATTTATAGAACTCAAGGTATAATTTACCTACAATCACTTCTAGCAGCTTAGGATACTCGGGGGATTGTTAAGGTGATAAACCAATAATGTCTTTCACATCATATAAAAGATGGTGTGTACTGTATATTATTACAAGAACGTGCTCATTTCTATTGCTTTCCAGCTCCCACACTTACCGGTGTAGTGATGTGCTTTGGATTAGAGTCATAATCGTTTTATCCTAAAGACTATTTCATGGAGATTAGAGAATTCAACTCCTCCAGAATACAGATTTTTTGCAATTTGCTCCCCTCTAATTGAGCATTAAGGCTGCCAGCTGCAACAGCCATAGAAGTCTGCAAAAGTTTCTTTCGCCTTCACGGGTACCAAGCATCTTCTCTCTTCTGCTCCCTGGGATGAAACTTCCAGCTGGATCAGGCCTCTGACATTTCTTCGATCCGTGCCATCGCGGAGCACTTGTCACTAGTGTTGAGCATTCGGGTATCGGCCGATATTGGCTGTATCGGAATTCCGATTCCGAGTTCCGATATTTTCGTCATATCGGATACCGGAATCGGGATGTCACTGTCACTGTCAGTGTCCGTCGGTGGGTCTGTCAGGAGTCAGCGGCACTTACCCGGCAGAAGATCTCCGGCGGTCACATCCCGGACTGCTTAATGGCCGCCATCCTCTTCTCCCCGCGGTCACATGCAGTTTCTCGCGATAACTGCAGTGACTGCTGGGTAATCGCGGCCGTAAAGCAGTCAGTCCGATGACGTCACCGCCGGGGAAGCAGGTAATCAGCTGTGCTGCGCCGGGATGTCAGGCTCTGCCTGTCATTCCGATGTAGCAGAGCTGGATCGTCGTGGGACTGTCGTTACTATGGACTGCGTCGGACAGGTGGTATACTGTTGGTTTGTTTTTTTTCTTTTTTTACAGGAGATCGATGGCGTCGCAGGAATGAGAGTACAATAAAAGAAATGAAAACTGTGTTGTCTCTTTTATTTCATTAAAAGACTTTTTTCTTGCTGTGTCTTTTTTTTAAACATTTAAAAACTTTGGGATTAATAATGGATCGGTGTCTTATTGACGCCTCTCCATTATTAACCGGGCTTATTGTCACCATGCAATCAACGGTGACATTAACCCCTTATTACCCCACTTGCCACCGCTACAGGGCAGTGGGAAGAGCCGGGTAAAGTGCCACAATTGGCACATCTTTTGATGCGCCAAATGTGGGGCTGCTGTAGCCTGGTATTATCAGGCTGTTGAGGGCCAAAATCCATGGGCCTTGACAGTCTTTTAATACCAGGCTGCAGCAGTCTGCATTTTACTTGGCTGGTTAACAAAAATAGGGGGACCCCTACGCCGTTTTTTTTTCGAGGGGATCCCTATTTTTGTTAACCAGCCAAGCTAAGCAGACTGCTGTGGCCTGGTATTATCAGGCTTGCAAGGTCCATGGATATTGGATCCTTACCAGCCTGAAAAACCAGGCCTCAGCGGTCTGCTTCATCTGGCTGGTTAACAAAAATAGGGGGGACCCATGCCAATTTTTTTCGAGGGGATCCCCTATTTTTGTTAATCAGCCAAGATATGCAGACTGCTGTGGCCTGGTATTATCAGGCTGGCAAGGTCCATGGATCTTGGCTCCTTAACAGCCTGAAAATCCAGGCCTCAGCGGTCTGCTTCATCTGGCTGGTTAACAAAAATAGGGGGGACCCCACGCCATTTTTTTTTCGAAGGGAACCCCTATTTTTGTTAATCAGTTCCCTCTGACGTCACTGATTGTGTCCCTGGCTGACCTGAAGTGAAAGTGGAAAGCAATCAATTAAGCTTTCCACTTAAGGGCCCGTCTCACATAGCGATATCGCTACCGAGATCGCTGCTGAGTCACTAGTTTTGTGACGCAGCAGCGAGCTCACCAGCGATATCGCTGTGTGTGACATTCAGCGACGATCAGCCCCCCTGCCGGGTATCGCTGATTGTCGCGAAATGTCAGGACCTTTTTTTGATCGCTGGTTTCCCGCTGACAGGCACACATCGCTGCGTGTGACAGGCGGGAGACCAGCGATCCGCTGGTAACCAAGGTACACAGCGGGTTTCCAGGCGCGGGGCTGTGCCTAGAAACCCGCTGTGTATACCCTTGAGATTACCAGGCACGCTGGTCTCCCGCCTGTCCAACCACGTCAGCGATGTGTCTGCCTGTCAGCCGGGAGAAACCAGCGATCAAAAAAAGGTCCTGACATTTCAGCGACGATCAGCGATACCCGGCAGGGGGGCTGATCGTCGCTGAATGTCACACACAGCGATATCGCTGGTGAGCTCACTGCTGCGTCACAAAACTAGTGACTCAGCAGCGATCTCGGTAGCGATATCGCTATGTGAGACGGGCCCTTAAGCAATGTTACCCGCAGTGTCGCTGTCCCAGATCGCTGCCTGAGCTGCCTGTTTGGCAGCTCAGCAGCGATCATGTAGCGATACACCAGCGATCCTGACAAGTGCATATCGTTGTCGGGATCGCTGGTGTATCGTTATGTGACACCCAGCCTTTACTCTCCTGTCAGCCAGGAGAGGAACTCATTCATTTGGGGGTTTACTGTGAGGCTGCAGCATTAGCTGCGGTCCCTGCAGTAAACATTAACCCTTTCTGAAGGATTACACCGTGGGACCTGACTGTGCATCATAGGTAAGAATAATTTTGCTTTTTTATTTTATTTTTATTACAGGAAATGGTTTTTGCAGTAAAATAAAATATGGTCAAAAACTGTGTCTTTATTTCATTAAAATGATTTTTAATTAAAGTGTGTGTGTTTTATTTTTATTTCATGCAATAGGATTAATAATTGATAGTTGTCTAATTGACAGCTCTCAATTATTAACCTGGCTTAAAGTGACCTTTCAATTGCAAGGTCATTTTAACCCCTTATTAACCCATTCGCCACCGCTACAGGGCAATGGGAATAGACGGGCAAAGTGCCAGAAAGGGCAAATCTAATTAGAGATTTGCCCTTTCTGGGTGTCTGGGGGCAGATGTTAGTAGCCAGGGGGGGGGGGCCAAAAATAATGGTCCCTCTCTGGGCTATTATTATCTGCCCCACTCACTGGCTTTGTCTGTCTGGTTGCGAAAATAGGGTGGGAGCCCACGCATTTTTTTTCAAACAATTTTACACCTCATATATATATATATAAATGTCATTGAATTTTTGAACATATATATATATATATATTTATATTTATAGTTCATACACTTCTACATAGTATAATAGCCGCTAATTCAATTGCCGGCTTTTGTGAAAATGCAGAACCCGACATGAAATGACACTTGGTGTACATAGGGTTAACCATGTCTTTTCATGTCCTTTGCTATCTGATTTGCACAAACAATTACATAAGTCTATGTGTGCAAAATTTCACACCTGTGGGGGTTAATTAAAGGTGTAAATTCGTAGCAAAAAAGTCCGTTTTTTTTACAACAAATTTACACCTTTAATTAACCCCTACAGGTGTGAAATTTTGCACACATAGACTTATGTAATTGTTTGTGCAAATTAGATAGCAAACGACATGAAAAAGACATGGTTAACCCTATGTACACCAAGTGTCATTTCATGTCGGGTGCTTCTGTCTTTTCACTGAAGCCGGCTTTACCCGGCAAATGAATCAGAGGATATTTTACTATGTAGAAGTGTATAAACTATACATATATGTATATAATATATGTCACAATGACATGTATATATATATATATGTATTCTATGTGTGTATATTTAGTGTTTACAAGGAAAGAATGGGGTTTTTTTAGTTACGATATTTTGTTCCCATAGACTTACATGGGACTTCCGGTATCGGGTATCGCCGATATTTTAATGGTATCGGCGATACCATTCCGATTCCGATATTTTGGATATTGGAAAGTATCGCTCAACTCTACTTTTCACTGATGTGCGTCCCCAGAGGTAATAACTAGTCCTTGGACGACGCACGACCTAATATTCTGATGTCATGATGTGCACCATAACTGTATGGGGTTCAGTGACATCAATGTCCTGGTTGTACTGGAGGTCCGGCCCCATTGTGAAACAGGCTGAAGAAGACTGACACGATTAATGAGGAACATTGTATCTGTGGCAAAGAAGTTTGATTGTGAGAAAACACAAATATAAGCCGCCACGTGTTTAATGCTACAAAAAATACTCCCTCCTCACAGTGTCGTGTATTTGCTGTATTGTAAGGATCGATAGAGGCTCAGATACATGCTACAGATAAATTCACTGACTTCTTTATTAACTTCTTTCCAGTTGGTAATGTAGAAATTTTTCATTAGAAGTCAGGGCAATAGTCTTAATAAGTGCTCAGATAATAAAGATAACAAAGGGCCATTGACTCATGAAGAGTCGACCTTCAGCGCTCAGGAGTAGAGATGGGCGGACACCTGGATGTTCGGCAGAAAATTTACAAAAAGTTCAGGTAGGGATATCAGAACAGCACCAACTTGAACCCGAACCCGACTCACTTGAATGGGGGGCCCGATGATCCAGTGGGGGGCCCGAACATCCCAACATCCAGTGTTTGCCATGCTGTCATGTGCATGACAAAGTGGCAAACGCTGCTTCTGATTGGCAGTGAAATCATACCGCCGGTCAGAGAGTCACGGTTCCATGCTGTCAAAAGACAGCGTGAGCGCTCAGCTATGATCGGAGGTATAAAGTTTACCTCCGGGGGTCGCTGGTGTCAGCTGATGGGACTACTGCTCCCATCATCCGACATTTGCTGCAACTTATAACAGTGAGAGCAGGAGCGGCTGATGAGAGTATTCATCAGCCTGCTCCTGCACTATATATTAAAACAGCACAAACAGTACAATTTCACAGTAATGAACTGCAGTGAACTCACTCTGCACCGTGAGACTGTCTCACTGTGCCAGCGGCGATTTCACCGAGGTCAGTCGGCAGTTCAACCCGGCTGGGAACGCTGCCTCAGTGACCTGTGTTAACCTCGATGACTGAGGCTGTCTCATCTTGGCACGTCCAGGTTTAAAACTGTTTATCCCCAGAATGGATTACGGTGTGGGACAGAATGACGGAGAGGTGAGGGTTATCGCTGTTTCTTTTTTTTGTTTTATCACAGAAGACAAGGGCTTCGGTGGAATTAGGCGTTAGGTAGGTATAACTGTGTTTGTTATTTTAAATAAAAGAGTAAAAGTGTGTTTTGTTTTATTTCTAATAAAATACTTTATTCTCCCTGTGTCTTTATTTACCATGTAACTATAGGATTAGCAATGGATAGGTGTCTTATAGACGCATCTCAATTACTAATCCATGGGCTTGATGTCCCCTGACAATACAAAGGTGACATCAACCCCACAAATATGAACCCCACTTGCCACCACTCAGGGCAATTGGGAATAGCCTGGCAAAGCGCCAGAATTGACTCATCTAATAGATGTGCCTTTTCTGGGCGGCTGCGGGCTGCTATTTTTAGGCTGGGAGGCCAATATCCATGGCCCCTTACCAGCCTGAGAATACCCGCCCCAGCTGTCTGCTTTAGCTTGGCTGGTTATCAAAAATGGGAGGGACCCCATGCCATTTTTTAAAATTATTTATTTAAATAATTAAAAAATATGACGTGGGGACCCCTCTATTCTTGATGACCAGACTTGCTGAAGCTGACAGTTGAGGGTTGCAGCCCCCAGCTCTGAGTTTTGCCTGGCTGGTTACCAAAAATACAGGGAAACCCAGGATGATTTTTTTTTAATTATTTATTTACAGCGCAGGATCAGGCTGTTGAATTACTCCCATCAGACGCTCCTGCTCTCACTGTTATTAGCGGCAACAGGCCGGCTAATGGGAGCAGTAGTCCCACCAGCCGTCACAAATGACTGGAGGTAAAACTTTATACTGCGGGCTCATGCTGTCATTGACAGTGTAGGCACTGAGGGTGTCTGACTGGCAGAGATGATTTTACCGGAAGCAGTGTTTGCTGTGCTGTCATGCACATGAAACGCAACAAAACCCCAATGTTTTGGGGGGCTGAACCTGAACAGTAGAAGGTGGATCCAGGTAACTACCGTCTCGTGAGCCTGACATCAGTGTGACATATATGAGGGCATCATAAGAGGTGACTGCAGAGAATAATATAATAACTGACAACCAGCGCGGATTCATGAAGGATAGGTTGTGCCTAACTAACATGTTGGGTTTCTGTGAGGGTGTAAATGCTAATCTGGATTTTGGTAATGCGACTGATGGATTTATCTGGATGATCCTGTACTATGTAACAGCCTTATACTGAAGCTACAGAAGCAAGGATGGGGGACATTATATGCAGATGGGTAAGGAATTGAGTAAATAACAGGAAACACAGAGTCGTCTTAAAAGGTACGTTCTCTAAATGGGATATAGTCAGCAGTGGGGACCGCAGAGATCTGTACTGGGAGCAGTGGGGACCACACGGATCTGTACTGGGAGCAGTGGGGACCCCAGGGATCTGTACTGGGAGCAGTGGGGACCACACGGATCTGTACTGGGAGCAGTGGGGACCGCAGGGATCTGTACTGGGAGCAGTGGGACCACACAGATCTGTACTGGGAGCAGTGGGGACCGCAGGATCTGTACTGGGAGCAATGGAGACCACACGGATCTGTACTGGGAGCAGTGGAGATGGCAGGAATCTGTACTGGGAGCAATGGGACCGCAGGGATCTGTACTGGGAGCAGTGTGGACCACACGGATCTGTACTGGGAGCAGTGGGGACCGCAGGGATCTGTACTGGGAGCAGTGGGGACTGCAGGGATCTGTACTGGGAGCAGTGGGGACTGCAGGGATCTGTACTGGGAGCAGTGGGACCGCAGGGATCTGTACTGGGAGCAGTGGGGACCACACAGATCTGTACTGGGAGCAGTGGGGACGCAGGGATCTGTACTGGGAGCAGTGGGGACTGCAGGGATCTGTACTGGGAGCAGTGGGGACCACACGGATCTGTACTGGGAGCAGTGGGGACTGCAGGGATCTGTACTGGGAGCAGTGGGGACCGCAGGGATCTGTACTGGGAGCAGTGGGGACCACACCGATCTGTACTGGGAGCAGTGGGGACCGCAGGATCTGTACTGGGAGCAGTGGGGATCGCAGGGATCTGTACTGGGAGCAGTGGGGACCACAGGATCTGTACTGGGAGCAGTGGGGACCACACGGGGTCTGTACTGAGAGCAGTGGGTACCGCAGGGATCTGTACTGGGAGCAGTGGGGACCG
>JARQOD010000002.1:632298038-632327650 GCA_033576555.1 Oophaga sylvatica
TTTTAACTAAAACACCCCTTGTTACCAGTTTCTGCATCTGCTGAGCAATAGTCCTTTCTTGAGCTAAACTAAGAAGATACTGTCTCTGTTGGGGCAGGATGGCACCTGGCTTTAATTTGACCATGACTGGCTGCACCCTTAATCTGCCCACGTCTGTTTTATCTGAAGCCCAGAAATCATGCGGTATCACACCTTCTAACATTGAAGGAAATTCATTTGTGTCCTCTATACTAGCAACGTCTAGCGACATGATTTTACAAGAGTGCTCTGCTTCAGTCCTGGTGTCATAGTGACAGTTCCATCAGGATGATACTCAATATGTGCTTGCAATTGTGACAACACATCACTTCCTAAAAGATTACATTGACCCCGTAGTGATACCATTAACTGTGTGTGTACAGTGGTTCCTTGAATTTGCAGGGGAATCTTATTAGTGACGGGGAGCAGGATAGATGGAGAGTTATAAGGAGTCGCTATAACATGGTGGGAGAAATCACTTTTCCCAAATGGCCAGTCCTCTTCTGTAATTACTGAATTGTCTGCCCCCGTGTCCACTTGGAACTCAACCTCATGTCCCCCTGGTAGATTCACCTGTACTGTGCAATTAGGAATGGGGGTAAGGGGACAAGGGGTTCATGTGCAAGCTACCATTATCCTATGGGAGCGCCTCTAATTGGTCTTGGGGGCCTCTTGCAGGCGAGTCATTTGCATATGGATTAGTTGGACAGGCTGGATATGGGTTAGTTCTGCAATCCCTCCTGAAATGTCCTGGTTTCTTGCACCCGTAGCACAATTTCTGCCCATCTCCTGGCACACGTCTCCTCTCCCTGTTGTTTGCAGGACAAGTACCTACAGCATGTATCCTTGCTCCTCTTTTTGCCTACGCTAAACCATGTTGTGCCCCCTGTGCTTTTCTGGCTAGATCCTCTGCTTTTACTGATCTCCAAAACGGTCTACTTACTTTCAGTTTTTCCTTGTCACTTCTTTTTTTTTTTTTTTATGCCATTCATATTAAACTTGCCAGAACCCTCTCATTAGTCTTGTTTTCTTTGACAAAACCCATTTCCACCCAAGTTTTTCTTAGAGTCCAGAAATAATCTTTTGGCTCTTTCCTGAACTCTGTCCTCTAGTGTAACTTCTTTTCTCTGCCTGTCTATCTTTCTTCTCACATACTCTGACCTTCAATTCTTACGTACTGTGTCTATTCCAAAAACATAAAACTGTTGCACTCTTTCCTGTGCATCCTCACGAATACCCGACGGGAGGGGTCAAACCACTGCGTAGTTTGTGTGTCCTCTCTCCCTCAGCCTGCAGGTTGCTTATCTGTAGAATGACCTTGGTGTACAGCAAAATACCATCTCGCTGCTGCCAGCACTTATCTCTGCTTGCTGTCACTGACTTTTGCATTCTTAGATCAGTTCCTACAAATATAACACTTGTATATCTCATTTATCAATCTATTGTATCTAGCTTCATCTGCCAATTTTCCCTTTTTCTGTTTTCTATCCCACATCTAACCAATCATAACAGTTTTCATTCCCTGGGCGGGTGACATAGAGATAAAATATCCCTTTTTCCCTAAATTTAGTGTGTTGATCCCTTGAAATCATTCCTATCACAGTTGAATATTTGATAGAAATCGAACTTAAAGATAACCACAGGGGTTGTAGTATTAACCCAGAAGGTGGGCATACTGGCACTACTGGAGATCAGGATATAGCTCAAAAGGATATGTATATCAGAAACTTCATGACTGCTGATTAATCTTGTCCTTCTTGCAATGGGAGGCGTGAATCCAGGTGCTCTTGCCCTCGAGCTTCGGGCAGTAGGGGTGGACAGGATCACAGAGTAGGGACCCTCAAATCTGGGCTGGAGACAGTCTCTTCCCATAAATTTTTTATATATATAAGGTCATCAGGCGAGAAATCATGCACCGTGTCACCTGTAAATTCTGGGAGAGAAGCAGACACTGTAGAGTGGGTGTTAGTTAACTCTTTAGACAAAGCAATCACAAATTTGCTATTTTATCATTGGTTTCAAATAATTCCTGGTGCCTAATGTCTTCTGTTTTTAACATACCAGCATGATGGAGTATTGAATGTATGGTGGCCCGAAGGGTGGCCCGTGACTCATTTGAGTTTAAAGGATCATGGACTGGACCTACTGCATGGATGATGATATCAGCGGGAAGGTCCCCTGCATGGGTTGTCAGAGTCTGTCCAGGTGGCAAAGGGTCATGAGTGTGTATATGAGCCATACATTCTGCAGTGACGATGGGACCACCAGCTTGGGCTATTAATAGAGCCAGACCCCTTTCTTGGAGCAGTTGGAGTTGGCAGGACTAACTATAGCACCAACCCGATGTGTCAGGATATCACCGTACCCTATGGATAATGTCACTGGATTTCCGTTGCGGTCTGTGTAATGCTGTGAATGGCAGGGATACCAGTTTTCAAGTACACCGGGAGCTGGGGGCCTGACCGGGTTTCCGTGAATCTTACAGAACGACTGTCTTCTCTGAGGATTTGTGAAGGAGAGGAAGGTGCCCCATCTCTGGAGTAGGGGTGGAATAGGCCCTAGGACCAGGGGTTGACAATGATGGTGGGGGAATGGAGGAGAGAAGAAAAGATACTGGTGCTGCTGGGGATAGTGGTGGCTGTTGAGGTGCCCACCCCTCTTCTATCTCCTGATCCTCCTCCCCTTCATTAGATCCCATAATATCATGGCGGCGGCTTCTGATCATTGTTTGAAAAACTGAAGATTCATGCATTGCAGCAATGGCCGGGTTGGGGTGTGTGAAAGGGAACAATGGTGTTGCATCTGGTGCCATATTGGGAGCTGTGGCCTGCACAGGTGCGGGCGGGGGCTGGTAGTAGGCCCTGGTTGGTATCAGCAAGGGATATAGGCCTGACTGGGTGTGCTTGGGTGTCCCAAGATGGCCGCCGGAGGAGATGGGGTGTTGGTCATTTCCAGGTGTATTAAGATGGCCACTGGGTTTACCAAAATGGCCGCTGGGTGTGGGAGGGGCGATGGGCTGGGCATTACACCAGGAGCGACCCGCCCCAAAAACACGGCAGGTCTCCGCCCAGGGCGGATTCTGTTCACCACACACATGACAAGTCCAACCTCCCTTTGTTCTGAGATCGGCACCATTATAGGGCGGTGGCCGAGGGCTTGGAGCGGCCATTTTAGTTACATCAACAAGATCATATGCAGAGCATTTTACATATCCGAACAAAGGCTCAGCACTTTCCGAACCTCCTTATTCCATCTACCTCTTTCCAACCCTCAACTTTCAAATCATTTACTACTCTTAAATGTGCTTGGGCTTGATACAAGAGCCCCTGATCTCTCAACTTCCCTCATTCTGTGCGACAAAGTCTTTCCACACTGAAGGCTGAAGCCTGCCTGTACTCGGCAAGCTCATTCTTAACAGCCTTCTTGCCTCCACGTGATTCCATCAATTCAACCACTCCCAAAGCACCACCCTCTAACTTGTGGGTTTTGTTTGATTTAAACATGCGCATCATAATATTAACAGAGTGTAATGATCTGTCGCGACTCAGACCACCGGCGTCACTCGCAGGTCACCACCCGTCACTGCAGAGTCCCCTCAATACACTGACAAGACAAAGTGTCCTCCTCTATTTGTCCCTCCCCTAACTGTGGATGGTGACGTTACAGCGCAGTACACCGTGACACTCTACACAGCACAGAGTCCCCCTCCATATGCTGACACCTGGGCTTCTCCTAATGAGACTTCCCGGGTTAGACAAAGAGTACCCCCTCCATTTGTCCAAGACAAAGAGAACCCCCTCCATTTGTCTCCTAGCAAAATTTAGGTATGCGCACCCCTCCCACAATTCTCTATAAAATGCTAGAAATTTAGACACTACCAAATAATCACGGGAGACAACTATCGGCATAAAAGTACAGTGATTGGAGGAGGAGGAACGTGGTAATTTTCACGAGAACGTGCAGGCATGCAACGTCACTCGGTCAGACTTGCTGGTTCGTGGCGTGGGATTGCCCTTGGTCTCACCACTCAACCAGTCACCCCTCCAGACCCAAATGGACAATACGACAGGACCAAACAGTGACTGACACACAGGCAAGTGGGACGCATATAAAGTATATGATCCCAACTTACCGTGTTCAACGGAGGCTGCAGTCCTCGCACTCAGTCACCGCGGGCACCACCGCAAAGTCCTCGGGACGGGTCCGGACGGGCGGCAATCCACGGCCCCACGTGTTAGGCGCCAATTGTCGGGGTCATAGAGACAGACCACTCGTCCTCCAGTCACTCCAGATTCAGGCTATGAGCAAGGGTCGACCATCAGAGAATGAATCAGAACAACAGACTGCTTCATACTCAATACATGCTCCAGAGACTACTATGACGCAGCTTTCTCAGCAAATTCTGATCTTTATTATTACAAGCACAAAGTTATATAGTATGCATATCAGGGTGGAGTGAGGGGCACCTAAAGAGAAACAGTATAGCCATATGGATATGTATAGTATTCTAACATCTGGATTGGTTCCACCGTTCCTTCAGCTCAGCTCAGCTCCCGAATGATGTAACTTCTGGCTGATGCAATCCTCTTGGAATTCAGGATCCAGTTACATATTCCAGAGATGGGTCTTTAGCTAAATGCCACATAGTAAGGAAAGCTTATATGCCACGTAGCAAGGAAAGCTTATTGTTTGAATACACAAAATGGAAGCTAGCTTATAAACGTCATATAAGGTACAAAAATAGAAATATATACATAATATGAAAGTATTAAAGTAGAAAAATTATATTTTACCTCGACAATACTATAGTGTCACTGTAGGGGCATCATACTGTAGTATGGGTTATTGTAGGGGCATCATACTGTGGTATGGGTCATTGTAGGGGCATCATACTGTGGTATGGGTTATTGTAGGGGCATCATACTGTGGTATGGATCATTGTAGGGGCATCATACTGTGGTATGGGTTATTGTAGGGGCATCATACTGTGGTATGGATCATTGTAGGGGCATCATACTGTGGTATGGATCATTGTAGGGGCATCATACTGTGGTATGGGTCATTGTAGGGGCATCATACTGTGGTATAGGTCATTGTAGGGGCATCATACTGTGGTATGGGTCATTGTAGGGGCATCATACTGTGGTATGGGTCATTGTAGGGGCATCATACTGTGGTATGGGTTATTGTAGGGGCATCATACTGTGGTATGGGTCATTGTAGGGGCATCATACTGTGGTATGGGTCATTGTAGGGGCATCATACTGTGGTATGGGTCATTGTAGGGGCATCATACTGTGGTATGGGTTATTGTAGGGGCATCATACTGTGGTATGGGTCATTGTAGGGGCATCATACTGTGGTATAGGTCATTGTAGGGGCATCATACTGTGGTATGGGTCATTGTAGGGGCATCATGCTGTGGTATGGGTCATTGTAGGGGCATCATACTGTGGTATGGGTCATTGTAGGGGCATCATACTGTGGTATAGGTCATTGTAGGGGCATCATACTGTGGTATGGGTCATTGTAGGGGCATCATACTGTGGTATGGGTTATTGTAGGGGCATCATACCGTGGTATGGGTCATTGTAGGGGCATCATGATGTGTTTGGGGCCATGGCTAAGTAAAATTTCTTTATGTCTTCTTACACAGCCCTGGACCATTAAGTGCTGGAAAAGATCAAAGTGTTGTTCATACAGTAAAAGCAATGACATAATCACGCTGATTGTCAAACCTGTTGCTGTTTTTCCAGTTATATTATAATGTTAGTATTGATATGTGGTAATTCAAAAGTCCCATGTTGGTTTCTAAAAGTTCCCGGTGTTTCCACAATTATTGTAGTCATAAGTTACATCTAGCTTTTCCTCATCAGTGCTTTCCGTTACTACAGCACATATTTTGGTTCATTTTTAGCTTTTTTTTTACTACTTTTGCTTGTTACAGTTATTAGTAGTTTTTTGTCCTTTGTTCCGGACTTTATCTTTTTCATCATTTTTTTCACATGTAGTTTCCTAGGTTTTTTTAATGAATAATGTGGGGTGTTTTTTGAGAGTAAGTGTAAAACAATTATATATGTTTTTTTTTTTTTAATTACATGTGGAATTAAAATAGAATGTTTCCAGTACCTTTTACATTTTAGTATATAACATGACTTTGTTTGTGGAATCGCGATGGGGCTGCGTTGGTAGCAGGTTGGGGAGATTAGGGGGTTTTAATTGTGTATGATAGGCTGTATCTGTTTTTAATGGTTATTTTGGTTAATTTTTAACTTTTTCTGATTTACATAAAAGTTAATATTTTATTTTAATTTTTTTTTTACACTACATTTTTCCCGTAGAAGTGGGAATGTCATAGCAACTTAACTCAGAGTAAAAACAGCCTTGATGATGTAACAGTCGTCACAATTACCGTAATTTTACCTTTTGACAGATGTTACATAATTTGGGGGACCAATAAAGGCTGTGACAATCAGTGAGCATTTTGTATAAAAAATACCCAGGCAAAAATTATAAAAAAGAAGAAATTATTTCTCTACATGGCAACCAACTTGTGACCACACAATCCTTTATACAGTTTTGATTCTCCTTGGAAAATTATTTTTTACAGCATTGCAGAACATAGCCGTCAAACATATGTAAGTGGTCATTAAAGGGTTAAATGACACTGCATGCATGTTAGAAAACACATTATAATCTCAAAGATATTTGACCATGACTTTTTACTAGTAGTGATGGGTGAACCAGAACGGTAAAGTTCGGGTCCATACCTAACTCCCAGTGCCCGTGCATGGACCCCGTACACGAACCTCTCCAGAAAGTCCGTGTTACTGTTCGGGTATGGAATCCCGAACATTGGGTGTTTCCCACTATGTTATCTGTGTGAAAGAGTGAGAAACACCGGTTCTGATCGCCAGTAAGTTCGTTACCGCTGGTCAGAGCGCTGCGACACCCATGCTGTCAGACAGAAGACAGCGTGTGTGCCAGCAGCTCTAACCAGTGGTAAAAAGGTTATCACTGGGCACAGGCGTCGGCTTATGAGACCACTTCTCTCACCAGCATACTCCTTCTTTCGTTGATAGCAGTGAGAGCAGGCAAGGATGATGGGAGTATTCATCAGCCGGTGCCTGTGAAATAAATAAATTATACAAAGTTGGTATGAGTTCGCCTCTATTTTTGATAACCAGTGGAGGTAAAGCTGACAGTTGTGGGCTGCAACCCTCAGCTGTCAGCTTTATAATGGTTGGTTATCAAAGATAGAGGGGAAACCATACCATATTTTTTAATAATTTAATAATGTAAATAAGTTATATTAAAAAATCGAGTGGGCCCCCCCCCCATTTTGACAACTAGCCAATGTAAAGCAGACATCTGGGGGTTGATATTTATGACTTGGAAAGGGCCATGGATATCTGCCCTCCCCAGCCTAAAAATAACAGCCTGCCGCCCCAGAAAATGTGCATCTATTAGATTCACCAATTCTTTTGCTTTGCCTGGCTCTTCACACTTTCCCTGGTGTGGTGCAAGTTGGGTAATATTTGTGGGATTTATGTCAGCTGTTTTATGGCTGCTGACATCAATCCCAGGGGTTAGTGATAGAGAGGCGTCTCCCCATTACTAACCTCATAGTCATACTGTAAAAAATACACAGCCAGAATCAAGTCCTTTAATTGAAAAAAAGACACAGACTCCTTTATTTTAAATACCATAAATACTCCTCATCCCTCTTTTTCCATTTATTACTGTAAAATAAAAATTAACAAACCACTATATTTCTCACCAGAAAGTTCTCACACAGCGAGCATTGACGTCAATGAGGTGACCAGTCTTTAAATGAAGGGTTAATAAACTTCTTGAATGTGTTTTTGAACACCTTGAGGGGTGCAGTTTTTAGAATGGTGTCACTTTTGGGCATTTTCTTTCATATAGGCTCCTCAAAGTCTCTTCAAATGTGATGTGGTCCCTAAAAGAAATGGTTTTGTAAATTTTGTGGGAAAAATGAGAAATTGCTGGTCAACTTTTAACCATTATAACTTGGTAACAAAAAAATATTATGTTTCAAAAAATGTGCTGATGTAAAGTAGACATGTGGAAAATGTTATTCATTAACTATTTTGTTTACATAACCCTGGTTTAAGGGCATAAAAACTAAAAGTTTGAAAATTGCAAAATTTTCAAAATTTTTGCCAAATTTCCGATATTTTTACAACTAAATGCAAGTCATATCTAACAAATTTTACCACTATCCTGAAATACTATATGTTACAAGAGAACTGTCTCAGAATCAGTAGGATCCGTTGACGCATTCCAGAGTTATTGATAAATGATAAAATTTGGCCTGGTCAGGAAGGTGGAAACAGCCTTCAGGGTGAAGGGGTTAAAATATGCATTAAAAAAAGTATAGAAAAATGCTGCAAAAATCCAATGAGGGAGCATAGCCTTTTTTATCTGAATTTTTCCCACTGACAGCTACTTTTTTTTTACTTGCTGTATTTCCAGAAATAATTTTCAGCTGGCTCATTATCATCAGAGGAAGATTTATAATAACTGATAAAACCTCTGTAGAAAGGATCCTTTAATCACAATAAGTGATGTCAAAGCTCCCCTGTTCCTTCTCCCTGCACAATGACTTTTGCACATGTCTCGACCACGCACCACAATTGTGGGTTACCAGGGCAATGGGATACTCAGAGCCGAGCCTATAGAAGTCTATGGGGTTTGTCACAGGTAGCGGTGGCTCGGTCTGTGGCCCTGGCGGTCAGGCGTATGTTGGGGGGTATATTTACAGGGGATAGGTATATATACAGTTCGTGACGCCACCTGTAGTCTCTGGTAATTTGTACCAGCGCTGCTGTAGAGCTCTGAGGGGATGGTGAGGCAGCTAGATGTCGGGTCCCCTACAGGTGGGACTCTTCCCTCAGGTCGATAGTTATGGTGGGGTTGTGCAGGGGTGCAATTGAATAACACAGTCTCACACATCAGCGTCTTTCCATACCTTTTACTTCAAGTTGTTCAGGCAGGTCCCAGGGAGGCTGATGGGGTTGATGGAGGATGAGTTTTGAGGCAACGGCTGAGCAAGTTAGGGGCCTCCTTGACTTTCCAATCAGGGTGAGTCCAACCAGCATAAAGCGTAGTTCACTCCTTAAACTCCAGCTATTTCAACGCTGTACTGCCCGGTCAGTATAGTGGTCGAAGCCTTCCAATGATGGAACTAGGTTCTTTCTGTTGCTGATCAGGCTCAAAGTTCCTATTCCAACTGACCTCTGTTACGTACTGACACTCCAAGGGCTGCTTGCTGCCACCTAAGGTCCAGTAAGCCTCTGGTTCTTTTATCACTATGCCTGGAGCTATAGTGACACGTCGGTCCCCAGTGACCGGTGACAATGTGCAGGACTTCTCCAATCCTAAAGCACTTCTCAATTCCTTCCACTGTGCCCTTCGACTTGCTCACACTCTCAATAGCTGTCTCAGTCCGTCTGCCAGTGGGGCACAGCTCTGACCAGGCTGAGGTAATCTGGCTCACCTTTACTGGCCTCCACTTCTCTGAACTGCACAACAGTGGGAATGACTCAGTCCTGAGCCACCCGAGCTAGACTCTGCTCCTTCCTCCTCACAGGTCCAGGCTAGACTCACTGACTGACTCTGAACACTCCCCGTGGGTGTGTCTAAGTGTACGTGATGTCATGCAGAGCCCTCAACCGCCACCTCTCCACTCATCCTCCTGGCACTGTGTACCCCAAATACCAGGGCTACACATTCCCCCATGGTAAAAGACAGCACTCCCGGGCTGTGAAATACAAAAAGACATTTTGTTTATGCATTAACAATAAACATTAACTCGTCCCATCCGGGAGGTAAGGATTTCTTGAACGTTGCGATAAAACATTAAATATAGAAAAATACAAAAAGTATTAAGGCATCAAAACATTCAATAAATACACAGTATTCTTGTGAAGGACCCGCACCAAACCTTCAACGTGGGTCCTGGGTGGGCTGCAGGACTTCCGAATGCAGACCTCACTCAGTGCCTCACCATACGGGTTTTATGTTCAGAGGTAGTTGGGGTGGTTTTATGTAAAACCAAGATAATGCACGAGTGCAACTATATACAAGATCAGTTCTTGGGCTGGCTCAGTCCTCAGCCTCTGAGTCCATTATAAGACACAATAAGGAAAAGACACATATATATATACTTTTTACAATATTCACATTAGTTTGTTATAATTACTGCTGGTATCGAATGGGTATCTTCCCTTTTGTGGTTCGCTCTGATCTACGTGGAGTAGTTTCAGGTATATTAAGTTGTGATCTGTCTGCACTGCGTAACGGCAAACTATAGAACTGCCTCAATCTTTCTATGGATCTGGCAAGCGTACTGATGGCTGGGCGGTGTGAGTCAGCTTCACCAGGGGATCCCATAGCATGGGGCGCTGCTTCTGATGATCCTTCTTGAGATTCCGTAGGTTGAGGTGTTGCTGGAATGGGTAACTCCTGAACTGGTTCAACTGGCACCACGGGCACAACTGGAGGTAGAACTTCCTCTTGTGGCTGATAAAACTGCAACACCGGAATTATTACAGCATCTCCCAGTCTGGGCCAATCCGCAGGAAAATCTCCCAAATCCGTGTGTATGACCTCTTCTTTTCTTTCTTCTTGATTGATGACAGGGTTCTTTTCACAAAGCTTTAAGGGTTCTGGACACAATTTCAAATGGTCTCTGGACACAGTGGTTATTGTTCTTCCTCCGTCCTTACTGATGATACAAACTTTTCTGTTGTCATATTTGGAATCTTGTACAACGTAGGGTTCTTGTTCCCACTGGTTATCCAATTTGTGCATCTTCCTTTTCCTTTTCAATACCACTTCTCCAGGCATCAAAGGCTTGGCAGGAGCATTTCTGTTGTAAATATCTTCCTGTTTTCCCCGTGCCTTGTTGAGACTTTCTTCCACGCAGACTTGCACTCTTCTGTATTGTTCTTGCCGATTGATGTCCCAGTTTTCAATGGCGTCGTCTGCCTCCGGTTCTACCACTCCAAGTTCTAAATCCATTGGTAGTCTTCCGGGCCTTGCTCTCATAAGATAGGCTGGAGTGCAGTTAGTGGAACTTACAGGTATATGGTTATACAAATCAACCAAATCAGGTAGTAAATCCGGCCATCGATTCCTGTCTTCCAACGGTATGGATCTCAACAAATCAAGGACAATATGGTTCATTTTTTCGCAAAGACCGTTGGTTTGAGGATGGTATGGTGTTGTTCTAATTTTCTTACACCCATACATGTGACAGAATTCCTTGAATAGATCAGCTTCAAAAGCAGGTCCTTGATCGGTTAATACTTGCTCCGGATACCCATGCGGTCTGCAGAAGCTTGCTTGAAAGGTTTTCGCTGCCGTCACTGGGTCTGGTCCTTAACTGGAACAACCACCAGAAATCTGGAGTAATGGTCCACCATGGTCAGGGCGTATGAGTACCCAGATCTACTTGGCGACAATTTGACGTGGTCCAGGGCCACAATCTCCAGGGGACGAGTCGTCCGGATAGGTTGCAGGGGTGCCTTCTGACTACCGTAGTCCTTTCTTCTGAGACCACAGGGTCCACAGTTCCGACACCACCTCTCAATGGAGCTGCGCATCCCTACCCAGTAGAACCGGCATCTCAACAGGGTCTCCAGCTTTCTCCAGCCAAAGTGTCCTGCTTGATCGTGGTATGCTTCCAACACCATTGGGACGTCTGCCTTGGGGACCACTATCTGCCAGACCATCTCTTGGGTCCTGGGGTTGACGTATCTCCTGCACAACTTCTCACGGTATAGGAACAACCTGCTTTTCTCGTTCCACAGGAGCTTTGCTGACATAGGTGCATCCTTTTCCAAGGAGGAACCTTCCTGTCTTAACAACTCCTTGATGCGGCTGACCACTGGATCACTGTCCTGAGTCTCTTTCCAGCCGTGATGGGGTAAAGGATTTAATGTTGCACCATACTGCTTTCTGTTGACTCGATGCTCGTGGACTACCCCATTTCGATGGAACGCGGGTAGCTCAATTTCTTCCAGGTCGTCCGATTCTTCTTCCGTGTCAGAGTCATGCGGCCTTCGGGACAACGCGTCAGCATTAACATTCTTTCGACCTGCCCGGTACTTGATAGTAAACTGGTAATTGGACAACCGAGCCATCCATCGCTGCTCCATGGCACCCAGCTTGGCGGTTTCCAGGTGCGTTAATGGGTTGTTATCTGTAAACGCAGTGAACTGATTGGAGGCCAGATAGTGCTTAAATCTTTCAGTAATGGCCCAGACCAACGCCAGAAACTCCAGCTTGAAGCTGCTATAATTTTCCGGATTTCTCTCAGTTGGCCTGAGTTTTCTGCTGGCATATGCATGACTTTTTCTTGGCCATTCTGCTTCTGACTGAGAACTGCTCCCAAACCTTCATTACTGGCGTCGGTGTACAACAGGAACGGTTGGCTGTAATCAGGATAGGTTAAAATCTCATCACCTGTAAGGATCTCTTTCATCTTTTGGAATGCTTCAGCCTGTTCTTTACCCAATTAAAGGGAGGGTTTCTGCTCTTTAGGGATTGTCCTACTAGGAGGTCCTGTAAAGGGGCTGCCTTCTTCGTGTAATCTTTCACGAACCTCCTGTAGTAACCCGTTAGTCCCAGGAACTGTCGCACTTCCTTAAGGTTCTTCGGCTCCGGCCACTTCTGGATGGCAGTGACTTTCTCTGGGTCCGGCGCTACTCCTTCCGAACTGACGATGTGCCCCAAGTATTGTACCTTCTGTTTGAGTAGATGGCATTTTGAGGGTTTCAACTTCATCCCGTACCTGGACAGAGACTCAAATACTTCTGCCAGGTGCTTCAGATGGTCCTCATATGTCTGGGAATACACGATAACGTCGTCTAGGTATAGCAGCACGGTTTCAAAATTGAGATGTCCCAGGCAGTTCTCCATCACTCTCTGAAATGTTCCTGGGGCACTGCTGAGCCCAAACGGCATTCTGTCGAACTCACAGAGCCCCATTGGGGTGGTGAAAGCCGTTTTCTCACGATCCTCCTCAGCCACAGCCACTTGCCAGTAACCACTAGTCAGATCGAGGGTAGAAAAGTAGTTAGCCGTTTTCAGAGCAGCTAATGATTCCTCTATACGTGGTAACGGGTATGCATCCTTGTGTGTTATGCGGTTCACCTGCCTGTAATCCACACACATTCTCATACTACCATCTTTCTTTTTAACCAGAACTAGAGGGGCTGCCCAGGGGCTACAACTATCCCTTATCACCCCAGCTTTCTTCATATCATGCAACATTTCTTTAGCCTTCTGATAATGGGCTGGAGGTATGGGCCTATATCGCTCTTTGATGGGAGGATGACTGCCTGTAGGGATATGATGTTGTACTCCCTTAATTATCCCAAAATCAAGTGGATTCTTGCTAAACACTTGGGCATACTCTTGCACCACCCGTAATACCCCTTGCTTCTGGTGAGCGGGAGTGGTGTCCGTCCCAACATGGAGTTGCTGACACCATTCCGCCACCTGAGTTGCTGGGTCATTGTCCTCCGCTATTTGACAGGAGTCTAAGGACTCAGCCGGGAGAATAGAATTATTGTCAACAGCATGTAGTTTAGCAATGGTTGCATAACGGGGTAAGTTCACCTCATCATCTCCCCAATTGAGAAGCCGTACCGGTACTCTTCCATTCACCACTTCCACTACTCCCCTAGCAGTCATAAGTGTAGGTCTATGTTCTGAATGGTGGGGTTCTACTACAGCTTGGTAATTCTGTCCTCTCAGACTATGGCTGCCCTGCACCAGATGATCATTTCACTCATTGGGGGTATCACAATAGGATCCGAGTCAGTGACCCGTACATTACCAATTTCGCCGTCTGTAAGCTTCGCTTGCTGCTGACACACCAGGGCCCGGATCTCTCTTTGGATTACTCCTTTCTGCCTTGGTCGGGCAATCTCAGCGAGCTGTTGGAGCAAGAACACAACTTCTCCCAAACAATTACCGATAATGTTAGTGCCCAAAATTATATTTAAACCGTTCTCCTCATTTACAGTCTTTACTACCAGAAGCCCCTGGTCTTTCAACTCCTCTCTGCCCACCTTCACATCTACACATTTTGTCCCGAGTACTTCTACAGGAAGACCATTAGAAGCATACACGGTAAAGTCAGGGCTCGGGGGTTTAAGACTGTCCATTGACCAGTACTTAGTATATAGGGCATCAGGTATTAGGGTCACCTGGGACCCAGTGTCTAACAATGCCGGAACAGCAATACCATCTAGAATGATAGACAGGTAGGGTCGTCCGCCCACATACCTGCGGTTCCAGTCTAGGGGGCCTGACGGGTATTCTCCTGGGTGTTGGCCCTTGGACCCAGGTTCTGCCCGTTTAAAGGACACTGTGGAGACATATGACCTTTCCGGTTGCATCGGTAACAGATGATCTCTCGACGAGGAGGGTGTTGATCAGAGGTCACTCCTGGGGGTGGCGTTGTCCTCCTCCGGGGGGGCGACGTCTTCCTTCTTCTCCGGTGCATCCACGGGACGTCTTCTGGGCAGTCAGCTAACAAGATCTTCCCTTCCTCCTCTTTCCGCAGCTGCAGGGCACTCATCACAGCGGCCAGATTTTTAGTCAGCTGGCGCACCTCTGAGCGCAGACAATCCAATTCACTGGGAGGTGTCACCTGCGCTTTGGCTTCGGCCACTAACGGGGAACAGGGGGTTACTGCCGGTTCCAGAGTGACTTCAGCCTGATGATGTTGGGTTGCCACCTCAGGTTTGCCCAGGGGCCGCAGCCCTTTTATTGCCATGTCCTTTAGGGCATCAAAGGTAGCATCCGGATGGTCTAAGGACCACCAGTTTACAGTTCTGCGTTCCTCTTGGGATCTCAATCCCTGTATAAATTGCTCTTTCAGCATCTTATTCTCGTCGATAGCATTTAAATTGTTAATCTGCTTGAGGGCTCTCAGGGCTCCCTGTAGTCGGCAAGCGTAGTCCCTGATGCTGTCACCTGGCTGTTGTGAACAGTGATAGAAGGCCATCCGGAGATCCGTTTCTGTGCGGTCCTCAAATATGGCATGCAGCTTAAGGAAGATCGCAGGTACCGACTCCTGATTAACGGTATCCCAAGTCTCCACTTCCCTCTCAGCAGCGCCAGTTAGCTGCCCTACCAGCACAGCAGCTTTTTGCCTCTCCGGCATGGAGTACATTTCTAGGATGCTGCATAACTTCCGCTTGAAGCCTGCTAATGTGCCTGGCTCACCGCTGTACTGGGGAAGCCATTTCGCCCCTGGCATATAGGGGAGCGTTAGTGGCATGATCGGGACTACCGGACTGGGTGCTGGACCTGCGCCCTCATCTGGCGCTACAATGCCAGGCGGTGCGGGATTGGGGCCTCCGGCTGGGGCTGCACTGTCGGCTGGTTGCTGTGACATCTTAGCGCCCCCTTGGTTAAACGGAGCCTACCGGTTTCAGACGCTGCTATTTCACAGGCACCGCAGTGGGAACAGGACCTTCGTCGCAGGCGCTCTGATGTCAGAGCGTTCACTTCCTGTCGCAGGACCTGCCGATGAGTCAGAACCGGGGGCGTGTCCAAGACTCTGCGCGCTCTTTCAGGTACGCCCACCTTCTTCTCCAGCGCCTCAGGGCGCGAATATGGCGACAAATATGGCGGTATTTGGCGCCAAAAGCACAGACAGTCCTTTTTCACAAAAACGATTCCACAGGCACACAGGGCTCGCAATTTTGCGAGTTTCGCATCCTGTTCGTGACGCCAAGTTGTTGTCTCGACCACGCACCACAATTGTGGGTTACCAGGGCAATGGGATACTCAGAGCCGAGCCTATAGAAGTCTATGGGGTTTGTCACAGGTAGCGGTGGCTCGGTCTGTGGCCCTGGCGGTCAGGCGTATGTTGGGGGGTATATTTACAGGGGATAGGTATATATACAGTTCGTGACGCCACCTGTAGTCTCTGGTAATTTGTACCAGCGCTGCTGTAGAGCTCTGAGGGGATGGTGAGGCAGCTAGATGTCGGGTCCCCTACAGGTGGGACTCTTCCCTCAGGTCGATAGTTATGGTGGGGTTGTGCAGGGGTGCAATTGAATAACACAGTCTCACACATCAGCGTCTTTCCATACCTTTTACTTCAAGTTGTTCAGGCAGGTCCCAGGGAGGCTGATGGGGTTGATGGAGGATGAGTTTTGAGGCAACGGCTGAGCAAGTTAGGGGCCTCCTTGACTTTCCAATCAGGGTGAGTCCAACCAGCATAAAGCGTAGTTCACTCCTTAAACTCCAGCTATTTCAACGCTGTACTGCCCGGTCAGTATAGTGGTCGAAGCCTTCCAATGATGGAACTAGGTTCTTTCTGTTGCTGATCAGGCTCAAAGTTCCTATTCCAACTGACCTCTGTTACGTACTGACACTCCAAGGGCTGCTTGCTGCCACCTAAGGTCCAGTAAGCCTCTGGTTCTTTTATCACTATGCCTGGAGCTATAGTGACACGTCGGTCCCCAGTGACCGGTGACAATGTGCAGGACTTCTCCAATCCTAAAGCACTTCTCAATTCCTTCCACTGTGCCCTTCGACTTGCTCACACTCTCAATAGCTGTCTCAGTCCGTCTGCCAGTGGGGCACAGCTCTGACCAGGCTGAGGTAATCTGGCTCACCTTTACTGGCCTCCACTTCTCTGAACTGCACAACAGTGGGAATGACTCAGTCCTGAGCCACCCGAGCTAGACTCTGCTCCTTCCTCCTCACAGGTCCAGGCTAGACTCACTGACTGACTCTGAACACTCCCCGTGGGTGTGTCTAAGTGTACGTGATGTCATGCAGAGCCCTCAACCGCCACCTCTCCACTCATCCTTCTGGCACTGTGTACCCCAAATACCAGGGCTACACACACACGCTTCCTCAAACTAGTTAAAGTCATAGTCTAAAAAGAGCCCCAGTGGTGTGAAAATTGCAAATTTTTCATGTTTTTTTTTTATTTTTTTAAACTTAACATTTACCGTATATACCCATGTATAAGCCGAGATTTTCAGCCCATTTTTTAGGGCTGAAAGTCCCCCTCTCGGCTTATACGCGGGTCATATACGGGGGTCGACGGGGGAGGGGGAGCGGGGGTGTCGGATCATACTCACCCCTCCGCTGGCGCGGTCTCTGCAGCTCCCCTGCTTCTCCCACGATGTCCGGCTCCTTCCTTCATTAAAGTTGAATATGCACATATTCATGACTTTAATGAGCGGTACCACGTGACCGCTGCAGGACTGAAGCGCTGCGGAGAGCGCCGGGAGAAGAGGAGAGGCTGCAGAGACGTGCGGCGGAGGGGTGAGTATAGCAATATTTACCTGTCCCCCGGTCCACCGCCGCGCATTGCTCCCTCGGTCTGACTCCTCTGGCTGTGAATGATCAGGCAGAGGGCGCGATGATGTCGTTAGTGCGCGCCCCGCCCCCTGCCAGATCATTCACAGCCAGAGGAGTCAGACCGAGGGAGCAGCGTGCAGCGATGCAGAGAGGACAGGTAAATATCTCAGGTGCCGGGGTCCTGAGCGAGCGGTGACACCGGCACCTGTCCCCCATAGCGCGCCACTGTCACCGCCTGCTCAGGACACCGGCACCTGGCCCCCAGCGACGAGAGGTGAGTATGTAATTTTTTTTTTTTTATGCAGCAGCTTATGAGGCCTATACTATGGGGCATAATATGGAGCATATAGGGGGCATAATATGGAGCATATGGGGGCATAATATGGAGCATATGGGGCATATGCTGTGGAACATATGGGGCATAATATGGAGCATATGGGGGCATAAACTGTGGAACATATGGGGGCATAATCTGGAGCATATGGGGGCATAATCTGTGGAACATATGGGGCATAATCTGGAGCATATGGGGGCATAATCTGGATCTTATGGGGGCATAATCTGTGGAACATATGGGGGCATAATCTGGAGCATATGGGGGCATAATCTGTGGATCATAAGGGGGCATAATCTGTGGAACATATGGGGCATAATCTGGAGCATATGGGGGCATAATCTGGAGCTTATGGGGCATAATCTGTGGAACATATGGGGGCATAATCTGGAGCATATGGGGGCATAATATGGAACATATGGGGCATAATCTGGAGCATATGGGGGCATAAGCTGTGGAACATATGGGGGCATAATCTGGAGCATATGGGGGCATAATCTGTGGAACATATGGGGCATAATCTGGCACCGTCAACAGCAGCACTTGATGTCTCAACGCTGTCTCTGAGGAACGGGCAGATTTCCCATACCTGATGGTTTCTGGCATGGTACTGAGTCCAACGTGATGAACTGCCGGAACGAGTCTTCATTCCGTAGTGTGCGCAAGTCCTTGTTCAATAGGTCCAGGCCTAGCTGAGTGCCTCTCACAGCTTTCTATTAGCGGCAAGGTCGGTGGTATTGGCCCTGAGTCACCTCCTGTTGAGACGGGTAGCAGGAAACTGTCAACTGGTCCCATTTCAGCAATGACTCTCTCTGTCTGTCAGGGGTCTGTCGGGACTGCCTGCACCAATGAGAAGCTCTGCCTTAACAGCGGTCACTGAGCCCGATCTGTCACTCAGCTTTCCTGTGCACGCTCTGCCACTTTTTCCATTCACAGCGCTATATAGTCCCGCCTCGCCTTCCCCAGTCACATGACCCGTTTGTCCTGCACTCTCGATGTTCCCCCTGCAACATGGATGACAGCCTCGACAGTTACGGAACCAGCGTGTAAAAGGTGCCTCTGCTCTGGTACTCCTACTTACACCTGCATGCAGCCGAATACTTTGGGGAGAAAATTATCTTTATTCTACCCGCCAGCATTCGGTATTCAGTCATGGAGGCGGAACTGCGCTGGATCAGTCACGCTCTGAGTATACAGAATGGTCACTGTAACTCTGTCCCCAGCCTTGACTGACAGCCAGTCCTAATGTAGATCCAGTGTCAACCAGGGCATGGGTTGCGGTTGCAGCGGCCGCTCTGTATACTCAGAGTGTGACTAAACCGGTGCCACCTATATAACTGAATATCGAATGCTGGGGGAGAGAATAAAGATCATTTTGTCCCCGCTGCATTGGCTACATGCAGGACCCGGATCACATCATAATGCTGTTAACCTGCAGATTAACCCATATCTGCACATTAACAATGTTATTCCTGGTGACAGGTTCTCTTTAAACAGGCGCATCTCATCCATGTTCACCAATGAACTGACTGCTCCAGGGATCTTTCAACAAGGTAAAAATCTGAGCAAATTAAATATTGACAAATCCCTTGCCCAGTTGGCATTCATCCACGGATACTAAGGGAGCTGAGCTCAGTAATTGACCGACTGACGTATCTCATATTCTTTTACTCTCTTGTAACAGGCGTGGTGTCACAGGATTGGAGGAGGCTGATGTGGTACCGATATATAAGAAAGGGAAGAAGGTGGATCCAGGTAACTACCGTCCGGTAAGTCTGACATCAGTAGTGTGTAACATATATGAGGTTCTTTTTAACCTCTTTATTAATGACCTTTTGGATGGGATTGAGAGTAAAGTGTTAGTCTTTGCTGACGACACCAAACTATGCAGGATACTAAAATCCGACCTTGACATTAGAATATTACGGAACGATCTGGATAAAACATCTGATGGGGAAACACTTGGCAAATGAGATTTAATGTAGATAAATGCACAATAATGCAGCTAGGACAGAGCAATCCTATTGTTGCATATACATTAGATGGGAGAATACTCGGGGCTACAGGACAGGAGAAGGACGGGGGATTCTGGTTACAAATAAGCTGAGCAGCAGAACTCAATGTCAAGCAGCAGCCGCAAAAGCAAACAAGATTTTAGGGAGTATAAAAAGAGATATTAAATCCCGTGATCCCAATTGTTAACATATTGTTGCTCCTCTATAAATCACTGGTGAGGCCACATTTAGAATATGGGAACCAGTTTTGGACTCCACATATTAAAAAGTGTATTCAGAAGATAGAATCAGTCCAAAAGCGGCAACTAGATTATTACACGGTATGGACGCCTCTCGTATGAGGAGCGATTGGAAAAGTTGGGCTTGTTTAGCTTAGAAAAAAGGTGGCTCAGAGGAGATCTCATATACATGTATAAATATATGTGTGGTCCATACAGAGGACGGAGCAGGACTTATTCCTTCCAAGGACCATACTAAGGACCAGGGGGCGCTCACTACGGGTGGAAAAAAGGCGATTCTGGCAGCTATGTGGAATGCCAACGACAAGAGGTAGTAATGGACGACAATATAACAGCTTTTATACCAGGGCTGGATGATTTCCTTCATACACATAACATTGGGGGTTATAGTTAATTTTGTCACAAAATGTATAATTGGTGGAGAAAGGTTCAACTTGATGGACAGTAGTCATTTTTCAACCTATACAGCTATGTAACACATGGCTGCTGGTTTTTGGCACAAGGTTAGAGGAGGTTGGATTTTTATAAAGCTGGGAAATTTGCATCACCCGGTCTTTCCTAACTATGATAGTGAAGGAGCCATGACCCTAACAGGCTAATTAAGGTCTCAAACCTTGGTCAAAATTATCTGAGACCCAAATCTCCAAGGATGCCCAAACTTTTGGATGGGCCCATTTTGTCATTTTTTTAAATGTAAGAAATAAGTACAAACTTTAACATCTGTCTATTATCTATCTATCTATGATCTATTTTTTTATTTATCTGTCTTGTTAACACATAATATACAAAATTGGAATTGCAAACCGACACATAACACCTAAAAAAGAAAAAAAAGAATAGAAGTTGCGAAGCACTCGTTTCCGGTCGTGGTTCCTCTCACTTCCTCCTTGAAGGCTTAGACTTCAGTGTTAGCTGCTCATCGGGTTGATGTAAATGACAACCGTTACACAAAATATTTGTCTCTTCAAATCATTGAAATTTATAATAATCCTAATTCTCTCTGTGTGTTTGTGGAATGGGGAACTGTGTCCGGAAATCCAGGTGAGTGCGCTGCCATTTCCTACTACTTTACGTGTTATTAGGAAGCGAGACATCTGCTGTCGCCGCTGCGCAGAAATCTGACTTTTTTTGTATGTTTCTGTATTTTTAAATGACATTAGTGACACAAGTGTTAGATCCAACACATCCACAACCTGCAGCGCGCAGACCTCCAAACTGTTCCTAAAATGCTTATTCCAATAAGGTAGAATCATCAAGTTCATACAGGATGTGGTTTTGGGTCACAGATGTTTTCAGACAAATTTTCCAATTGCGATGTCTTAAAACGTGGTAAAGTCACTTCAGTAGGGAGGCTGAAAAGCGAAGATTAACAGCTCTGCATCTGGGTATTTAAGGTAAGGGCGCACCAAATGCAACAAACATTATGCAACATTTGTAAGTTTGGCGCAAAGTCCAATAACTTTGAAATTATCTCTAAGGCTGGGTTCATATTGCGTTAGGTGCCATCCGTTTAACGCATCCGTTACATAGCGGCACTAACGCTATGTAACGGATGCGTTAACGCACCCATTGGCCTCCATTATAGTAACGCATCCTAACGCATGGCAAATTCGGCATGCATTAGCGATGATGCGTTACTTTGTGACGCACCCTCGAACGCGGTCTACAGCGTTTTGGGGTGCGTTAGCTCTAACGCACAGCGAACGGACGTGTTCGCTTTTGCATAGACCTGTATGGCTAACGCATGGTAACAAAATGCTACCATGCGTTAGCGCATACGTTAGCCTAGGGGTATAAAGATGTCAAAAATACATCAGCGTTAGCGCATCCGTTTAACGGATCCGTTAAACAGATGCCCCTAACGCAATGTGAACCTAGCCTAACTAAAAAATGTACTATAAAAATTATCTATGTATCAATTATCTATCAACTATCTATTATCTATCTATTATCTATCAATTATCTATTCATTGCTATCTATCTATCTATTATCTATCTATTTATTATCTATCTATATCTATCTATATATCAAATATCTATCTATAATATTATCTATATATTATCTATTATCTATCTATCTATCTATTGTTTATTATCTATCTATCATCTATCTATCATCTATTATTTATCTATTATCTATCTATTGTATTTTTCAAACTATAAAACGCACCCAAGTTTTAAATGGAAGAATATAAAAAAAGAAAAATATTTCAGCGCACATGGTATGCTAAACATTAAATAGAGTGTATGAAGCACTGTATGTGTAATCTATGGAGAATATACTGTTATGGGGATCTGTGGATGAGTACTGTTATGGGGATCTGTGGATGACGTACTGTTATGGGGATCTGTGGATGATGCACTGTTATGGGGATCTGTGGATGACGCACTGTTATGGGGATCTGTGGATGACGTACTGTTATGGGGGATCTGTGGATGATGCACTGTTATGGGGATCTGTGGATGACGTACTGTTATGGGGATCTGTGGATGATGCACTGTTATGGGGGATCTGTGGATGATGCACTGTTATGGGGGATCTGTGGATGATGCACTGTTATGGGGATCTGTGGATGATGCACTGTTATGGGGTTCTGTGGATGATGCACTGTTATGGGGATCTGTGGATGACGTACTGTTATGGGGATCTGTGGATGATGCACTGTTATGGGGTGATAGCTGTTTGGGGTTGATGACACTGTTATGGGGGATCTGTGGATGACGCACTGTTATAGGGATCTGTGGATGACGTACTGTTATGGGGATCTGTGGATGATGCACTGTTATGGGGGATCTGTGGATGATGCACTGTTATGGGGGATCTGTGGATGATGCACTGTTATGGGGATCTGTGGATGATGCGCTGTTATGGGGTTCTGTGGATGATGCACTGTTATGGGGATCTGTGGATGATGAACTGTTATGAGATCTGTGGATGACGCACTGTTATGGGGATCTGAGGATGATACACTGTTATGGGGGATCTGTTGGGTGACGCACTGTTATGGGGATCTGAGGATAATTCACTGTTATGGGGGATCTGTGGATGACACACTGTTATGGGGGATACAATACGATATGATACACTTTATTGATCCCGGGGCGAAATTACAGTATTACAGCAACAATACAAACAGCAGTACATAAAATATTAGGACACAAATCTTGCACAGGTATACCAACATTACATAATAAATAAATAATAAAAGTGTGTAGTTCAGGTGCATATAAGACAATGTTAATTGATATTAGTACACCAGCCATCAGTCATTATTTTCTACCACCCTTAGGAAATTATTATACATCCCCATAGCAGTAGGTACAAACGATTTCCTGAATTTCTCCTTCTTGCACCTTAGTAGGATTAGACGGCTGCTGAATGTGCTCTTCTCTTCAAGAACAGCTCGTATAGTGGGTGTGTATTATTGTTCATTATAGCCCTACACTTCTTCTGAATTCTATCCTCCAATACCTCCTCAAAAGAGTCAAGATGGAGGCCAACAGCTGCACTTGCCTTCTTGATAAGTTTGTTGAGCTTATTAGCGTCAGCTACTCGCACACTACTGCCCCAGCAAATGATAGCAAAAAAGATGGCGCTTGCTACAATGGACTGGTAGAACATCTCCAGCATTTTACTGCACACATTGAACGACCTGAGCTTCCGCAGAAAGTACAGTCTGCTCATTCCCTTCTTGTAAACCTTTTCTGTATGACACCTCCAATCGAGTTTACTGTCAAGGTGAACCCCCAAATATTTGTAGCTCTCAACCATCTCCACCTCCTGGCCAGCAATGGTGATTGGTAAGTAATCCTCCTTTTTCCTTCTATAACTCACCACCATCTCCTTGGTTTTCTTTACATTTAATTCTAGACAGTTAGTCTGACACCAATCCACAGTCAGAAACCACCCTTCTATATTCCTCCTCCCCTAGCCCCCCACAATGCCCCCTACAATTACGGAGTCATCTGAGAATTTTTGGAGGTGACAAAAATCAGATTTATACTGAAAGTCAGCTGTATACAATGAGAAGAGGAAGGGCGACAGCACTGTACCCTGAGGGGCACCCACACTGCTCCGTACACTGCCAGATACCACCTCCCCCATCCTTACAAACTGCGGCCTGTCTGTTAGGTAGTCACTTATCCAGTTCACCATCCCCTCATCTACCGCCATATCAGTCAACTTATTACGTAGTAAGAGCGGCTGTAGGGTATTGAAAGCACTAGAGAAGTCAAAGAACATGGCGCGCACTGCAGTGCCATCATTGTCCAAGAATGAATGCATTGTATGTAGCAGAGATGCTACAGCATCATCCACCCCCAATCTCTGCTGGTACGCAAACTGCAGGGGGTCAGTGTAGACCCTCACCCTCGGGCACAAGTAGGCGAGTATTATTCTCTCCAAGGACTTCATAGCATGCGATGTTAAGGCCACTGGACGATAGTCTTGTAGGGAAGTTGGAAAAGTGGTCTTAGGAACCGGCACCAGGCAGATGGTCTTCCACAGTTCTGGTACCCCCTGTGATTGAAGGCTCCAGTTAAACAGGTGCTGGAAGACAGTACACAGTTGGTTTGCACATGCTCTGAGGACACGTGGGCTGAGGCCATCAGGCCCAGCTGCTTTGCCAATAACAAGTCTGCTAAACTGTCTTCTCACGTCGCTTTGGGAGACAGTGAAAGCAGGCAGCTTATCCCCCAATGTCAATGCTGCAGATCTTTTCCCGGATCCATCCGCCATTTCTGATGACACTGTGCTTGTGCTGGTGAATCTGTTGAAAAACTCATTCATTTCAATAGCCCAGGGCAGATCCACTTCCCCATGCTCCGACTTTGCCTTAAACCCAGTTAGCTGTTTCATGCCCGACCACACCTCCATGGAATTGTTCTGTGACAATTTATTTTCTAATTTAATTCGGAACGCCTCACGGGCATTCTTAATTTTCCCCTTTAAGTCCCTTTGTATCAATTTCAGTTTCTTAGTATCCTTCATTTTAAATGCCATTTTTTTCTTGTTTAGTAAGTGTTTCAATTCTTTTGTAATCCAAGGCTTGTTATTTGCATAACATCGAATCTTTTTAGCTGGTACAACAGTGTCAGTACAAAAATTTATATAATCCGTTACTCGCCCGACAATATCATTTACATCATCATGCTCTCCCCTGTCGCATATCACCTCCCAGTCTGTGTGGTCAAAACAGTCTCGTAGAGCCTACTGTTATGTTACGGTAGCTGAGGAGTGCAGGTAAAAAAGGAAATACACCAGAGCAGTTGGAATCTATGAGATTGCAGTACCCTGACTAACCACCGCAACTAGAGGCAGCCGTGGAGCGTTCCTACGATGGTCCTAGACGCCTCGTCACAGCCTGAGAAACTAACTACACCTAAAGATAGAAATAGGAAAGCTATCTGCCCCGGAGCAGAACCCCAAAGATAATAGAAAGCCCCCAAACATGTAATGGCGGTTAGACAAGAGGAAATACTGACACAGAAAGAAAATAGTATGAGCAAACGCTGGGGCCCAAACTATCTAAATAGAAAAGGACAGGAAGGGTACTTACTGCAATCCCAGAAAACCCTGAAAAACACCAACTCTACTAATTTCAAAATCACCTGAGATCACACGACCTCTACCACCTAAATTAGTTCTCTGGTGTAACAAAAACAGCAGCCACTGAAAAAACTGCAAAAAGCAAAAGTACAAAACACAGTGGCTGGACTAAACTGAGAGGGCAAAAGCCCCCGGAGGGGACCCAGAAGGCCCCCACAGAAGTGCAGGAAAAAATGCAAAAATATAGCAAAAACACAAAATAAGAAATTGTCTTATCTGATAGCAGGAGATGCAGACACGACACAGCAGGCTACAAGGGAAACTGGAAAGAAGGATTCAGACCAGAACAATTGATCACCGGCAACCCTGATGGGAAAATGATTCCCTTAAATAAGACCAATCAGTAACACCTGATTCCCAATCCTCACTAGTACCGCTTGTAACCACCAGAGGGAGCCTCTGCTCAGAACTCATCTCAAACCCATTCACAACAGTACCCCCCCCTTGAGGAGGGGTCACCGAACCCTCATTTGAGCAACCAGGTCGGTCAGGATGAGTTCTATGATACGCACGGATAAGTCTCCTAGCATGGATGTCCGAAGCAAACACCCAAGAATTATCTTCCTGACCATAACCTCTCCATTTAACCAAATACTGGAGTCTTCGTCTAGAAAAACGAGAATCCAATATTTTCTCAACCACATACTCCAGATTGCCCTCAACCAAAACAGGGTCAGGAGGCACAGCAGCAGGAACCACTGGCTCAACAAACCTCTTCAACAAGGACTTGTGGAACACGTTATGGATCTTAAATGTCCCTGGAAGAAGCAAACGAAAAGAAACAGGATTAATAATCTCCATGATCTTATAAGGTCCAATGAACCTAGGCTTAAATTTAGGAGATGCTACTCTCATAGGAATATTCTTTGAGGACAACCAGACCAAGTCCCCCACTTTAAACCGAGGACCATCAGTCCTATGCCGGTTAGCAAACCGCTGGGCCTTCTCCTGAGAGAGGGACAACCTCTCCACTACCTGGTCCCAAATCTGCTGCATACGCTCAACAACAGAGTCAACACCTGGACAGACAGAAGCCTCCGTCTGTCCTGAAGAAAATCGAGGGTGAAACCCAGAATTACAGAAAAACGGAGACATCAAAGTGGCAGAGCTAGCCCTATTATTAAGAGCAAACTCAGCCAAAGGCAAAAAAGAGACCCAGTCATCCTGATCAGCAGACACAAAGCATCTTAGATAAGTCTCCAATGTCTGGTTTGTTCTCTCAGTTTGACCATTGGTCTGAGGATGAAATGCCGAGGAGAAAGACAATTGAACACCCAGTTTAGAACAAAAAGTCCTCCAAAATCTGGAAACAAACTGGACTCCTCTGTCAGACACAATGTTCTCAGGAATGCCGTGTAAACGAACCACGTGCTGAAGGAACAACGGCACCAATTCAGAGGAGGAAGGCAACTTAGGTAATGGCACAAGATGTATCATTTTGGAAAACCTATCACAAATTACCCAGATGGTGGTCATTCTCTGAGAAACAGGAAGATCGGAAATGAAATCCATAGAGATATGGGTCCATGGTCTCTTGGGCACAGGCAATGGCATCAACAAACCACTAGAGCGAGAGCAAGGCTTGGAGCGAGAGCAAGTCCCGCAGGACTGCACAAATTCCCTGACATCGCGAGACAAGGTAGGCCACCAAAAGGATCGACCAACCAAGTCTCTGGTACCAAAAATTCCGGGATGCCCAGCCAATGCGGAACAATGAATCTCAGACATCACACTCTTTTTCCATTGGTCCGGGACAAACAATTTTCCAACAGGGCAGCGCTCGGGCCTATCCTCCTGACACCCCTCCAGAGCAAGTCTCAAATTAGGCGAGATGGCGGAAAGAACTACACCCTCCTTCAAAATAACAGAGGGATCAGATAGCTCAGGAGAGTCCGCAAGGAAACTCCTCGAGAGGGCATCCGCCTTAACATTCTTAGTGCCAGGAAGAAAGGAAACCACAAAATTAAAACGTGTGAAAAACAAGGCCCACCTGGCCTGTCTAGGATTGAGTCGCTTGGCAGATTCCAGATAGACCAGATTCTTATGGTCCGTAAGGACCACCACCTGATGTTTGGCTCCCTCCAGCCAATGTCTCCACTCTTCAAAAGCCCACTTCATGGCCAATAACTCCCGATTACCCACGTCATAATTACGTTCAGTAGGAGAAAATTTTCGAGAGAAAAAGGCACAAGGGTTACTTTTAGAGGTCTCTGGATCTTTTTGGGACAAAACGGCACCTGCCCCAATTTCAGAGGCATCAACCTCCACCTGAAATGGCAGAGAAACATCAGGCTGCCGTAGAACAGGAGCAGAAGTGAATCTCTGCTTAAGTTCCTGAAACGCAGAGACTGCCTCAGGAGGCCAATTTACCACATCAGAACCCTTTCTGGTCAAATCAGTTAATGGTTTAACAATAACAGAGAAATTACCAATAAATTTACGATAAAAATTGGCAAAACCCAAAAATCTCTGAAGAGCCTTTAATGAAGTAGGTTGGACCCAATCACAGATGGCCTGAACCTTGACCGGGTCCATTTCAATAACAGATGGGGACAAAATGAATCCCAGAAATGAGATCTTCTGTACGCCAAAAAGACACTTTGATCCCTTCACATACAGAGCATTCTCTCTCAAAATCTGGAATACAGTTCGAACATGTTTCACATGAGAGTCCCAGTCATTAGAAAAAATCAAGATATCATCCAAATAAACAATCAGAAACTTGTCCACAAAATCCCTGAAAATGTCATTCATGAAGGACTGGAAGACGGAAGGAGCATTAGTGAGCCCAAAGGGCATCACAAGGTACTCAAAATGCCCTTCAGGGGTGTTAAATGCCGTCTTCCATTCATCCCCGTGCTTAATGCGAATAAGGTTATACGCCCCCCTGAGGTCAAGCTTGGTAAACCAAGTAGCGTTTTTCACCCTGGAAAACAGGTCAGAAATCAAGGGTAACGGGTATTGATATTTCACAGTAATATTGTTCAAGAGACGATAATCAATACACGGCCTTAATGAACCATCTTTTTGGCCACAAAGAAAAAACCGGCACCTAAGGGTGAAGAGGATGGTCTGATATGACCCTTCTCCAATGATTCCTTGATATAAGACCGCATAGCGTCATGTTCAGGTACAGACAAGTTAAAAAGGCGACCCTTAGGGAATTTACTACCTGGCACTAATTCAATAGCGCAGTCATAGCTCCTATGGGGAGGTAAGGATGCAGATTTACTTTCGCTAAACACATCAGAAAAATCAAACAAAAAGTCAGGAACATCCTCAGCCTGGGGGGAGGCAGAAAAAACAGGAGTGTTGGTATTAACACATTGGCAGCCCCAACTGGTTACAGACACAGATTTCCAATCCAAAACAGGATTATGAGACTGTAACCAAGGGAAACCCAGCACGATAATGTCATGCAGATTATATAGAACCAAAAATTTGCAGCACTCCTGGTGATCAGGTTCAACCCTCATTATCACCTGAGTAGAAAACTGGGGTTTATTCTCAGCCAAAGGGGTAGAATCGATCCCCAGTAGGGGAATAGACTTCTGTAGGGGTATCAAGGGAAATCCACAACGTTTAGCAAAATCATAATCCATCAGGTTAATAGCTGCTCCAGAATCAACGAAAGCCTGAGCAGAAAATGAGGACAGAGAGCATATCAGAGTGACAGTTAATAAAAACTTAGTCTGAACACCACCCAAGACAACTGAGCGTGCAAAACGTCTTCCCCGCTTAGGGCAGACTGAAATAGCATGAGAGGCATCACCACAGTAGAAACATAACCCATTGCGCTTTCGAAACTCATGACGCTGTGCCCCAGACACCACTCCATCACACTGCATGGGCTCAGCAGCTGGCTCACAAGGCAACACCACTCCACGCATACTTCTCCGCTCACGCAAACGTCTGTCAATTTGAATCGCTAATGACATAGAATCATTGAGACCAGAGGGGACAGGGAATCCCACCATAACATCCTTTACATTATCCGACAGACCCTTCCGGAAAAGGGCCGCCAAAGC
>JARQOD010000002.1:632327750-632459103 GCA_033576555.1 Oophaga sylvatica
CTTTCAAATTTTAAATTTCCACATGTAATTAAAAAAATAAAACTTATTTTAATTGTTTTACCTATTCTCAAAAAAACCCCCCAAAATTTATTCAAAAAAAAAAACCTAGGAAACTTCGGGAAAAAAAAAAATGATGAAAAAGAAAAAGGGGAAAAAAAGGACAAAAACTATAAAAACTGTAAAAAAGAAAAAGTAGAAAAAAAAAAGTAAAAATAAAACCAAAATATGTGCTGTAGTAAGGGAAAACCCCTTGTTGGGGAAAAAAGCAGAGGGAACTTTTTGATTTACTTTTAATTGGGGAAAAACCCCCGGGAACTTTTTAAAAACCCAACTTGGGATTTTTGAATTACCCATAACAATACTAAATTATTTTTAACTGGAAAAAACAGCAAAGGGGTTTGCTTTCCCCGTGATTTTGTCATTTTTTTGTAAAACAACCTTTGATCTTTTCCACATTTTAATGGGTCCAGGGCGGGTGTAAAAAGGGCCCAAAAAAAAAATTTTACTTACCCCCATGGCCCAAACACCCCTTGTTCCCCCTTTAAAATGCCCTTTCCAGGTTTTTTGATGCCCTAAAATTTAACCAAATTACCACGGGTTTGTTTGCCCCAAAACAAGGGACCCATCCCACTGTTTTGACCCCCACATGATTTTTAAAAAAGTATGTTTGCCCCTACAATGCCTTTCCCACAGTTTGAGGGCCCTACAATGACCCTTACCACGTTTGATGCCCACAATTTGACCCTTAACCACTGTTTAAATGCCCCTACAATGACCTATACCCCCGTCTTTTGGGGCCCCTACAAAGACCCATACCACAGTATGGGGCCCCTAAAACCCCCATCCCACGTATGATGCCCTTCTTTGGCCCCCTTACCCAGATGATCCCCCTAAAAAGCCCTTACCACAAAAAAAGATCCCCCTACAATGCCCCAATACCACGTTGATGCCCACAAAATTCCCCATACCCCCCGGTAGGGCCCCCCTTAAAATTGACCCATCCCACAGTTTTGATCCCCCTTACAGGAACCTTTAACCAAACAGTATGTTGCCCTACAATGACCATACCACATGTATGATGCCCTACAATGACCCTACCACGTATGATGCCCTACAATGATCCATACCACAGTAGGGATGCCCCTACAATGATCCATCCCACGTATGATGCCCTACAATAACCCATACCACAGTATGATGCCCTCAATGATCCATACCACTTTGTGCCCCTAAAAATAACCCATACCACAGTATGATGCCCCTACAATGACCCATACCACAGTATGATCCCCCTACAATAACCCATACTACAGTATGATGCCCTACAGTGACACTATAGTATTGTCGAGGTAAAATATAATTTTTCTACTTTAATACTTTCATATTATGTATATATTTCTATTTTTGTACCTTATATGACGTTTATAAGCTAGCTTCCATTTTGTGTATTCAAACAATAAGCTTTCCTTGCTACGTGGCATATAAGCTTTCCTTACTATGTGGCATTTAGCTAAAGACCCATCTCTGGAATATGTAACTGGATCCTGAATTCCAAGAGGATTGCATCAGCCAGAAGTTACATCATTCGGGAGCTGAGCTGAGCTGAAGGAACGGTGGAACCAATCCAGATGTTAGAATACTATACATATCCATATATGGCTATACTGTTTCTCTTTAGGTGCCCCTCACTCCACCCTGATATGCATACTATATAACTTTGTGCTTGTAATAATAAAGATCAGAATTTGCTGAGAAAGCTGCGTCATAGTAGTCTCTGGAGCATGTATTGAGTATGAAGCAGTCTGTTGTTCTGATTCATTCTCTGATGGTCGACCCTTGCTCATAGCCTGAATCTGGAGTGACTGGAGGACGAGTGGTCTGTCTCTATGACCCCGACAATTGGCGCCTAACACGTGGGGCCGTGGATTGCCGCCCGTCCGGACCCGTCCCGAGGACTTTGCGGTGGTGCCCGCGGTGACTGAGTGCGAGGACTGCAGCCTCCGTTGAACACGGTAAGTTGGGATCATATACTTTATATGCGTCCCACTTGCCTGTGTGTCAGTCACTGTTTGGTCCTGTCGTATTGTCCATTTGGGTCTGGAGGGGTGACTGGTTGAGTGGTGAGACCAAGGGCAATCCCACGCCACGAACCAGCAAGTCTGACCGAGTGACGTTGCATGCCTGCACGTTCTCGTGAAAATTACCACGTTCCTCCTCCTCCAATCACTGTACTTTTATGCCGATAGTTGTCTCCCCTGATTATTTGGTAGTGTCTAAATTTCTAGCATTTTATAGAGAATTGTGGGAGGGGTGCGCATACCTAAATTTTGCTAGGAGACAAATGGAGGGGGTTCTCTTTGTCTTGGACAAATGGAGGGGGTACTCTTTGTCTAACCCGGGAAGTCTCATTAGGAGAAGCCAGGTGTCAGCATATGGAGGGGGACTCTGTGCTGTGTAGAGTGTCACGGTGTACTGCGCTGTAACGTCACCATCCACAGTTAGGGGAGGGACAAATAGAGGAGGACACTTTGTCTTGTCAGTGTATTGAGGGGGACTCTGCAGTGACGGGTGGTGACCTGCGAGTGACGCCGGTGGTCTGAGTCGCGACAGATCATTACACTCTGTTAATATTATGATGCGCATGTTTAAATCAAACAAAACCCACAAGTTAGAGGGTGGTGCTTTGGGAGTGGTTGAATTGATGGAATCACGTGGAGGCAAGAAGGCTGTTAAGAATGAGCTTGCCGAGTACAGGCAGGCTTCAGCCTTCAGTGTGGAAAGACTTTGTCGCACAGAATGAGGGAAAGTTGAGAGATCAGGGGCTCTTGTATCAAGCCCAAGCACATTTAAGAGTAGTAAATGATTTGAAAGTTGAGGGTTGGAAAGAGGTAGATGGAATAAGGAGGTTCGGAAAGTGCTGAGCCTTTGTTCGGATATGTAAAATGCTCTGCATATGATCTTGTTGATGTAACTAAAATGGCCGCTCCAAGCCCTCGGCCACCGCCCTATAATGGTGCCGATCTCAGAACAAAGGGAGGTTGGACTTGTCATGTGTGTGGTGAACAGAATCCGCCCTGGGCGGAGACCTGCCGTGTTTTTGGGGCGGGTCGCTCCTGGTGTAATGCCCAGCCCATCGCCCCTCCACACCCAGCGGCCATTTTGGTAAACCCAGTGGCCATCTTAATACACCTGGAAATGACCAACACCCCATCTCCTCCGGCGGCCATCTTGGGACACCCAAGCACACCCAGTCAGGCCTATATCCCTTGCTGATACCAACCAGGGCCTACTACCAGCCCCCGCCCGCACCTGTGCAGGCCACAGCTCCCAATATGGCACCAGATGCAACACCATTGTTCCCTTTCACACACCCCAACCCGGCCATTGCTGCAATGCATGAATCTTCAGTTTTTCAAACAATGATCAGAAGCCGCCGCCATGATATTATGGGATCTAATGAAGGGGAGGAGGATCAGGAGATAGAAGAGGGGTGGGCACCTCAACAGCCACCACTATCCCCAGCAGCACCAGTATCTTTTCTTCTCTCCTCCATTCCCCCACCATCATTGTCAACCCCTGGTCCTAGGGCCTATTCCACCCCTACTCCAGAGATGGGGCACCTTCCTCTCCTTCACAAATCCTCAGAGAAGACAGTCGTTCTGTAAGATTCACGGAAACCCCGGTCAGGCCCCCAGCTCCCGGTGTACTTGAAAACTGGTATCCCTGCCATTCACAGCATTACACAGACCGCAACGGAAATCCAGTGACATTATCCATAGGGTACGGTGATATCCTGACACATCGGGTTGGTGCTATAGTTAGTCCTGCCAACTCCAACTGCTCCAAGAAAGGGGGTCTGGCTCTATTAATAGCCCAAGCTGGTGGTCCCATCGTCACTGCAGAATGTATGGCTCATATACACACTCATGACCCTTTGCCACCTGGACAGACTCTGACAACCCATGCAGGGGACCTTCCCGCTGATATCATCATCCATGCAGTAGGTCCAGTCCATGATCCTTTAAACTCAAATGAGTCACGGGCCACCCTTCGGGCCACCATACATTCAATACTCCATCATGCTGGTATGTTAAAAACAGAAGACATTAGGCACCAGGAATTATTTGAAACCAATGATAAAATAGCAAATTTGTGATTGCTTTGTCTAAAGAGTTAACTAACACCCACTCTACAGTGTCTGCTTCTCTCCCAGAATTTACAGGTGACACGGTGCATGATTTCTCGCCTGATGACCTTATATATATAAAAAATTTATGGGAAGAGACTGTCTCCAGCCCAGATTTGAGGGTCCCTACTCTGTGATCCTGTCCACCCCTACTGCCCGAAGCTCGAGGGCAAGAGCACCTGGATTCACGCCTCCCATTGCAAGAAGGACAAGATTAATCAGCAGTCATGAAGTTTCTGATATACATATCCTTTTGAGCTATATCCTGATCTCCAGTAGTGCCAGTATGCCCACCTTCTGGGTTAATACTACAACCCCTGTGGTTATCTTTAAGTTCGATTTCTATCAAATATTCAACTGTGATAGGAATGATTTCAAGGGATCAACACACTAAATTTAGGGAAAAAGGGATATTTTATCTCTATGTCACCCGCCCAGGGAATGAAAACTGTTATGATTGGTTAGATGTGGGATAGAAAACAGAAAAAGGGAAAATTGGCAGATGAAGCTAGATACAATAGATTGATAAATGAGATATACAAGTGTTATATTTGTAGGAACTGATCTAAGAATGCAAAAGTCAGTGACAGCAAGCAGAGATAAGTGCTGGCAGCAGCGAGATGGTATTTTGCTGTACACCAAGGTCATTCTACAGATAAGCAACCTGCAGGCTGAGGGAGAGAGGACACACAAACTACGCAGTGGTTTGACCCCTCCCGTCGGGTATTCGTGAGGATGCACAGGAAAGAGTGCAACAGTTTTATGTTTTTGGAATAGACACAGTACGTAAGAATTGAAGGTCAGAGTATGTGAGAAGAAAGATAGACAGGCAGAGAAAAGAAGTTACACTAGAGGACAGAGTTCAGGAAAGAGCCAAAAGATTATTTCTGGACTCTAAGAAAAACTTGGGTGGAAATGGGTTTTGTCAAAGAAAACAAGACTAATGAGAGGGTTCTGGCAAGTTTAATATGAATGGCATAAAAAAAAAAAAAAAAGAAGTGACAAGGAAAAACTGAAAGTAAGTAGACCGTTTTGGAGATCAGTAAAAGCAGAGGATCTAGCCAGAAAAGCACAGGGGGCACAACATGGTTTAGCGTAGGCAAAAAGAGGAGCAAGGATACATGCTGTAGGTACTTGTCCTGCAAACAACAGGGAGAGGAGACGTGTGCCAGGAGATGGGCAGAAATTGTGCTACGGGTGCAAGAAACCAGGACATTTCAGGAGGGATTGCAGAACTAACCCATATCCAGCCTGTCCAACTAATCCATATGCAAATGACTCGCCTGCAAGAGGCCCCCAAGACCAATTAGAGGCGCCCATAGGATAATGGTAGCTTGCACATGAACCCCTTGTCCCCTTACCCCCCATTCCTAATTGCACAGTACAGGTGAATCTACCAGGGGGACATGAGGTTGAGTTCCAAGTGGACACGGGGGCAGACAATTCAGTAATTACAGAAGAGGACTGGCCATTTGGGAAAAGTGATTTCTCCCACCATGTTTATAGCGACTCCTTATAACTCTCCATCTATCCTGCTCCCCGTCACTAATAAGATTCCCCTGCAAATTCAAGGAACCACTGTACACACACAGTTAATGGTATCACTACGGGGTCAATGTAATCTTTTAGGAAGTGATGTGTTGTCACAATTGCAAGCACATATTGAGTATCATCCTGATGGAACTGTCACTATGACACCAGGACTGAAGCAGAGCACTCTTTGTAAAATCATGTCGCTAGACGTTGCTAGTATAGAGGACACAAATGAATTTCCTTCAATGTTAGAAGGTGTGATACCGCATGATTTCTGGGCTTCAGATAAAACAGACGTGGGCAGATTAAGGGTGCAGCCAGTCATGGTCAAATTAAAGCCAGGTGCCATCCTGCCCCAACAGAGACAGTATCTTCTTAGTTTAGCTCAAGAAAGGACTATTGCTCAGCAGATGCAGAAACTGGTAACAAGGGGTGTTTTAGTTAAAACCTAGCCCCCACCTTCGGCATCTCTGCAGCTAAGAGTAAGGTCCCTTATCAATGGCCTTGACAGTACAAATTCCAACCTTCAGCTTCCCCCTTCGGCTACGAGATTTAACTCTCTATGTATTGGCTGGTACAATATATATATACACTTTTGTTCCAGATATCTCAGGATGCTGCTTAGTTTACAGTTATTGATTTTGCCAATGTTATTTTTATAATATGTTGTTTTTGTACCAAGCAGGTTGTAAGCGTTAAAGGATAAACTGCAATTCTGTAAATCTTCAGTTATCTTTTTGGGACATTGCATTACACTGGGGGCGCGACATCTGACCAGCGCTCGCAAAGAAGCTGTACAGAACTTTCCTATGCCTGTTAATGTTGCCGCTCTTAGGATATTTCTTGGACTGATTTTCTACTGCAGGCAGTGGATTCGTGCTGTGTCAATTCTCATGCAGCCTCTCTATGACTATTACCATTGTGCTTTTTAAACTAACTCCTGAAGGTATAGACTGTTTTCATTCCCTCAAAAACAGGATTGTGGCAGCTCCAGCGCTAGGAACTCTCAACTATGAACTACCATTCACCCTGTATCTCCACGAACAGCAGGGACACGCGGCAGGAGTATTGACTCAGTTACATGGTGACAATCAAAGGCCAGTGGCCTGTTTCAGTGAAAGACTAGATGCAGTGGCTAGGGGTACCCCGTCCTGTGTACGGGCGGTACATGCTGTAGGACTATTGCTCCACAAATCATCAGATATCGTTCTTGATTATCCACTGACAGCACTTACACCTCATGATGTATACATCATACTGAACCAGGTGCAGTCGGCACATCTTTCAGCTGCACGTCACCTTCGATTGCAATGTGCACTTTTAATGCCTCCAAATGTTTCTTTGCAGAGATGTACCACACTTAGTCCTGTCACATTGTTACCTCTCTCGGATCTAGGGGGGAGGTCAGGTATTGTACGGTATTGTACAAAGAAGATCCAAGAGAGGAGATTCCTTATGATTATGTTCAGCTTATGGCACAGGAAACAGCAGGCCTACCCACAGTGTTTAAAACTGAAAGACATAATGTTGACTTTAAATCTTTTGTAGAACTCGCTACCAAGATGACTCAGGTACCTTCCACACCAGGTATGCCATCGTCTCCCTGAATGCAGTAATCAAAGCAGAACCAATGCTCCCATATCAGTAGGCCCAGGAGGCTGAATTTAAGGCTCTGACCGAGGCCTGTAAGATAGCTGAAGGTAGAATTGTTAACACCTACACAGATTCTAGATAAGCATTCGGTATAGCTCATGATTTGGGTCCAATTTGGAAGTCTAGAGGATTCCTGATGGCAGCAGGACATCCCATTAAAAATGCTGACGCAGTCCAGCAGTTAATTGATGCATTACAATTACCAAAAGAGGTAGCTGTCATAAAAGTTAAAGCACATACCAGATGCACTGATCAGGTGAGTAAAGGAAACACAATGGCCGATGCAGCAGCAAAAACAGCAGCCAGTAGACCACTCCAAGGGGTAACGATGCACCAGGTAAGCGCTCCCAAAAATCCCTTTGTGTCGGAGGATGCTTTAGCCCAGATGCAGGCTCAGGTGCGCCAGGAGGAAGTAGAAAAGTGGGAAAAAGAAGGTGCATGTCTGAATGCAGCAACTGGGGTATGGGGAAGAGGGATGCGCCGATGCCTTCCAAGAGCGTTGTACCCTGCGGTCGCCCAGATGTTACATGGGCCAACCCACCAGTCCAAAACTGCTGTGATAAGTGTGATGCAGAAGCATTGGGAGGCACCAGGCTTTTCCACCTGTATAGAAGGTTTGATCCAGGGATGCATGGTATGTGCTACACATAATCAGAGAAGGGTAGTCAAGACACCACCCAAACACGCCCCTCAGCCCTTCTATCCTTTCCAGAGACTGCAGATTGATTATATTCAGCTGTCAAAATCAGGTTCATGGGAGTACGTGTTGGTGTGTTTTTGATTTATTCTCAGGTTGGCCGGAGGCTTTCCCGATTGCCAAGGCTACGGCTGCGGCAACCGCAAAGAAGCTGCTTGCGGAGGTGGTGTGCAGGTATGGAGTACCAAAGGTGACCGAAAGTGACAGAGGTACACATTTCACAGGTGAAATAATGAATGAAGTCTTGACAGCGCTGGGAATTCAACAAGTATTCCACACCCCATATTACCACAAAGCGGTGTAAAAGTAAAAGGACTAAATAGGATATTGAAGTTAAAAAAAATCCAAAAGGCCATGGCTGAAACAGGGAAATCTTGGCCTGAATGTTTACCATTAGCCCTATACTCAGTAAGGTACACTCCAAATAGAAAAACTGGACTTTCTCCGTATGAAGTACTATTTGGCAAAGTGCCTAGCTTAGGATGTTTCTTTCCCCAAGCACTGGAGATGAGTAGCTCATATGTAAGGGATTTGCATAAAAGACTCAAAAAAGTACATGATAATGTCTTCAGTTCTCTTCCAGATCCGAACCAGGATCCTGGGAGTCACAGCCTGCAGCCTGGAGACTAGGTAGTCATTAAAAGACACGTGAGAAAGAGTCTGGATCCGAGAATATAGCTCCACTGATATCCAGAAAAAGAAGGAGTCTGGGTCAGCTGCACACCAGTTATGCTGAGGATCCCAAAGTTTATATGGATCCCATAGGTGTTCCTAGGGGGGTCCCAGACGAATACAAAGCTCAGAATCAGATCCTGGCGGGTTTCCGTTCTCTCATCCCAACTGTGCAGATCAATTACAATGTAGATTGGATAAAATATATATACTACACCAAGCAAAGATTTATCAATATCAATTTTAGTCAAGATGCTTTCCAGGGTATAGTTGAGAAACTGGGCCCAAAACAAAAGACTGACTCTTCAAAATAGACTGGCCATTGACATGATTCTAGCTGAAAAAGATGAAGTCTGTGGGATGATAGGGGAAGAATTTTGTACTTATATTCCTCAGAATTCTGGAGTCAATGGTAAAACTATAGTGGCCCTTACAGAGATTAAAAATCTGGCTCAGGAAATAAAAGCCAATGCAGAAGTAGATACCTCTTTCTTCTTAAGATGGCTTGAAGGAATTAAAGAATTTCTCCAACAAGCCTGCTTAGTGGTAACAGGGCTTTTGGTGCTAGGATTGATAATTCTATGTTGTGTGATATCTATGTATAGGAAAGCTGTGACCAATGCAGCCGCCTCCTCAGGTACTTTCCTTCATCAGGAAGTTGTGTCGCTACTATATGAAGACACTGATAAGGGTGATATGGAGAAATATACTCCGCAGGATGAACCTGATAAAATCCCCTATGACAAAATACAAATAGAAATGAGAGATTTAGTTTAGGGACAGATGGGAGAACTCCATGTGTATGTTAGAGTAGGGCCCTGAGCGTGTGGGGGCATTCCACAAGGGAATGATCCCTAAGACGACGGGGTGAAGAAGTCCAACCCATCTCCCCTCCCCCAACACATGGACAGTCTCAAAGGTCACCCCTGCAAGGGAAAGCTTAGTGTTTAGGGGGGATTGTCGAGGTAAAATATAATTTTTCTACTTTAATACTTTCATATTATGTATATATTTCTATTTTTGTACCTTATATGACGTTTATAAGCTAGCTTCCATTTTGTGTATTCAAACAATAAGCTTTCCTTGCTACGTGGCATATAAGCTTTCCTTACTACGTGGCATTTAGCTAAAGACCCATCTCTGGAATATGTAACTGGATCCTGAATTCCAAGAGGATTGCATCAGCCAGAAGTTACATCATTCGGGAGCTGAGCTGAGCTGAAGGAACGGTGGAACCAATCCAGATGTTAGAATACTATACATATCCATATATGGCTATACTGTTTCTCTTTAGGTGCCCCTCACTCCACCCTGATATGCATACTATATAACTTTGTGCTTGTAATAATAAAGATCAGAATTTGCTGAGAAAGCTGCGTCATAGTAGTCTCTGGAGCATGTATTGAGTATGAAGCAGTCTGTTGTTCTGATTCATTCTCTGATGGTCGACCCTTGCTCATAGCCTGAATCTGGAGTGACTGGAGGACGAGTGGTCTGTCTCTATGACCCCGACAGTATGAAGCCCCAACAGAGATCCCTCCACAGCATGATGCCCCAGTGACCCATCAACCGTATGATACCCCCACACACTATGATTTCCCAATAGAACCTCCCACAGTATAATGCCCCAACAGTCCCCCACATATGATACAATGCCCCCACAGTTGCTCACAGTATGATGCCCCTACAATGACCCATACCACAGTATGATGCCCCTACAGTGACCCTATAGTATGAACCCCCAACAGAGATCCCTCCACAGTATGATGCCCCCAGTAACCCATCCACAGTATGATGCCCCCCCCCACACTATGATTCCCCAATAGGACTCCCCACAGTATAATGCCCCAACAGTCCCCCACATATGATACAATGCCCCCACAGTTGCTCACAGTATGATGCTCCGACAGTGATCCCCTATACAATATCATGCCTCCTCAGTGACCCCCAAAGTATGATGCTCGGACTCGGATCTCCTTCACAGTGTGATACCCCCACAGAATATGAAGTCATAATAATGCCCCCACAGTATGATGCCTCAGAAGTTCCCCCACAAAAAGTATAATGCCCCCACAGCTGCCCACAGTATAATGCCCTGACAGTAAGCCGCTTAACATTATGGTGACCCCATAGTGATCTCAAAAGTATGATGCCTCAACAGTAGTCCCTTTTACAGTGTGGTGCACCCACAGCGCCCCCATACATTATGAGGCCCTTTTAATGCCCCCTCAATATGATGTCCCAACAGTTTCTCACACACAGTGTAAAGGCCCCTCACAGTGGCTCCCCCTCACTATGATTCCCTCAGAGTGACCTCTCCACGTTATGATGTCCCCACAGTCCCCCCTCATAGTATGATGCTACCACAGTGATTCCTACAGTATTATGCCCCCAAAGTTACCACCACACACAGTATGATGATCCCACAGTGATCCCAAAAATATGATGCCCCGAATGTAATCCCCTTCACAGTGTGATGCTTTCACATTGCGCCCACACATTATGAGGCCTTTACAATTCCCTTCACAATATGATATCCAAACAGCTCTCCACTCAAAGTATAATGGCCCCCACACTATGATTTCCTTACAGTAACCCCTCCACACTATGATGCCCCCAAAGATCCCCCCCATGTAACACTATTGCTTGCTTACCTGCATGGTTTCCTTCCACCTCCATGCACGGACGCTGGCATAATCACTGCTCTGGCCCCGCTGCCTGGTCCCTGTCTGCTGGCATGTCTCCTGCTTGTGCACGCTGCACTTATTGGTGGCGTGCCTAGTGTGCACATGTACATAGTAAATTGCCCTCAGGAATAGCTGGGAGGCATTTAGTATTGGAGCACACCTGCAAGATGGCTCCCTGCCAGGGACCTGAAACTTCACCCCGGTCAGTGTGTGGCCATGCCCTAACCTGCTCCCCTGGTCTGCACGCGGCCAGTGGCTGAATCTGCTCCCTTGGTCCGTGCACAGCCAGGGCCTGAACCTGCTTCCCTGGTCCGTGTGACTGTTCCCCTGGTCTGGGTGCGGCCATCGATTGAACCTGCTCCCCTGATCCGGATGCGGTCAGTGCCGGAAACCTCGTCGCCCGGTCCTTTTTTTTGTATCGGGCCAGTTAAAACCAGTCTCCGATTCAGCCCATTTTTAACGTAGCCCGTAACTGTCAGTAACTACTCTTTAGAGGTTCCAGAATTTACTAGTCTGAATGGAGCCCTAGTCCTTAATCAGTGTCAGCGAACCTGACCCCTGGGATCAGGATACGCAGTTCTGACCAAGAGTAGTACCTGGCAGCTACCTGCAGCCCAGTCTGTCTCCACCATCAAGAATTGCAGTGAACAACATGTAGACGCTTAGCTACGCTGCATCCTAGGTAGGCCTGGTCCGGTGGCACAGTGAATCCACAAATCTATGTACGCCATTGTTTGGTGTAACATCCCACACACAGTATGATGTCCCTACAGTTTCCCCATACAGTATGATGCACCCACAGTTCTCCCATACACAGTATAATGCCCCCACAGTGACTCCTCTATATTAAGATGTCCCAACAGTTCCCTCCCATAGTATAATTATCCCACGTTTTGAATTGCTGGAGGATAAGAGGTACCGGGTGTGCTGGACGGAGGCACGCGTATAACAATACCTACCATACTTTGAATTAAATTTTCCCTCCCAAATACTGTGCTGAGTCACAAACAACAAAAAAAGACACACACCAAGACGAGTACCTCCGTAAAACAATCAAACTCATGGACCAATGGAATCCACGATGAAGAAAAACATTCTTTTTCATAACCGTTAGGATAAATTTTTTCTGTGTCTTTCTCCTTTATTTGTTCATGTAGTTACTCCACAAGGATCCAGATCCTGATCAGTGATAGTGGAAGGAGTGGGGGTGCTGTGCTATGGACACCGCTCTATGGATCTGGTGCAGTGAAGCTGGATAATGAATTTTCAGACAGTTTTCCCCAAACTTTACTGCAAGTCTTCTATACATTGCACTGGTCGTGTGCTATCCTCAGTGCCAGGAAGGACAGGCTGCCGGGTTCACAAAAATCTATTAATGACAGTAACACCTATAAATGGTGCGATCATTACGATACAGAATAAAGTGTATTCTGCCATCAAGTGGACAGTTACTACATTACATATTATAACATTAAGGGGTGTTGGGTGGTTTATAACAACGGAAACTCCCTGGATCAGGATTCCCATCTATTATCCTGGTCAGAAATGCCTGTACAGAGCATTCCTCGCTCTAGAGGACACCGATCAGTTTCATTGTTATCCTCTGTAAACAGGGCTGCCACTAGGAATTTCAAGGCCCCATACCGGCAACATTTTTGGTGCCCCTTGAAACTCCGCCCAGGTTCCACCTCAGCTCCGCCTCCACCCCTCGAACCTTCCACAGTCTCACCGCCCTCTCTTGGAACCCCACTCCTGTACCATGTCCTCACCAATCCACACATTCACAGTTCCCATAGTACACCAGATAACACACGTAGCCAGCATTTTTTTTTGGTCAAAAGAATTTTTAAGCCACCATCATGACAAGTTAGATTCTTTTGGCCAAGTATTACTGTACTCTAACCTATTAAATATTTCTTAAAATATCCAATACTCATTTTAGGTCTATTTTTCTTTATTTTTCTTTAACGGAATGTGTCACTGGAAAAAAACAGAAATGTAGAAATTTTTGCAAATTTATTAAGAAAGAAAAATGGAAATATCACATGGTCATAAGTATTCAGACTCTGCTCAGACACTCATATTTACGTCACATGTTGTCTATTTCCTTGTGATCCTCCTTGAGATGGTTCTGCTCCTTCATTGGAGTCTAGATGTGTTTAATTAAACTGATAGGACTTGATTTGTAAAGGCGCACACCTGTCTATATAAGACCTCACAGCTCACAGTGCATGTCAGACCAAATGAGAATCATGAGGTCAAAGGAACTGGCCAAAGAGCTCAGAGACAGAATTGTGGCAAGGCGCAGATCTGGCCAAGGTTACAAAAGTATTTCTGCAGCACTCAAGGTTCCTAAGAGCACAGTGGCCTCCATAACCCTTAAATGGAAGAAGTTTGGGACCACAAGAAGTCTTCCTAGACCTGGCTGTCCAGCCAAACTGAGCAATCGTGGGAGAAGAGCCTTGGTGAGAGAGGTAAAGAGGAACCCCAAGATCACTGTGGCTGAGCTCCACAGATGCAGTAGGGAGATGGGAGAATGTTCCACAAAGTCAACTATCACTGCAGCCCTCAATCACTCGGGTCTTTATGGCATAGTGGCCTGACGGAAGCCTCTCCTCAGTGTAATGACCAGAGGTCGGAATAAGATCCAGTGTGTCACAAACCAAGGCTGAGGCAGAAATTCCCAAAAGTTGTCTTTACTCAAACAGGCGAAATAGTAGAACTAAGTATATGGAAGAATCAGATTGGAATACTCTTATACAATACACACTCTAAGCCGGAGCTGAAATCATTATGCCAATCTAAGGTTTCCTGAAAAGTGTATTATAACGGGATTTGGAGTCAATTTACCTATCAGTAAGGTCAATTCAGGTACTCAGAGAACAGGTGTAAATTGCATTCATGTAGTGATATCAAGGGACCCCTGGAATGGCATACTGAGTACACAACCTCCAAATACCATACAGATAAATATAATGCAAAGAGCTTTAAGTGCTTCTACTAGGGATACCCAGGTATCTATGACCATATTGTACCTTTAACCTGAGGTGAGTTTCCTCTCAGGCATGAAGATTGCATAGGCTGTTGCCAGTCCCATATCTTCAGCGTCAAAAAGTTGGAGAAACACAGATTCTTTGTCTTGTCGGCCGTTGCCGAGCCCAAACGCCGGGGTCTTATAGTTTTGTCTCCTCAAGATGCCGTCTCTCCTCCTGCAATCCTTATGATTTCTCCTAGGAGCAGTATGCCAGTTTCTGTATAAAAGTTATGTCCAATATGGCTTCTTCCCTCCTCACAAAACAGGGACTCTACGGAGCTACATAGTCTCACAGCTCCCAGGAACACTCTGCCTCCTTTCACAGCAAAGCCTCAGGCTCCCAAGATAAAGGGGGAAAGCAGTAAACAGTCTATTTAAGCATTCAGTCTCTTTGCTTCTCACAAGCTGCTCCACACAAAACAATCTCAGAGCAAATTCTCCTTTTTTTCCCTTCAGGAAGCTTCACTCTCTGCTCTAGACTGCCGACACCAGGCTCCACCCCCCAGCACACACAGATTCCCTGGGCACAGGCAGCACCTGTCCTTAGCTGCAGCAGACAAACACCACAGGGTCCTAGTGTTCTCTGGGTATAAGCACAGTTCACCCTCTTACATCAGTGCAAGACATATGAAAGCCCCAAAGAGTTTGAAATAAGATTCTCTGGTCTGATGAGATAAAGATAGAACTTTTTGGTGATAATTCTAAGCGGTATGTGTGGAGAAAACCAGGCTCTGCTCATCAACTGCCCAATACAATCCCAACAGTGAAACATGGAGGTGGCAGCATCATGCTATGGGGGTGTTTTTCAGCTGCAGGGAACAGGATGACTGGTTGCAATTGAAGGAAACATGAATGCGGCCAAGTACAGAGATATCCTGGATGAAAACCTCTTCCAGAGTGCTCTGGACCTCATACTTGGCTGAAGGTTCACTTTCCAATAAGACAATGACCCTAAGCACACAGCTAAAATAACAATGGCTTCAGAACAACTCTGACCATTCTTGACTGACCCAGCCAGAGCCCTGACCTAAACCCAATTGAACATCTCTGGAGAGACCTGAAAATGGCCGTCCACCAACGTTCACCATCCAACCTGACGGAACTGGAGAGGATCTGCAAGGAAGAATGGCAGAGGATCCCCAAATCCAGGTGTGAAAAACTTGTTGCATCATTCCCAAGAACTCAAAACAGAAACCACCTAGGTGGAAAAATGGATGTACTCGTCCATTGAAACACTTGAAAGAATTTTTATTATAGCAAAACAACAACAGGAACATGGAAAATGGGGTGTACAACACCCACAGTGAATACTAATAGTGCACACAAATGGTTAAAATTCGGTTACGACAAGGGGCACAACACCCCCTGTGACCCTCAAGGCAATGCTAAATTACATCACAATTGGTTAAATGATTATTGGCACAAAGTTACAAGGGAACCATTAGTAGGAGTAAGCAGTCATATTAATACATGTAAATTTATAAGAGGTGAAGTCAGAGATTGCTGTACTTCACTGCATAAAAAATATGTTGCAAATGATACCACCTGCCAACTAAATATCGCTCCCAAGGTAAAATAGGAAAAATAGAAACGATGGAAAATTGGCCACCACCTGTGTAGCCCCTGAATAAGCCACCAATAATTGCTGCATATAGCACCAAAGGCGAACAATATATCTTCCTAATGTGGACAATACCAAGGCTAGCACAGAGGCAGATGGAATTAGTTACCTATTGCTGAGAGGAAACAGCGCCAATAGAGATGAGGGTCAGAGGGGGTGTGTGTGCGCACCCCAACGCACGTTTCGGTCCAATCCTTCCTCAGGTGCCCCCAGGTGTCCCTGAGGAAGGATTGGACCGAAACGTGCGTTGGGGTGCGCACACACACCCCCTCTGACCCTCATCTCTATTGGCGCTGTTTCCTCTCAGCAATAGGTAACTAATTCCATCTGCCTCTGTGCTAGCCTTGGTATTGTCCACATTAGGAAGATATATTGTTCGCCTTTGGTGCTATATGCAGCAATTATTGGTGGCTTATTCAGGGGCTACACAGGTGGTGGCCAATTTTCCATCGTTTCTATTTTTCCTATTTTACCTTGGGAGCGATATTTAGTTGGCAGGTGGTATCATTTGCAACATATTTTTTATGCAGTGAAGTACAGCAATCTCTGACTTCACCTCTTATAAATTTACATGTATTAATATGACTGCTTACTCCTACTAATGGTTCCCTTGTAACTTTGTGCCAATAATCATTTAACCAATTGTGATGTAATTTAGCATTGCCTTGAGGGTCACAGGGGGTGTTGTGCCCCTTGTCGTAACCGAATTTTAACCATTTGTGTGCACTATTAGTATTCACTGTGGGTGTTGTACACCCCATTTTCCATGTTCCTGTTGTTGTTTTGCTATAATAAAAATTCTTTCAAGTGTTTCAATGGACGAGTACATCCATTTTTCCACCTAGGTGGTTTCTGTTTTGAGTTTAAGTTGATGTGTCCCAGTATTTCCATGACCACTTCTAGCTCCCCATAATTGGGTTGAATTGATGTAGGTGTGTTAGGATGTGGTATTTTTGGTTGAGTGTTATTTATCATTCCCAAGAAGACTCTGGCTGTACTAGCTCAAAAGGTGCTTCTACTCAATACTGAGCAAAGGGGCTGAATACTTATGACCATGTGATATTTCAGTTTTTCTTTTTTAATAAATTTGCAAAAATTTCTACATTTCTGTTTTTTTCAGTAAGATGGGGTGCAGAGTGTACATTAATGAGGAAAAAAATGAACTTTTTTGAATTTACCAAATGGCTGCAATGAAACAAAGAGTGAAAAATTTAAAGGGGTCTGAATACTTTCCATACCCACTTTCTGTATTTTTAATGCCATATATTACAAGTAAATACAAGTGCAAATCACCTTCCCACAAAGGCAACAGAAAAAACACTTGGATATTATGAATGTTGAAAATAGTTGCACAATTCTCAGTTTTTCACTGAATAATAAATTCATTATAGGTAAAAATAAACGACAAACAAACAAAAGAGTGCGACGAATAAATTAATGGCTTCATTTCTGTACAAGAGGTGTAGGATTTTGTCTTATATAAAGGTTTCATTGATGGATGTTTGGTCTTGTCTGTTGAGTTCCTTTATATTCTGTGAAGTCACCGGCCGTGCTGTATATGGTATTGACTTTTTCTGTAAAACTAGCATAGGGCTCCACTTCTTCAAACTAATGAGAAAAGATAAAAAGTTCCATAAGTTATTGACACAAAAATATCTAAATTTTTTTAATTTTTTAGTTTTTTACTCCCTTTTCCTGTTAGCATAGACATAAAAGGGTTTGTTGTTTGTGAGACAAGGGGCAGATGTGAATATTATCATTAATTTTACAACATTCTGGGCTAAAAACCGGGAAAGAAAAACTGAAATATTGCCGTTATTTTTGGGGTTTTGCTATTACAACATTCATTTTGTGATAATAATAACTTTTTAATTATTTTTTTCACTATCGTTATAGGAAGATATTTTTTACAAGACAAACTTTACTTTTAAAAGGCACAATTTTCAGTTCCATATGATTTTCTGATTTCATTTTATTCCATTTTTGAGGGATTGTGAAGTAACAAAAACACTGCAATTCTGACATTTAATTTTTTTTCCTATTTCTGCTTTCATCATATGGCATAAATATTTTATTAGATTGGATAATTAAGCAAACGGTAATATATATATATATATTTTTTTTATTATTATTATTTTTTATATTCTATGTTTAGGATTACATTTTTATATGCTCATTGATGTTTTGTTTATTTTTAATTAATATTCTTAAGGAAGTTGAATCTATGGTTATATGACTGCTTAAACGGTTACACAATGATGTAGAGGTGTAAAAACATGACAGACAAGGATGCATTCAGTAATTACAGCCCACCGGCATCCCCAATCCCATCACGGGGGTAGACGATGGGCATCAAAGTTGACACTTCCAATTCCTACCCTCTAAAATGTAAATGTCATGGTTGACGGCGGCTTCTAAGAGACTAAAATGTTGCAACCGATGCTTGCTCCGATCTTGGGTGTTGACTGTATTACACAGCCTGCACGTAAGCTCTATGGAGCTGTCTAAGCTCCTGTGCCCACCCCATACAGTAATATATGGGGCATTAATGGGGTTAGAAATCATGCTTAGGGCTCATGCACCTCAGGGGCAGAACTGTTTTGACTACATACAATCGTCTCTTCAAGTTGACATAAAATGATTTGGAAATGTGAAATCTGAAGTCTCCATGGTTTACAATGTGTGATGATCAGTTAGAAAATTACAATTGAGGTCAATAGTCCTCCAGATCTGTGGTTTTTACACTCTGCAATTTTATAAAGCCTTTTCAACTATCTTTTATACAAACTGTGACAAAGCCAGTGCGCCATGCCAGAATTCCACAATTTGAGTAAAATACAGAGAAAAATTATGATAATAAATAAATTCTTACCGGGTCGGGATTTCCTTGCATGGTGGGACTGTTGGTACTCACGCTGAGACAAGTTCTGGAGAGCAGAAAACGATGGTGATTTTTGGGAGGATTTTTGGATCTGGTCATAAATTTTCAGTCAGGTGTCAAAAGTTTTGTGCTATAATCAGGGCTTACCATCCATCCATAAGGTGCTGGTCATTTGGGGTCCTACAACTTCGTAACCCTTGAAATTATGAGATTGGGGTACCCCAGTTCTCTGGCAACAGTGGTCAGTTGTGCACTGACAGTTGATGGAGCTGATGGAAATAACCAAGTACAGAACTCGCCTGTATCCATAGGACTCATCCAGATGTCCGTGCAAATCGGTATGAGATCGGACCGTAATGCATGGACTGGCCGATGCTCTCTTGACTGAAGCACGACAGATTTGTGTATTTCTATGAGACTATGCAAATTGTTTCTTCAAAAACGAAGGGGATTTCAACTCTAGTGCCAAATATTGGAAGTAGCAATCCTAAAAGTCAATATCGACCCTTTAATGAGCCTTGTCACATGACCTAGGATAAAAGCCAATTCAGAATCTCAATTTGCAAACATGTGTTTCAGGGTTTTGCCCCTCATCAGTGCAAAGCATGAGATCTGACATGGCTGCATATGAGACCTCTGCTGGCATCTGAGAGGTAATGTTTTTCCTTGTGGAGAGTGACATGCCAGGGTTGTGGCATGTCAGGCTATCACACTCAGGTCGGGAGACCCGCGGTCAGTCCATGCATCTGAATGAGTTCATACGTTGGGTTCAAATCACATTTGATCCCACGATCAAGCCTTTGTTGAGACCTTATTATTTAAGCCCCATGAAATGATATCCAGACTGAATCCCCCAATAAGGCAGATGGAGACACTTTGCACTGTGTCTGGCCTTGGTGCCTGAAAAATGCTGCCTACCAAGGAGACCAGAAGGAGCACAAAGTGACTTGTGTGCGCCATCAGGGTGTTACGCTAGTGTAGCTACTCACTCGGGATAATAGGTAAATCTAAATACTGCAACTGACTCTGCCGGTTCCTGTTTATCATGGTTCCACCCCTCAGTGTGTCTGGGATGCAGTTACTGACAGCTCAGTCATCCAGTCTGGTGCAGGGGCGTGTTGAGCTGTTAGTGTGTTGATTGACAGCTCGGCCATCCAATCTGAGACTGTGAGGCGCTCCCAGGTGATTGCCATACTACTTAACTGGGTTGTCACACCCAAACCTCTGCCAGACAAACATTCAGCTACTGTGTGGTTTGTCTCTTTGTGACTTGTGTTCTGTTTGTAGACCTTTCCTTGCCTGACCTTGGACCTTGTTCTGACCATCCGTCTGTTTAACCCTTTGTGCTATGATACACTATCCTCCAGGTATTCTGACTTCTGGACTTAATTTGACTACGGCTTTTTCTCTTCCTTCTGTTTATGATGTGCCTTCCTCACTTTTGACCTCGGACTCCTGACTATCTTGTTTCATGGCTTGACTGTGAAAAGTGACTAGTCACACTGTACAGACTGGAGACCCTGACCCCACAGTCCCTAGTGGTTCCTGCGTGAGTAGAGATTACCCTAACCATAGGCTAGAAGATGTGAACTTGGACCTATGCTGTTTAACAAGGCCGAACAGTGCATCACATTCCTCCTAAAGAACCAGAGGGCAGAGCAGAGTGTGAATTACCTACAAAGGGAAAGTGTGCTGAAAAAAGGAAAGATTCCTGAGTGAATAAAATAAACCATGAAATACAAAAAATATAAAAATATAAAGTACACACTGTTATATTATATTTCTCCTACTTCCTGAAGAGAAACATAAGCTAGGTGTAGAGCAAAGAACAGAAACAGCAAAGAGATAAACCTTAGCTGGAAATACACGGATAGGCTTTAAATTACAGCAGAATGACTGAACATCCAAATGAGAATATCACCAGCAGGAAATGCCAGCAGGGGGGACAGAATATAAAGAAGCATCCGAAAGGCGATAGGGCAGACAAATGAAAACACCTGTGTTATGCTAAACAGGCAAAATAGCAGAACCTAAACACCTGGAAAAAGATGTGTCTGCTGTGGCTCGGGATATAGAGTAGCCAACCACAAAACACAGACTCAAGGGTTTAAACACAGGAGCATAACACAGGGTTTCCATAAAAATGCTGTTTTTTGGTGGAAGCCTCTAAAGCAATCTCAAAAGTGGGGTCAAACGTGAAGTGAGTCCAGCATGAGCTTCATAAACTTTGCATGGAATGGCAGTGCAAGTGTTCTGTCATCTCTCTATTGGAATGAGAGACTTGTTCTCATGATAAGTGTGGTCCTAATGGAGGGATCCCCAGTGATCAGCAACTGATCACTTACAGTACAATCTTGTAAAGTGATAGTTTGCGATTATGGCACAAGTGTAAAAGAGACTCAAAGGATCTAAAAAAATATTTAGACTTGAGAGTCCTCAGTGGTTGATACCTTTTAATGGCTAACTGAAAAGATGGTAACAAATTGCAAGCTTTCGAGACTACTCAGGTCTCTTCATCAGGCGAAGACTAATACAAAATCTGAAGAATCACATATTTATACACAACAGGACATAGGAATAATGCAATAGGTAAAGCAAGTGACGTGAAGCAGAACTGTCATTATGGCAGAGGGATGAACATAAATATTGGAACAGTTCATAGATAAGGAGTGTGAAAGTTTTATTGCCCTCTGATTGGAGCCTGCTATTGTGTTTTGATGCCCCTAGAAGGTCAGAGAAGCAGATTCCTTAATTGATGTAGAATGACATGAATCCTAGATACACATCTTTCCTATATCAAAGGATCTAGACACTTTTGGGTTATATTTTGTTATTTATTCCAAGACCTTTACATTGATGACCTATCCTTATCCTTAGGATAGGTCATTGAACATCAGATCAATGGGGGAGCGACACCCGGCACCCCTGCCAATTAGATGTAGATATAATCAGTGCCTTGTGTCAAGGGGATGTTTGACTGCTAATTTCAACAGCTTAACCAAACTAGCCGCCTTCTTTGAGACACATCTAAACATTTTTATTGTCCACTAAGGGTACGTTTCCATGTACCGGATAGTCTGTGCTTTGGACGGAGCGGAGACCCCGCTCCGCCCAAAACGCCGCCCCCTTCTGAACACGCGGTGATTCCGGATGTGTTCACTGAACACATCCGGAATTGCCGCACGGTATACATAGGACTGTGTTATTTACCTTGCTGGAACATCTGTCCGCTGCGGATTAAACGCTGCGGCAGGACACAGCGTTCAATCCGCAGCTAATACTGATGGTTTCCGCTACATGGAAACATACCCTAAGGAGGCTCTTTAATAAGCGTCTTTGCTGTCACTTGATATTAATCTTATACTAAATAGCTAACAAATATTAGATTTCAGTAGAAATAAATACCTGATATATGATCGCTGCCACAACAAAAGGATCCCGAGAAAAAGCACAATGACTAATATTAAGCTTACAGTTAAGATTAAGTGATTTGGTCCGGCACCTTTAAAAAAAAAAAAAAGAAGAAAAGTTAAAATAGAATACAAAATACATCTGCATTAGGAGTTTTCAGTACCAACTATTGTAACCCAAGCTTTAAAGGGGTTATCCAGACTTAGGATACAAGTCTGGAGGCACTCCATGTGACTGCAGACTTGTGAATCCTCACATCGAGTGCACTGCGCGCTGCGAGGATTCTCTGGTGTCAGTGCTGATCGCGTGACTGCAAGCATATATATTATCACATGCTGACTAGATGTGTGCAGCCCCGCTCAATGCAAGCGTGGCCGGACATGTCTAGTCGGAATGTGGCCGGAAGTATGCGAATCGTACGATGTCAGGATTTATAAGTCTGCAGTCACATAGACCTATAGTCTGACCCCTTTAAAGCCTTTTTAGAATATTTTTACTAAATGTGAAATAAAAAATGTAATAATTTATTCCTTTGCCAATTAAATTTACTGGTCTCAGTTAAGAAGAACTTCTCTGCTAGGATCCCCGAGACAGCACTGTCTGCCTCTATTGTATAGGATAACTCCCAAGAGGTTATAGCTTCACACTCTTCTATACATTTCTACCTTTCTACCATGACTTTACCTAGGGTTGATTTCCTGCTATAGTATCTGACATAGACAGGAGTATGCATACATTGCAACTGTAAGGTCACACAGTATCGCACGTAGCAATGAGATTCTGTATTATCATCACAATTTTGTGATTGCTTCTAAAATAAATAAATATATATATTTTTTTTATTTTTTTGTTTGTGTGATTTCGGTTAAAACATGGCAAAGACAAAGCCAAATTTATCACCAGATGTCAGGAAGCTTTTTATTCTGAGAGTGAAGTCAGGCAAAATCCAAAAAGAGGGAAGTTTGGAATTCAACTGCTCCCAGAGTCAAGTGTCACATATAATAAAGAAAGAAAAAGAAGGTTATGGAACAGCTGACAAACCTAGAAGTGGGCGACCACGGAAAAAACTTTTTTCAAAGTTGATCACATTATTAAGAAAAATTCAGTGTCTGATGTCCATAAAAGTGCCGTACAGATTTCACACGAAATTAACGAAGAATATGGGGTCAAAGTGAATCGACCAAATTGTGGTGCGACGGCTTAGAGCAGTAGGGTTAAATCCACGAGTTCCAGTCAAAAAGACTTTCATCTCTGCAAAGAACCAGAAGGTCCGACTTGAGTTTGCCAAAGAACACGGCCAATGGAAAGGGACAGATTGGTCTAAGGTGTTGTGGTCGGATGAATTGGTGGAGATTTGCAAATGGAATGGAGCAAGATCCCTCAGGATGTCTAGAATACACGAGTGGATTCAATGCCCCGTCGGTGAGGTGAGGTAATTAAAGCAAGAGGTTATGCTACAAAATACTAAGTTATGGCATTGTAAACACTATATGTCAGGTAAAAAAAATGCATATTTGTGGTAAATGACAAATAATTTAGGAAACGAATAGTCATTTTATCCTACAAAACATACAAGGCTCACGCTACACAAGTAATATTTCTTACAGACCTGCAAGACTCGTGATGACCTGATGTACCTCTGGCTTGTCTGAGCACCATCTAAGAAGGGGTTGAGGAAATAGTGGACAACCTCTTTAGGAACCATATAATGAAACACTTGATACAAACCCAAAACAAGCATCGATAAGCGTCTTTCTATAGGATTTGGGAAGGTCGGATGAGACACAATGCAGGTGACTTCTGTGACGTTGGATGTATTGTATGAGCTGAACACGGTTGTGGTTCCGTTAATTTCTATTTTGTTCCAAGTCTTAACTTTGTCTTCAGATTCTGGGGTCCATGAGATATTGGCCGCTGGATTCCCACCGATTGCTTGGCACTCCAGGTTCCAATTTTCATCTACATTTATTGTAACAAAAGGTTCAGCTGAAAGTATAAATTAAAAAAATAAAAAAGAAGAAGACTGATGACACTACAAAAGATAAAATGGAACACTGTCCATACTAGTGAATATCATGATAATTACACACTTAGGCAGTAGGGGGCAGTCTTGGTACATATTTTGCATTTGGGTTTCATGAGCGTCAAATTTCTGAAAATTTTACATCCTGAGATTCACTTTGCCTTTCATATGGTTACCTGACTCCTATTGAGGTGGCCTAGCAGAGTACGAGTACTATTCTCCAGAGCCGAACTCACAATTCTGCAGATATAAAGGAGTGATGGAGACGCCAGCACCTCCTGAAGACTGATTGTAATGTTTTCATATTACATTGTATGATATATTTATTATTATTATTATTATACATTTTTATAGCGCCATTTATTCCATGGCGCTTTACATGTGAGAAGGGGCAAATATAGACAAGTGCAATAATTGTGAGCAATACAAGACACACACAAGTACAGAAGGAGAGAGGACCCTGCCTGCAAGGGCTCACAGTCTACAGGGGATGGGAGAGGATACACTAGGAGAGGGTAGAGCTGGTCATGCGGTGGTTCAGTAGACTGAGGATCACTGCAGGTTGTAGGCTTGTCGGAACAGGTGGGTCTTCAGGTTCTTGTTGTGTGACCCGCACCACAATTGTGGGTTACCAGGGCTATGGGGTACTCGGAGCCGAGCCCATGGAAGTCTATGGGATTTGTGTCACTGGCAGCGGTGGCTCGGTCCGTGGCCCTGGCGGTCAGGCGTATGATGGGGGGATTATTTACAGGGGATTGGTAGATAACAGTTCGTGACGCCACCTGTAGTTTTCTAGTCACTAAGACCAGCGCTGCTGTAGATCTCTGAGGGGATGTTGTGGCAGCTAGATGACGGGTCCCCCACAGGTGGGACTGGTCCCTCAAAGTCTATGGTTATAATGATGTAGGGTGCAGATAAATGAATCAGTCTCACACCATCCAGCGTCTTTCCATACCTTTTACTTGTCAGAGGTTTAGGCAGGTCCCGGGGAGCTGGTCGGGGTGAAGACTGCACGTCCAGGTAACAGCGGAGCAGGTTAGAGGCCTCCTTAACTTCCAGATTGTAGAAGAGCCCAACTTGCATGAAGCTAAGTTAACTCCGAATACTCCAGCTAACTCTATAGCTGTACTGCCCGGTCAGTATTGTGGTGGAGCCTTCTATGTGGTGAGAACAGAGTCCTTCTATGCTTGGCCTAGCTAAAAGTCCTTGTTCCTCCTGACTCCGATTACGTATTGACACTTCAAAGGCTGCTTTCTGCGACCTAAGGTCCAGTAAGACTCTGGTTGTTCCGTTACTATGCGTGAAGCGATAGCAACCCTTCGGTCCCCAGTGACCGGGTAAATTGTGCAGGTAATCCTATACCTAGGGCACTGCTCTAATTCCTTCCACTGCGCCCTTTGCCCTGCTTTCCACTCTTAACATAAGCACTCCACACTTCCTCAGGTAGTACAAGTCAATCCTTTCTTACTTCTTCCTTGGAGCTCGCTGACAGATTCTCAGTATTCTCCTAGTTCAAGAACACATCGTCTGAACTTCACTGTCCTTGGGACAGGCGACTGAAGTTTTCTGCTGCAAACTTCCCTTTCCATCAAACTGTCTCTGTCTTCAGGTTAAGGAACAGCTCTGACTAGACTAGGATGAACTGGCTCACCCTTACTAGCCTCCACTTTATGAACTGCTGACAGGAACCAACTGAGTGACTGTCTTTCACTTCACTTCCTGGAAGACTCAGCACAACTCAACCACACTGCTGCATGTCACTAGCTTATATACCCTGAGGGTGTGTCTAAAGTGTGAATGGATGATGTAAGCTTTAACTGTTACCTTTCTGTGCAGACTCCAGGATTTTTATGTGTGCCTTACATACCAGGGCTACACATCCTTTTTGAAGGTTTCCATGGTAGGCGAGAGTCTGATGTGTTGGGGTAGAGAGTTCCAGAGTATGGGGGAAGCACGGGAGAAGTCTTGTATGTGGTTGTGGGAAGAAGAGATAAGAGGGGAGTAGAGGAGGAGATCTTGAGAGGATCGAAGGTTGCGTGTAGGTAAGTACCAGGAGACCATGTCACAGATGTATGGAGTAGACAGCTTGTGGATGGCTTTGTAGGTCATGGTTAGAGTTTTGAACTGGAGCCTCTGGACGATAGGAAGCCAATGAAGGGCTTGGCAGAGAGGAGAGGCTGGGGAATAACGGGGAGACAGGTGGATTAGTCGTGCAGCAGAGTGCAGGATGGATTGGAGTGGTGCCAGAGTGCTAGAGGGAAGGCCAGAGAGTAGGAGGATGCAGTAGTCAAGGCGGGAGATGATAAGGGTGTGCACTAGTGTTTTTGTGGTTTCATGGTCAAGGAATGCACGGATCCGGGAAATATTTTTGAGTGTGAGATGGCAGGAGGAGGCAAGGGTTTGGATATGTGGCTTGAAAGAGAGGGCAGAGTCGAGGACATATCATTATTAAAGTGATACAAGTCTGATGCAATTGCTCCTTTGTACTGTAGATTGCAGTCAGTGTCAGACTGAAGAGCATTTGGCCCCCCAGAGGATTTGATTTTTGATTTTGAGGGCCCGCTTTTCTCCCCCACTCAATAGCCCCATAGCAGCTGCAAGATTTTCACTATGAACTCTCCTGAAGGAGAAGGCAGGGCCCTCCGGAAGATTCTCCGCTTCTCCGGTGGGCCAGTCCAGTAGAGTCAATTGTAGTTGTTATTGAGCACAGCAGCATCTGCAGAAACAATGGTTTTTATAGGAAAGTTGTGTCCTCAGACACAACTTGTTGTAAAATCAAAAAACAAACTGTGCTTTAAGCTATGTTCACACTCAGTATTTTTGCTTTTTTTTTTTTTACCGCAAATGCTCTTTTTGCAGTGGTTTTGTTACTTTTTGCTACAATTTGTTTAGGTGTGGATTACCTGTGTGCTTAGGTGATAGTACATATTTAATACATTTAATTTTATTCACCAAAAACTCCACTAACGTGCCATTGTGTTTTTTGCAGTATTTGTTTCCACTTTCTCAATGCTTTCTATGGGTGAAAAAAAAACACAAAAAAATGCTGGAAGGCGATGTTCACACACAATGTCTTTTTATGCAGCCAAAACCTGCTCTTGGCAATAAAAATGCTGAGTTCAAATTGTCCTTTTTTCAGCTTGTTCGTGACGTCTTAGGTGGCATCATCGCAGTGGTTTTCACATGTTTTTTCAGTGTTTTGTCAGTGCAGATTACATGTGTGAGTTTTCTACACAAGACTAATAAAATTAGTGTTATTCACCAAAAACACTGTTGATTTTTTGCAGCTTTTTTGAACTTTCTCATTGCTTTCTGTGGGTGAAAAAACGCTCAAAGAATTGACTTGTTGCAAATTTAAAAAAATGCTGCAGTTCTCAAATTTAGTCAGAAAAAAACCTCAAGCATTTGCATGAGATTTCTGAAATCTTATAGCTTTTGTTTTGTATTGTAAAAAGCATAAAAAACACAAAGAAAAGTTACAAAAATCTGCAGGTGAACAGAACTTTACTCTTCCAACTGAGTTTCCGCTGCTGCAACCAGTTTCTGTAATTGTCTGATGCACTGACCTCACATTGACATTGGCTGCAGCCAATCACTGAGCTCTGCTGCTGTGCCTGAGTAGACGGCATGGACTCACTGACTGGCTGCAGCGCTGTCAGCACTGCAGGCAATAACAGAAACTCAGAGCTGGATCCATGTAGCTAGAGTAATGCACTATTGATTTCTCTTTTTGGCAATAAACTGCACTTCGGACACAACTTTACTGAAAAATTCCCTTAAAGGAAACCTGACACTTGATAGATGCTGCCCAATCCATGTGCACTGAATGAAAAGTTTGTTTGACTCTGAAAGGCTGCGGTATTTCAGAGAAAGACATACTTTAATACCCGTCAGGGACTGACCCGCACAGGAGGTCAGTGAGACAGGCGGGTCCTCGGTAGCTTCTCCCCGCCTTCTGCCAATGACTGACAAGCCTCTCCCTATACATGCACATAGGGATAGACCTGAAACTCAAGGGGAGTGGATGAGGACAAAGTATTTTTTTACTCTCAAATATCTGGCTGAAATCATACAGTCAGTGCCTGATACTTGCTGCCCATGTTTCTGAGTTGTTAGTAGCCAGAAGTAGTTAGTGTGGAGGATAATGAGTAGCGGTGATAGCAAGAATTAACCTGGTTGGAGGGTCAAATATTAGATTATGAGACACACCAAGGGGGGAAGGAGAACACTAACGTACCAAAATCTAGAAAATGAACAGAAAAGGAGTTTTTGAGCTGTGTCCGGAACAAAGAATCCAGACAAGTATCACTATGGGTTAGTGTGGACCCAGAGACAGCGAAAAGGAGGAGTGGGACTGAGGCAAAGTTTAGGCCGGAATCTGGAAATTTTTTGGAAGAAATATTGGTCTTCCCAGGCCGGAGTTCTTAGATACTGTACTGCAGTCATGGCATAGTCAGCAGGAAAGCTACATACGAATGATGGAATAAGTGGTGTATGTGTCCTGCAACTGTACAATTTATCCTCATGTATTGTGCAACCACTGAAAACTGTAAACCTTTAGTTATTTTGCGCCATCTTATTCCGCAGCGCTTTACAGGCATTATCATCAGTCCTGTTTCGCAAAAAATAAGCCTTCTTATGACTATGTCGACAAAAGGATAAAAAATGCATAGCTCTTGAAAGAAGGGGAGGAAAAAATGAAAATGTCACAGACGTAGTAAGCCTCCACACAGCCTTATACAGGAACTCCATTTCGGATAGCCTCCTTATATCTGACAGAGCCATGGAAGATGAGCCGATATTGGGGAATGCTGTTATCATAGAGGTTAGCGACAGGTGTCTGATTATTTGTGATCCATGCATAAACATTATTCTTTGAAATGGCCATCAATAGAGGGAGAATATCATTGGAGAACCACCATTTATCTATTCTCTGCTTACTGACAAAAGTATTGAAAAAGAGAAAGTCCGGCAGAATTTGTGTTTGGATCTTTGACCCAAAATAATGTTCTCATCTCGGGGACGGCACGGTGATGGACACAGAACCAACAGGGTTAACTTCATGGGCAAACGTAGCACCTACAATCTCTCAATGAGAGCAAAGTCCTAATAGCTACACAGCGGTAAGAAAAAAAACATTTCTTGTTGGTTAAACATCAACTTTTTTTGGTCATTGCAAATTAATAAAAAGTCTCTAAGCTTGGTGGTTACACCACTAGGAGGCACTGAACTTGGTGGCTGCAAAGTTAAGGTGGCTATCACAACTCACCTAGCGATTTGTCACGTTTGATGCTTCTCAAAGGAAATAATGCAAAACACAAAAGATCTTGAAGAAACACACTCTCACAACAAGCCTCTCATAGGCTACAGTCTTAATTTTAGTATTTCAGATCATGGAGGACTCACGATTCAGGCTACTGCTCACTATCTCAGACTACAAAGCCACAGTCCTACAGAGGGTTACAGGGCATGACATCTATAGCTATCTCTACTATACTCTCTGACAGGCAGACTCTAGACATGCAGACTGGCACAACCTATTGCTGAAGGATCAATTTTTTTATCCTCTTAATATACTGCAATCATCTTATTATATGGCACTTGTAATATCTTATTATAAGTCTATGGGAACCTCCCAACTGTCCCTTGATGGACATAAGGATTGAGCGGTTGGAATTCAATTGCCCAATCTGATTGGCACAGAGATAAGCTGGTGCTTCATAAAAAACACATGTAGGCTCGGCTGTCTTTCCTGTGTATCGGGAGTCAGAAAACATACAGTACCTGTCAGCCAAACTGTAGATCAATGTGTATGGCCAGCATAAAGGGAATCTGTCAGTAAAATCAACCCTCCTAAGCCGTCTATATGGGCATGTATGTCATAGGCAGTTGAATAAAATGACACCTTGATATCTGCAATCTGATGTCTTATCACAGAAAAACCTATGTTTTTCTTAATATGTAAATGAGCTGTTAAGATCTATGGGCCGGACATACAGTGCCTTCCGAAAGTATTCGGCTCCCTGGAACTTTTCAACCTTTTCCCACATATCATGCTTCAAACATATAGATACCAAATGTTAATTTTTGGTGAAGAATCAACAACAAGTGGACACAATTGTGAAGTTGAATGAAATTTATTGATTATATAAAATTTTTGTGGAAATACAAAAACTGAACAGTGGGGCGTGCAATATTATTCAGCTCCTGTAACTTAATACTTTGTTGCGCCTCCTTTTGCTGCGATTACAGCTGCAAGTCGCTTGGGGTACGTCTCTATCAGTTTTCTACATCGAGAGACTGAAATTCTCGCCCATTCTTCCTTGGCAAACAGCTCGAGCTCAGTGAGGTTGGATGGAGATCGTTTGTGAACAGCAGTTTTCAGCTCTTTCCACAGATTCTCGATTGGATTCAGGTCTGGACTTTGACTTGGCCGTTCTAACACCTGGATACCTTTATTTCTGAACCATTCCACTGTAAATTTTGCTTTAAGTTTGGGATCATTGTCTTGTTGGAAGACAAATCTCCGTCCCAGTCCCAGGTCTTTTGCAGACTCCAACAGGTTTTCTTCAGGAATGGTCCTGTATTTGGCTCCATCCATCTTCCCAACAATTTTAACCATCTTCCCTGTCCCTGCTGACGAAAAGCAGGCCCAAACCATGATGCTGCCACCACCATGTTTGACAGTGGGGATGGTGTGTTCAGGGTGATGAGCTGTGTTGCTTTTACGCCAAACATATTGTTTGGCATTGTTGCCAAAAAGTTCAATTTTGGTTTCATCTGACCAGAGCACCTTCTTCTACATGTTTGGTGTGTCTCCCAGGTGGCTTGTTGCAAACTTTAAACAACACTTTTTATGGATATCTTTTAGAAATGGCTTTCTTCTTGCCACTCTTCCATAAAGGCCAGATTTGTGCAGTGCACGACTGATTGTTGTCCTATGGACAGACTGTCCCACCTCAGCTGTAGATCTCTGCAGTTAATCCAGAGTGATCATTGGCCTCTTGGCTGCATCTCTAATCAGTCTTCTACTTGTTTGAGATGAAAGTTTAGAGGGACGGCCGGGTCTTGGTAGATTTGCAGTGGTATGATACTCCTTCCATTTCATTTCTCCTTGCACAGTGCTTCTTGGGATGTTTAAAGTTTTGGAAATCATTTTGTATCCAAATCCGGCTTTAAACTTCTCCATAACAGTATCACGGACCTGCCTGTTGTGTTCCTTGGTCTCCATGATGCTCTTTGTGCTTCAAACAGAACCCTGAGGCTATCACAGAGCAGGTGCATTTATAGGAGACTTGATTACACACAGGTGGATTATATTTATCATCATTAGTCATTTAGGACAACATTGGATCATTCAGAGATCCACAATGAACTTCTGGAGTGAGTTTGCTGCATTGAAAGTAAAGGGGCTGAATAATATTGCACGCCCCACTTTTCAGTTTTTGTATTTCCACAAAAATTTAAAATAACCAATAAATTTCATTCAACTTCACAATTGTGTCCCACTTGTTGATTCTTCACCAAAAATTTACATTTGGTATCTTTATGTTTGAAGCATGATATGTGGGAAAAGGTTGAAAAGTTCCAGGGAGCCGAATACTTTCGCAAGGCACCGTACTTTAGATCTCTTTGAGAATCTGCCTCCAAGGATTATTTTAAATGAAAGGAGGCATTACCAGTGTGAGACATGTAATGACTGACAGTCTGCTCTCCTGGTCTACAAGTCTCGCAGTGGTAACTTTCATTTATAATAATCTCTGGAGGCAGATTCTTAGAGAGAACTATGTCCGGCCCATAGATCTTAATAGCTTACTTATTTATATATGACAAAAACAATGATTTCTTGGGAATAGGAAATCTGCTAGCAGATATCAAGGTATCATTTTATTCCGCTGGTGTCTGACACCAATCATCTATTACCAGTTCCAGCAGCGGTTGGATGTTAATGGTGCACAGAACAAAACGGCACAACTCTTTACACTGCCTGAAGGCCACTTTCAGGTGCTGTAGGTCAGCTTCCAGTAAAATAATAGTACCTGGCAGAGGCCACGAAAATTGTGCTGTTCTTCTCCGGACACTGTTTACATCCAGGTACAGGATCTGGTAACAAGTGTCAGAACCCATTTGATTTATATTGATATCCTAGCCCAATGATAGGTCATTCACACAATATTGCACAATTGAATTAACTAAGGCTAGCTACTAGAGTTGAGCGACTTTGGTCGGATCTGGTTTCGTGAAAACCGACTGAAACAAAATTTGCCAATGCCATTGACTTGCACTGGGGTCAGGTTTCAGACTAAATCCCGACTTTTTTTGCCCTAGCCGGACCAGTTTCTTCCGACTCAAATTTGGTTTCAGTCCGGTTTCACGAAACCCGATCTGACCAAAGTCGCTCAACTCTACTAGCTACGAGCTTCATTGGTCCAACTCAACAATACAATTCAAGGATTGGTCTTTTGTAAAGGTTGTTACAATGTTTTTCAATTCAGCCTCCTTACAATCTATTTAATTAATAGATTATCTTGTGAGGAGTGAAGAATGGACATGTTCTCTTACCTAGTACCTGCAAGACAACCGAGTGGAAAAAGTTTCCCGATCCATTGGCAATATCGCATGTATAATTTCCATCATCGATAGCCATGCTATTGAGTATTCTCAGAGATGTTTGGTTCTTATCTACATCCAGTTGCATTCGACTGCTGCAGTTTCCTCTGGGATCATCTCCAATAGTTGACAGGTAACAGTAAGGCTGATTAAGGGAATGCACCTTCCAGGTGATCATAGTGAAGTTTTTTATCGAGTGGATACAGTGCAGGACAGCCTCATCTCCAACTCTTGAGAAATCTGAAAAAAAAATAAGTTACAAATTTGATCGGAAATAATGGTGGTAACTGAACAACTGGACTCAGAAACTCCCCTGTGTCCAAACTGTAATATTGATGGTGTCCTCTCGTGCGCCAAGGAAGCTTGACGGCTCTCTCAGGTGCCAAGATCCAGAGGAAACATCTCCTTTTACAACCTGTCTAGTTATGCTACTGCTACTGTGAAGTTAAGATATTTTCTTCTACAATAGATATAGGACTTGATATGATATGATTTTTAAAAATTTGGCGCAGGATAGGAAAGAGCAGACTTGATTACATACATAAGTATTGTGTCACTTAGACATTAATATGGAGTTGGCCCCTCAGAAAATACAACTGCTCCCGCTCTTCCGGGAGGGATTTCAACAAGATTTTGGGATTCTCTGTGGGAATTTTTGCTCCTTCATTCAGAAGAGCATTTGTGATGTTGGGGAGAGGCTGGGCTTACAATCCCCGGTCTAGTTGTTGGTTTGGGGTTGACTCAACCATGTCTATATAGACCTTATGCATTGGGCACAGTCATGGGGAACAGATAAGGGCCTTCCTCAAAATGTTGTTCCCACAAAGCTGGGAGCTACAATTGTCCATAATGTTTTGTGCTGAAGCACTAAGATTTTCCTTCACTGGAACTAAGGTGCCAAGGCCACCCCCTGATAACAAGCCCATAGCATTATCCTCCATCAAACTGTACAGCGGGCACAATGCAGTCAGGTAGGCAACGTTCTCTTGGCATTCACCAAACCCAGACTCCTCCATCAGGAAGTTTGGAATCTGAAACCCACTTGGTAGAATCCTTTCAGTGTTTCTTTCGAGTGGAAGTCTGCTCTAATGAAATAGTAAACGCTGCAGATTATCATGTCACATAAACACCAAGATCCAAGTATTATTACAAGTGTGGGAAGAAAGTATGATGTTTTTTATGATGCGCATTGAATTTATTAATACAGAGTTGCTCAGTCGACAACCTTTATAAGTGGAATATTTGCTGTAGAACCCCACTATACTAGTCACCTAGAGCATAGTCAATGATTGAAGACCAATAAAGCTGGTCTCATTAAATGTCGCAGTCAATAACAACCAATACACCTAAGGTAATTCCATCAACTCATTGCCTTTCATCAACATGAGGGATTTGCTGCTTTACTATGACAGTCGTAGATCTGAAAAAAGACCCCCTGGTCTACCATAAGCATATTAATCTGGGGCTCCACATAACAATCAACAAGCAGTGCCCTGTTGTGCCATGTGATCAAATCTGTCCATCAAGTATCCTCCAATTGAACGACAGCTTTTCCATCTGCAATGTTTTTCCATTTTTGAAGGCTGATGGATAGGTTTGGTCACATGGTCATCCATGAGCGGCCATTTCGAAATTAGAAGAGGTATATTATATGTCTAATTAATGTCCTAATACATTTGTTAAAAATAAAGACAATATGGACTACTCTTTGGTCAACTAGCGCCAAGCGTTCCTGTGTTTGGTGGAGTCTAGAGAGATATTTGTTGATGGACAATCGTTTGGCCAACAGCTATCTAATGTGTATGGTCAACTTCCTTTTGGCAGCAGATAGATGAAAACCCCTTTGTACTTTTGTCTAGATATCCTAAACATAAGACTGCAGACAGTTACAAAGAAATATGCTAAACGATCCTGAGAGATGAGTGTTGTGGTGAAAGTTAACCCAAGATAGAGGAACATACCAAGAATATTACTGGCCATTAGGGTGAGTCTAAAGAAACTGCTTGAAGGTCTGTGATAAACAACTGGAAAAGATATTGAAGGAGATCAAGGTGGAATGAGGCATGGCCAAGTGCCCCAAGCAAAATTATGAAAATCTATGCCACAAAAGTGACATAAATTACAACAAAAATGTATTCCCATCCAAGTCAGGTACATTTCATGTAGCGGCTCCTTCCATTTAAGAGATATGTCCAATTACTTACAAGGTCCACAACACTTAATGCTTTTGGTGCCTCCTAAATTAGGGCACACTTCAACAAGGTGGCATTAAAAACACCAGTCTTGATCAACGTAAAACTTTTTTTACTTTACCGCCAAAAGTGGCAGGAGAGATGTTTGCAAGGTTTTCATGACTTGAAGGTGACAAGACAGGAGGGAAGAATTAGCAGGGAACTCTCTGGCATGAAGCAAGAATTACATAAAATAATCCGCTTGGAGGACTTACCATATAAAACATGGTTACAGAAGGAATGCATCTAGGGGCATTAATGTGTATCAGATCTACAGAAAGGAAGTTGGACAGATCAAAGAATGGGAAGAATGGGTTTGTTCTGCAATTTTTTTCAGATAATAATTAAGAAAAAAAAAATTGTGAAAAGTCCCATTCAAAAATTAAGAGAAAGGTCTGACGGGAGGCATTCCAAGTTATTTTCGCCACTAAAAATGTTATGTTTTTGAGAGATATGTTGCTCTTCCTTTAGATGTGCTTCTCTCCTATCAGTTCTCCCTCTCAACTATTTTTCTTAGATGGCAACATTTTTCTAAAGAAAAAACCACAAAGAGATAACTTGCACTTCAAAGTCTATTGGGTTAGAACAGCTCAAATCCTTATCGAGGAGGCATCAACTTGTAGATAAAGTGGTTCATGAAGGTCTGTCACAGATGTGTCAGAGGCTGCAGACCGTTGCACTGCATCTGTCTGCAGAAGGTCTTGGTTGTATGCATTGCAGACTAGTGGCCACCTCCCCCGATGATAATGACCACACCTGGACCTCAGTGTTTATAACTCCCTACTTCCTGTTGGGAGGTGCTGGTATTATTTCCTATTTGCACTTCTCTGTTGAGGCTTGGAGCCTTAGCAGTCTACTACCATCCTCTTGGAGTTTGTAGGGTGTCGGCGTTTCTCTTTGAGTCTACTCAAGCTAAGTGTCCCCCTGGTTTCATTTATCCTTACTGTCCTTAGTTTTAGTGGGATTGACTAGCGTTTATCCTGTCCTTACCGGTAAAGGGCTTATCTCCAGGGACACATAGGGACAAGGTATCCTGCTCGGCGATAGGTGCGGAGCCTATATAGGGACGGTAAGACAGACAGGGTGACGTTAGATCAGTCTAGGGGTCTCCACTTCCCCCTTCCATAGTGTTTGGTTCCCCTTCCCTTATCCCTTTTTGTTGCACTTAGTTTGTCCTACACTGTGCGTGACAAGGTCCTTGTGACAGAGAACTGGGGCTGTAGATAGATATGACTTGAGATTAGGTTAAAACATCTGAAATTACTCAATCTCAAGAAGTTTTTGATCCCCAGGTTGAAGCAAGGAGATGCAACTTCACCTTGGAACATGTTTACATAAATTGTCAATAGTAATCCATGGAATAGAAAGTCTTGTGTCTCAAACACACCGTTCTTCATTTTGGAAAAAGGAGAATTTACAGAAAGTTGAAAAACTTTACAGACATGCAACTAATGAGTCTTCCAATTTTTTGAAGAAAATGGGAATATCATTAGGGTACATGAATGCGTGTAGATACAGAATGTCCCAGGATATATATCATTCATGAACCGGTAAAGCGAAAAGGATCACAAGTAATTCCTAGGGACTATCCTGAGTAGTCACCCTCTAGATTTTATTAAATACTGAAGCTTATCATCAATGGAGGCACAAATCTGTCCTTTATCATGACCTTATCCAACCTGTGGTAGTCAATACAGCGTCTAAATCACACAATCTTTTTTTTCTTATTCCTTCCAAATTTTTCTGGATGTTAAGTCTTCAAGCAGATCAGACCCTGTAAGTTTACCTTAAGGGGGACCTGTGATTTGCCATAAATATGTATTTTTTTTATCTGGTGTAAATGCCGCTGTTCTCCTGAATCCGGTCAAGTTTTTATTTTCTTCCTGCGTCTCTCCATTCCCGAGATATCACCCCTTTTTTACCTTTATAGGAATTTTGTCAAAGGGGTGTGGTCATCTCCTGTTCTTTGTGGGTGTATTTATAATGAGCATGCCCTTTTGGCTAATAAAAATGGATTTATATACAGGGAAGAGGGAGCCATATCTCACGAATGGAGAGGCGCAGAAACAAATGAAAAACATCGCTGGATTCAGGAGAACAGCCAAATTCACACCAGATAAAATAAATACACATTTCTGGAAAGTGACAAGTTCTGATTAAAGTGATTCAAGTTTTTAGGTTAAAATACTTTTTTTATTTTAATTTTTCTTAACATAACCAAAACCCTAAAATAGATTGCGGTCTAGTAAAAAAATATCAATGGCTTGTAAGGACCCAAAAGTAGAGATGTGAAAAGGCACGTGGTCGGAGCTGCCACCAATGATCCAGGAGAAAAAGCAAACTGAAAGCTGATCCCACTTCTTTCAGAAAACATGGCGTCCCTCAAAGACATTAAGGTTATTGGTTGATAGCTTTATGTCAATGTGATCTCTAAAAGTGTACCCAGGCCTATAGTATGGGATCCTGGCCTATGTGTTCCTCCATCCATCTAGATTGTGACATGCATTGTAAGAGAGGAGATTCAAAGAAAGATCAAAATAGTTTCCTTATTCTTATGAAGGAAGTCTGGTGTCTGTTCCCCTTCTGTGCCGATATCATGCGCTAATGCAGCCAGTTCTCCATTCTATAATGGTATAATATAAATTGCTATGAAGGAATAATCTACAATAAGCAGTAGGTGTAATAATATTAAGATTAGCAAATACCTCCATTTAGAAATGCAGTATAGCTTTTCTGATTCGCTGTGTCTCTTTCCTCATGGGCAGGCGTTGCAGGACCTTAGGTATCCATGGTTACGATCACTAGCAACTAGCTAAATAACTGTCACTTCATCAGTGGATGTAACCATGGATACCTAAGGTCCTGCAATGCCTGCCCATGAGGAAAGAGACAAAGCGAATAAAAAAAAAACTATACAACATTTCTAACTGGATGTATTTGATAATATTATTATTACTACAGCTACTACATATTGGGATAGGATCTTGGAGATGGGAATAACCCTTTAAGGGGCCTTATTTCTCATCGCTGCTTTTTAATGGCGCTGAGAAGTAAGTCAGTAGCCCCCCCCAGTGTTGGAAAATCTTCAGTATTTCAGCTGCCAGGGGTAGCTGAGACACTGGAGAGCATGATCTGGGCCGTTTTTTCCTGTCCTCTGTCACGTGGACGCCGTTATTCACCTAATTCACATCATCTAACATGTCAGAGGAGGGGGAAATAATGTCTCCAGGCCCCTCACGGTACCTCAGTACCAGCGACGCCATCCCCTGGGCCTCCTCCTTCTGTTTTCAAAACAAAACGGCAGGCACATGCATGTGTGCCCACCGAGATCTGCTGGCCTGCACCCCGTAACTGCAAGGAATTTTACTATTGGTTCCTGGCTTTTGATAACTGCGATAGATCCTATCACAGTGATCAAAAGCCCAATATTTGTCATCCTCTAGTCAGATTACATTTCTTTCTTTTTTTTTTCTTTTATAATTTTTATTTTGTTCTTTCTTTGCCTTTAGTTAGGGTTAGGGTTGGGCCTTAGGGTTGGGCTTTAGGGTTAGGGTTGGGCCTTTGGGTTGGGCTTTAGGGTTAGGGTTGTGCCTTAGGGTTGGGCTTTAGGGTTAGGGTTGGGCCTTAGGGTTGGGCTTTAGGGTTAGGGTTGGGCCTTAGGGTTGGGCTTTAGGGTTAGGGTTGGGCCTTAGGGTTGGGCTTTAGGTTTAGGGTTGGGCCTTAGGGTTGGGCTTTAGGGTTAGGGTTGGGCCTTAGGGTTGGGCTTTAGGGTTAGGGTTAGGCGTTAGGGTTAGGGTTGGGCCTTAGGGTTGGGCTTTAGGGTTAGGGTTGGGCCTTAGGGTTGGGCTTTAGGGTTAGGGTTAGGCGTTAGGGTTAGGGTTGGGCCTTAGGGTTGGGCTTTAGGGTTAGGGTTGGGCTTTAGGGTTAGGCTTTAGGGTTAGGTTGAAGGGTCAAGCTTTAGGGTTAGGGTTTGTTGAAAATTATAAAAAAATAAAATAAAAAAATGACTACTGTGATGTATACTGAAGTTTTCAGTTATTTTGTCCTATTTGTTGTTTGCTTCACAATCAAAAGAAAGCGAAATGTTCACAGTTGTCGGCAGGTTCTTTACATGAACTGATGCAAACTCTCAAAAAAACTGAAATTCCAGGGTGTGAGGTAGCAAAGCATGAAAAATGCCATGGGGCGTTAATACATTTGCAAGCCACTGTAGGTTAAGCTTACTAGTGTATGCACCGAAACACGCGTCAGAGCGAGTGCTTCAATCCAGGCAAGATCCCATCAGGACCAGGTAATCCCTCTTTCCATCCCTACTATATTCAATACATTCCTCCTCCTCATATGTACTGTCAACAGCAACATTATGGGTGATGGATTACTCAATGTGAGCATCGTTTATTAATTAAATGTTACATCTATATGTACAGTCAATGCTTTATCCTCGCCCCATTTTTGTACTATTTCTTCTTATCTTTGCTCGGTGTTTTTGTGCCAGTTGTTTTACCTCTATTCTAATACTCCCTTTCAGGGACTGCATAATGGTCTTATATTAACTGAGAGTGCGATCTCTTCTTTGTTGCCACCATGTACCCTATCACTATAAATAAAGGTATTGTTATTATCTCATACCACTGGCCATTTTTTCGGTTTTTTTTTATTGGTTTTGTTGTATTTTCCGATTGGTCTAATTGATGTATTCATGCAGATACACATCTATCTAGGATGAGGGTCACATTGGTGAGGAATCACATACACAGATATAGATGTACAAGTATTTTTCTGCTTGTCCTTTACGCCATTTGTTCAATAGTACAAGTTTTTGTAATAGTGATTGTAGCAGTAATAGTTTTTATAGTATAGTGGTTTTTGCAGCATTTGTAGTAAGAGTAGCAGCATTTTAAGTTGTAAGATGATTAAAATTAGTATGTATAGTTCTAGTAGTATTATGTAGCACATATAGTAGTAGCATTATGGTACATATAGTACGTATAGTAGTAAAGTAGTATTAGAGCATGTATAGTATGTATAGCAGTAAAGTAATATTATAGTACATATATTATGTGTAGTGGTATAGTAATATAGTAGTGTAGTAGCATTATAGTCCATATAGTAATAAAGTAGTATTATAGTATGTATATTATGCATAGTAATATAGTAGTATAGTAGTAGTTTAGTACATATAGTAATATAGTAGTATTATAGTACATATAAGTACGGTATATATAGTAGTATAGCAATATTATAGTATGTATAGTACATATAATAATATAGTGGTATTATAGTACATACTGTATATTATGTATAGTACTAAAGTAATATAGTAGTATTATAGTATGTATAGTACATATAGTAATACAGTAGTATTATAGTATCTATAGTAGTATTGTAGTGCTTATAATAATATAGTAATATAGTAGTATTATAGTATGTATAGTACATATAGTAGCATAATAGTATTATAGTACAGATAGTATGTATAGTAATATAGTAGTATAGTGGTAGTATAGTACATATAGTAATACAGTAGTATTATAGTATCTATAGTAGTATTGTAGTACTTATAATAATATAGAAGTATTGTAGTACTTATAATAATATAGTAGTATTGCAGTACATATAGTTATAGTAGTGTTGGTCACAAGAGAAATAATCTTACCAGTGATAGTATTAGCGTTGTGAATGAGTAATATTAGTACTAATCACAATGAACCTACAGTATTAATTTTATTCCTGAACTGTATTTATAATATTTAGCGTTTTTCCAGCGCCCTCTCGTGTTAGGACGACGCTCCTGACAGCGGTGCGCTGCGTCTTACCTGTCTTGACCTCGTTCACACAAACAAGCAGAATCAGCTGTAGAGTGAAGCGGGTCGTGTCCTGAGGCTTCATATTTGACCTTCTACCTTTCTTGCTGACGGCAGGACTTCGAAGACCTCAGCAGTGAGCAATCACTCGTCACTTTTGCCTTTCACCCTTCAGAGTATTAATAACTTCTCCATTTTCTGCTCCGTTCTATATTTGATAAATGTTCATTTGCTGCGGAGAGATGAGTCCTGCACAGATTTTACCACCTGGAGGCATATGATGGGATGGGAGCGGTCAGGGATGGGCCCCTGCTGTCTAGGGGCCCAGTGGGAGCTCTATCGCCTGCCCGTCGGCCTCCATGTTTTGTACACCAATGCCTTTGAACATCTTGAAGTATCTGGATCAGTAAAGCATGACCGCCTTCAATGATAAACGGAAGACATCACTGAGTCATGGGGGAAACTGAAACCAGACACAATTGTCTGAAAGGGGGAATTTTGCCGTACGCGGCGGTGAACGTCGTTCTCTTTGTTCTATTTTCTATCACCGATATTCTAGCTAAGGCTTAGTCAGCACCGGGCATGCTCAGGATTTTGTGGCTTCACTAATAGCCCTGTAGACGAATTTTCGTAAAATTCTGAAGATTTATTTTTCTTATCCATTAACACATTTAATAGATTTCTTATTAAAATTAAAGGGTTATTCCCTTTTCTGCCTCCCGTTGCTGCAATGGAAACATCTGGTTCTAGATCGCAGCCGCCAATGGCGAATTATGAGAGCGGGCGAGCGCAGCTGCGATACTCTGTGGAACTCGCAAAGAAATGGAGTATTGGAAATTGTAGAAATTTGGGAATAGTAGAACAACTAGCTAAGCTTTTCCAAAAACTTAGGAGTTACCCCATAGTATAGTGGGCAATGCTGTCTTGTTTCATTTCTCATAGTCTAGGTCAGGATCCATTTCTCATAGTCTAGGTCAGGATCCATTTCTCATAGTCTAGGTCAGGATCCATTTCTCATAGTCTAGGTCAGGATCCATTTCTCATAGTCTAGGTCAGGATCCATTTCTCATAGTCTAGGTCAGGATCCATGGTTGGTCACAAGAGTACTAGTAGTATTTGTAGTAGAAATAGTACTGTTACTAGTGGTGAGACGACGAGTACGTTTAGTGGTAGTAGTAGTGAGAATTCTAGAATTGGTATTTGTCCCAGTGGAAGTAGTAGTATTAATAGGAATAATAGTATTAGTAGCATTAGACAAAGCAGAAATGGTAGGAGTAGAGACAACATAAATAGTAGTAGGTGTATATGTAGTGGGTATAGTAGTAATACTAGTATTGAGATGATAATTATTATTACTAAGAGTAGTAGTAATAGGAATAATAGCATTAGACATAGCTGGAATAATAGTAGCATTAGTAGTAGTGACAACAGAAACAGCAGTAGTAGTATTTGTAGTGGGTATAGTGAGGATTATTAACATTACTACCGTACTTGTAGTAGGAAATATAGTATTCTTAGCATTAGACATAACAGGAATAGTAGGGGTAGTAATTGGTAGTAGTGATAATAGAAGTAGTATTTGTAGTAAGTATAGGAACTGTAGTATTGCTAATAGCTGCACGTGTGTTATCAGTAGTAATACTAGTATTAAAATAGTATTAGTAGGAGTTACAGCAGGAATAGTATTACTTTTAGTAGTAGTGACAAGAGAAGTAGTATTTGTAATAAGTATAGGAATAGCAGTATTACTAGTAGTAAGATGATTGAGCACTATTAGTAGTAGTAGCATCACTAATAGGAATATTAGTATTAATAGCATTAGACATAGCAGGGATAGTAGTAGTATTAGTACTAGTGACAGTGGATATTTGTAGTGGGTATAGTAGTAGAGTTAGTATTGGGATGATTAACATCATTACTAGGTGTAGTAGGAATAATAGCATTATTAGCACTAGACATAGCAGAAATAGTATTAGTTTTAGCAGAAGTTGTATTTGCAATAAGTATAGGAATAGCAATATTACTAGCAGTAAGATGAGTACTATTATTAGTGGTAACAGTTAAAGGAGTAGAATTCATACTAGTCCCATAGGAAGTAGCATCACTAATCGGAACCTTAGTGTTAATAGCATTAGACATAGTGGGAATAGTAATAGTATTAGTACCAGTGACAATAGAAGAAGTTATAGTATTTGTAGTGGGTATAGTAGTAATAGTAGTGAGATGATTATTTTCATTACTAGAAGTAGTAGGAATAATAGTATTATTAGCATTAGATAGCAGGACAAGTAGTAGTAGAAGTTTTAGTAATAGTGACAGTGGAAGTAGTTGCAGTACTAGTATTACTAGCAGTGAGATGAGTATTATTATCAGTAGTAATACTAGTAGGAAAAAAGTATTAGTAGTACTAGTAATAGCAGGAATAGTAGTATTTTTGGTAGTATTGATAGTAGAAGTAGTATTTGTAGTAAGTATAGGAATAGTAGTATTATTATTAGTAAGATGAGTACTACTATTAGTAGTAGCAGTAGCAGCAGTGATTGTAGTAGAATTAGTTTTAGTCCCATTGGAAGTCCCATTCTGCGGGGGTTTACAGCCAGGCCGGTGGCATCAGCACCGGTCCCTGTTGTAAACTAGTTAACCCCTTGTGATGGATTGCAGTGGGGGACCTGAACGGCGGACAGGTATGGATATTGTTGCTTTTTATTTTATTATTTTTCATAGGAGAACAAGGGATTCAGATGGATTAGCAGAATAATAAATTTGGTCAAAAACTTTGTGCAATTATTTCATTAAAATAATTTTTAATTAATGTGTGTGTGTCTTTTTTAACCCTTTACTACTATAGGATTAATAATGGATAATTGTCTTATTGACACCTCTCCATTATTAACCCGGATTGATGTCACCTTTCAATAGCAAGGTGACATTAACCTCTTATTAACTCATGAGCCACCTTTAATGGCAATGGGAATAGAGAGGCTAAGTGCCAGAAAAAGCGCATCTAATAATAGATGTGCCTTTTCTGGGGTGGCTGGGGCCAGAAGTTAGTAGCCAGGGGGGGCCCAAAAACAATGGTCCCTCTCTAGGCTATGAATATCTGTCCTCAGTCACTGGCTTTCCCTCTGTGGCGGAGAAAATACTGCGGGAGCCCACGCATAAATTTTTTCAACAAATTTACCCGTTAATTTAACTCCTACATGTCCCAAATTTTCCACACATATACTAATAAAACATATATAAAACTAAATGAAATGGTTTACTGTATGTAACCATGTGTCATTTTATGTCGGGTTCTGTAATGATTTTACTGAAACCGGCAATTGAATTAGCAGCTATTATACTATGTAGAACTCTATGAACTATAAATATATATATATATATATATATATATATATATATTTATGTGTCACAATGACATGTATATACTGTACAGTATATTTATATATATATGTGTATTCTCTATTCTTTCCATTCTTTATTAAACCTGTCAGTGTGATTTTACAGTATACCGCACTGAATTGCCGGCTTTTCTAAAGGACACCGGTGCGTATTTCTCGCAAGTCACATGTGTGGTCCGTGTTTAATCCGTTTTTTTTCTCGCACCCATAGACTTGCATTGGCGAGTCTCGGGCTTAATACTCTGACAATCGCAGCATGCTGCGATTTCTCTCGCACGCATAAAACAGCAGAGAAAAAATTGGCTGCTAGGAGCTGCCCCATAGATTAACATTGGTCTGAGTGCAATGCGATTTTTTCTCGCATATCACTCCTCCGTATTTCTCGCTAGTGTGACTCCGGCCTAATCCTTATACTAATCCCTCCATTCTTTTAAAGGGATGTTTTATAGTCAAAACTGTTTATGTCTACTTGCTTTTTTTATGTTTTTTTTTAGTACATTATCTATTATCCCCTTTCTGACATCGGGCGTACATTTGCACCGATTTTGGACTCCCTGCCTTTGATGTGGGCTCCGGCGGTGAGCCCACAACTTTCCCTGCACATATCAGTTGTTTTGAACAGCTGACATGTGCCCGGAACAGCCACGGGTGGAATCGCGATCCACCCGTGGTTATTAACCCGTTAAATATCACTGTCAAACGCTGACAGCGGCATTTAACATGCGATTCCAGCGATCCGCACACCGCGGGTCACCAGTGGGTTGGCATGACAACCGGAGGTCTCCTGGAGACCTCTATGGTTGTCAGTGACGGCTTACTGTGAGCGCCACCCAGTGGTCGGCACTCATAGCAAGTGAGTAATTCTACTACATAGAAGCAAACTGATCATCGCCTCTATGCAGCTGAGCCGATCGAGTTTTGGCAGCTTCTAGTCTCCCATGGAGACTATTGAAGCATGAAAAAAGTAAAAAAAAATGTTTTTAAAAATATTAAAAAAATAAAAAAAAACATACAGTTCTGGCAAAAAGAGACCACTTTCAAATGTTCAGTTTGTCTGATTTTTCTCTTTATAGTTATATTTTTGAGTACAATGTAAATTGTTCTTTTAGTCTATAAACTACTGACAACATGTCTCCGAATTTCCACGCAATAAATTTTGTATTTTTTTTCAGACAAGGAAAAATTGTCAAAATTTTAAAAGAACCCAGTGCTTTCAGATCTCAAATAATGCAAAGAAAACAAGTTCATAATCATTTAGAAACAACAACACTAATGTTTTAACTCGGGAAGAGTTCAGAAATCAATATTTTGTGGAATAACCATGATTGTTAATCACAGCTTTCATGCGTCTTGGCATGTTTTCCACCAGTCTGTCAACTGCTTTTGGGTGACCTTATGCCACTCCTGGTACAGAAATGTAAGCAGTTCTTCTTTGTTTGATGGCTTGTGATTATCCATCTTCCCCTTGATTACATTCCAGAGGTTTTCAATGGGGTTCAGGTCTGGAGATTGGGCGGCCATGACAGGGATTTGATGTGGTGGTCTCTTAATTTTTGCCAGAGCTGTAAGTTCAAATCAATCCCTTTTGCCCAATTCAAAATGAAACAATATAAAAAAATCAAACATACACATATTTGGTATCGCTGCATTCATAATCGCCCGATCTATCAATAAAAAAAAGATTAACCTGATCGCTAAACGGTGTAACAAGAAAAAAAATAAAAACGCCTGTATTATGTTTTTTTGGTCGCCGCAACATTGCATTAAAATGCAATAACGGGCGATCAAAAGATTGTATCTACACCAAAATGGTATCGATAAAAACGTCAGCTCGGCATGCAAAAAATAAGCCTTCCCCGACCCAAGATCATGAAAAATGGAGACGCTACGGGTATCGGAAAATGGGGCTTTTTTTTTTAACAAAGTATGGATTTTTTTTTTCACCACTTAGATAAAAAAGAACCTAGACATGTTTGGTGTCTATGAACTCGTAATGACCTGGAGAATCATAATGGCAGCTCAGTTTTAGCATTTAATGAACATGGTAAAAAAAAGCCAAACAAAAAACAAGTGTAGGGATTGCACTTTTTTTGCAATGTCACAGCACTTGGAATTTTTTTTTACCATTTTCTAGTACACGACATGGTAAAAACAATGGTGTCGTTCAAAAGTACAACACGTCCTGCAAAAAAACAAGCCCTCACACGGCCATATTGATGGAAAGATGAAAAAGTTATGACTTTGGGTAGGAGGGGAGTGAAAAAACGAAAGCACAAAAAATACCTCCGGAGGTTAAGGGGTTAAAATGGTGCCCTCTTTGACCTTTTACGATTGCTTCAAATGGGTGCATGTAAAGAGCCCTCATCAGCGCTTCACTGAAGATTACTCAAGTGGAGGTATATTGTATGTATTAATTAGTAGCATCACTAATAGGAACATTAGTATTAATAGCATTAGGCATAGTGGGAATAGTAACAGTATTAGTGACAGTAGAAGAAGTAATAGTATTTGTAGTGGGTATAGTAGTAATAGTAGTGAGATGATTATTATCATTACTAGAAGTAGTAGTAGAAGTACCAAATTTGTACTGGTTATAGTATATTAAAATGATTAACATCATTACTTGTAGCAGTAGAAATAATAGCATTATTGGCACTACATATAGCAGGAATAGTAGTAGTAGTATTTGCAGGAACAATGCTATTACTATTACTAAGATGAGTATTATCTGAAATAACATTAGTAGGAATGATAGTATGAGTAGTAATAGTCATAGCAGGAACAGTAGTAGATTTATTAGTAGTAGAAGTAGTAAGTATAGTTATAGTAGTATTACTAGTAGTGAGATGATTACTAGTAGTAGTAGCAGGAAATGTAGTAGAATTACGGTTAAGGCTTAATTGCTGAAACGAGTTGGTCATATTACTTCTTTTTGTGTTACCCACATTGTTTTTCTATGTTTTTTAAGAATTAAATAAACTACTATTTTTATACATCAGTGGATTGTTTCATCGCTGGAGCACACCTTCTTTTCTTTTTGCCCTTTAAGAACTGTGCCGACCTGGTACCGAGTACCCCACGGCCCTAGGGGGAGCTCCACTTACACTCTACAGGAGAGGACCCCACTGACCATAAGAGCTTACACTTTACAAGAGAGAGAGAGGACCCCACTGACCATAAGAGCTTACACTCTACAGGAGAGAGAGGACCCCACTGACCATAAGAGCTTACACTCTACAGGAGAGAGAGGACCCCACTGACCATAAGAGCTTACACTCTACAGGAGAGAGAGGACCCCACTGACCATAAGAGCTTACACTCTACAGGAGAGAGGACCCCACTGACCATAAGAGCTTACACTCTACAGGAGAGAGAGAGGACCCCGCTGACCATAAGAGCTTACACTCTACAGTAGAGAGAGAGAGGACCCCACTGATCATAAGAGCTTACATTCTACAGGAGAGAGAGAAAGGACCCCACTGACCATAAGAGCTTACACTCTACAGGAGAGAGAGAGGACCCCACTGATCATAAGAGCTTACACTCTACAGTAGAGAGAGAGAGGACCCCACTGACCATAAGAGCTTACATTCTACAGGAGAGAGAGAAAGGACCCCACTGACCATAAGAGCTTACACTCTACAGGAGAGAGAGAGGACCCCACTGATCATAAGAGCTTACACTCTACAGTAGAGAGAGCGAGGACCCCACTGATCATAAGAGCTTACATTCTACAGGAGAGAGAGAGGACCCCACTGACCATAAGAGCTTACACTCTACAGGAGAGAGAGAGGACCCCACTGACCATAAGAGCTTACACTCTACAGGAGAGAGAGGACCCCGTTGACCATAAGGCTGTGGTTCCACGGTCCGGAACCACAGCACTTTGGACGGAGCGGAAATTCCGCTCTGTCTAAGCCCCGCCCCCTTTATGACGCGCGCTATTTCCGGAGGTGTTCAGGACACCTCCGGAACACCTCCGGAAAGAGCGCAGGGCTACATAGGCCTGTGTGAAATTCTGTTGCGGCGACACACCGTCGCCGCAACACGCGAGGACATGCTGCGGTCTGAAAAGACGCGCCGCATGTCCGTTTACGCAGGTCTGCCACCTGCGTGTTGTTACGCATAGTGGAGACGGGATTTCTTGAAATCCCCTCCACTATGCTGTAACATCTGGACGCTGCGTGTTTGGCGCTGCGCCAGCGCACAGCGCCAAACACGCAGCGTTTACTGATCGTGGAAACTCACCCTAACAGCTTACACTCTACAGGAGAGAGAGAGGACCCCACTGACCATAAGAGCTTACATTCTACAGGAGAGAGAGAGGACCCCACTGACCATAAGAGCTTACACTCTACAGGAGAGAGAGGACCCCACTGACCATAAGAGCTTACACTCTACAGGAGAGAGAGAGGACCCCACTGACCATAAGAGCTTACACTCTACAGGAGAGAGAGAGGACCCCACTGACCATATGAGCTTACACTCTACAGGAGAGAGAGAGGACCCCACTGACCATAAGAGCTTGCACTCTACAGGAGAGACAGGACCCCACTGACCATATGAGCTTACACTCTACAGGAGAGAGAGAGGACCCCACTGACCATAAGAGCTTACACTCTACAGGAGAGAGAGGACCCCACTGACCATAAGAGCTTACACTCTACAGGAGAGAGAGGACCCCACTGACCATAAGAGCTTACACTCTACAGGAGAGAGAGAGGACCCCACTGACCATAAGAGCTTACACTCTACAGGAGAGAGAGAGGACCCCACTGACCATATGAGCTTACACTCTACAGGAGAGAGAGAGGACCCCACTGACCATAAGAGCTTGCACTCTACAGGAGAGAGAGAGGACCCCACTGACCATAAGAGCTTACACTCTACAGGAGAGGAACCCACTGACCATAAGAGCTTACACTCTACAGGAGAGAGAGAGAGGACACCACTGATCATAAGAGCTTACACTCTACAGGAGAGAGAGGACCCACTGACCATATGAGCTTACATTCTACAGGAGAGAGAGGACCCCACTGACCATAAGAGCTTACACTCTACAGGAGAGAGAGGACCCCACTGACCATAAGAGCTTACACTCTACAGGAGAGAGAGAGGACCCCACTGACCATAAGAGCTTACACTCTACAGGAGAGAGAGAGGACCCCACTGACCATAAGAGCTTACATTCTACAGGAGAGAGAGGACCCCACTGACCATAAGAGCTTACACTCTACAGGAGAGAGAGGACCCCACTGACCATAAGAGCTTACACTCTACAGGAGAGAGAGAGGACCCCACTGACCATAAGAGCTTACACTCTACAGGAGAGAGAGAGGACCCCACTGACCATATGAGCTTACACTCTACAGGAGAGAGAGAGGACCCCACTGACCATAAGAGCTTGCACTCTACAGGAGAGACAGGACCCCACTGACCATATGAGCTTACACTCTACAGGAGAGAGAGAGGACCCCACTGACCATAAGAGCTTACACTCTACAGGAGAGGAACCCACTGACCATAAGAGCTTACACTCTACAGGAGAGAGAGAGAGGACACCACTGATCATAAGAGCTTACACTCTACAGGAGAGGAACCCACTGACCATAAGAGCTTACACTCTACAGGAGAGAGAGGACCCCACTGACCATAAGAGCTTGCACTCTACAGGAGAGACAGGACCCCACTGACCATATGAGCTTACACTCTACAGGAGAGAGAGAGGACCCCACTGACCATAAGAGCTTACACTCTACAGGAGAGGAACCCACTGACCATAAGAGCTTACACTCTACAGGAGAGAGAGGACCCCACTGACCATAAGAGCTTGCACTCTACAGGAGAGACAGGACCCCACTGACCATATGAGCTTACATTCTACAGGAGAGAGAGAGGACCCCACTGACCATAAGAGCTTACACTCTACAGGAGAGAGAGAGAGGACACCACTGATCATAAGAGCTTACACTCTACAGGAGAGAGAGGACCCCACTGACCATATGAGCTTACACTCTACAGGAGAGAGAGAGGACCCCACTGACCATAAGAGCTTACACTGTACAGGAGAGAGAGGACCCCACTGATCATAAGAGCTTACACTCTACAGGAGAGAGAGAGGACCCCACTGACCATAAGAGCTTACACTCTACAGGAGAGAGAGGACCCTGCTGACCATAAGAGCTTACACTGTACAGGAGAGAGAGGACCCTGCTGACCATACGAGCTTACACTATACTGGGAACTATTGATCTATGATGGCCCAGGTACTGACCATCACTGTACAAGGTGTGATAATCCACTAGATGACACTATGGGGATACCACACAGGAAAGCAAAATTACGTTTTCCTGCTCTCTGACGCTTCATCAATGTGGGAAGTAGTGCCGGGCAATGTTTTGTTCTTGGCAAAATGCAAATTAAATCTCAAAGATCCGCTCGTCTCTACTAATCGTGTATCTAATATATAAAGCTGAATGTATGTATGTGTGTATGTATTTGGGTATGTTTGTCCGGGATTGGAATCCGCACCGTCGCACTTACGGGCATGAAATTTTGCACGCCCGCACGTCTCGACCCCGAAAGCGTCCTAGGCTATGTTTTGAATCGAAATTTTAACCCCGCGCGTTCCAAATCGCCAAACAATTTTGGATCGGGATAGGAATCTGCACCGTTGTACTTACGGGCATGAAATTTTGCATGCCCGCACATCTCAACCCCAGGAGCATCATAGGCTATGTGTTGAATGGAAATTTTAACCCCCGCACGTTCCAAATCGCCAAACAATTTTGGCCCTATCTACATAATAGGGAGAAAGCTGAATGCTTGTGTGTATGTCCGGCATAGGAATCTGCATTTACGGGCATGAAATTTTGCACACCCGCACGTCTCGACCCCGGGAGCGTCATAGGCTAGGTTTTGAGTCGAAATTTTAACCCCGCGCATTCCAAATCGGCAAATAATTTTGGCCCGGGATAGGAATCTGCACCGTTGTACTTACGGGCATGAAATTTTGCATGCCCGCACATCTCAACCCCAGGAGCATCATAGGCTATGTGTTGAATCGAAATTTTAACCCCCGCACGTTTTGGTGTGTGATTTTTATGTGCAGAATAAATTTTTGTTAACATAGTCTATTTTGTTACAGCTAACAGCAGTTATTAATTAACCCGGGCGAAGCCGGGTACTACAGCTAGTAATAAATAAATAAGGACCAGTCACAAAAATATTGTTAGTAATATTAGTATTAGTTGTAGGATGAGTAGTAGTATAATTGGCAGGTCTAGTAGAATTATTTGTACTGGTCACCGTGAAATAAATAGTGTTAGCATTACCAATGGAAATATTAGTAGTTTTGAGGATGAGTAATATTCATAGCATTAGCAGGAGTGCTCGCAGTATCAATTCTAGTCACCATGGAAACCATGGAATCAATAGCAGTATTAGTACTAATCACAGTGAAAGTAGTGGTGGCAGCTAATAGTGCAGATATAGCAGTACATTAAGTAGTTTTAGGGAGTATTAACGTCATCAGCACCAATAGTAGTAGTGTTAGTACCAGTCACAATGGAAATAGTAGTGTAAGTAAAGGTATTAATTAACATTCATATTCATAACATTTTGTGTTTCTCCAGGCAAATTCTCATTTATAAGGCACCCTCGTGGTGCGACGCTCCTGACAACGGTGCGCTGCGTCTTACCTGCCTTGACCTCATTCACACAGACAAGTAAAACCAGCTGTAGCGTAAAGTGGGTCTTGTCCTGAGGCTTCATATTTGATTTTCCAGTCTTCTTGCTGATGGTAGGACTTCTAAGCGCACAGCTGTGGCAAACACTCATCATTTTTTTTTCTTAACACCCATCAGTATAAAAATAACTTCTCCATTTTCTGTTCCATTAGATAAGGTTTTTCGTGCTGGCGAGAATCCCCAGTGTATACCGAAAATAATTATTTCTACACCATTTCCTGTGTCGAATGACTCAAAGGAAATATACCGAGCAATAGACTCAAATTATACTAAAAAGTGTCCTGATTAAAGTAAAGAGACACAAACAGGAGGTAGAAGATATCAGAATGTTATTGAGTGCAGCTTATGACTCAGATATGTAATGGGGGAACAGGGCACCTTCACAAGAATCGCTCAATGGCACTGAGATTTATGGTCCTAGAGATTATTATTTGCCATATTATGTTTTGTTTTCCGGGTGGCAGAAAAGTACTGTGGGGACTGTGCTTCCATAGATGTTGTGATCAATGGGTACAACAGCTGGTGGAGGTCACAAACCAAATGGTTTAGATGGGTACGAAGGCTAGCTGAGCTGACATGTTCTAGATGGGTATGTGGTCTGGCTGAGCTGACATGTTCTAAATGGGTATGCGGTCTGGCTGAGCTGACATGTTCTAGATTGGTATGCGATCTGGCTGAGCTGACATGTTCTAGATAGGTATGCGGTCTGGCTGAGCTGACATGTTCTAGATTGGTATGCGATCTGGCTGAGCTGACATGTTCTAGATAGGTATGCGGTCTGGCTGAGCTGACATGTTCTTGATAGGTAAGCTGTCTGGCTGAGCTGACATGTTCTAGATTGGTATGCGGTCTGGCTGAGCTGACATGTTCTTGATAGGTAAACTGTCTGGCTGAGCTGACATGTTCTAGATTGGTATGCGGTCTGGCTGAGCTGACATGTTCTAGATGGTTATGCGGTCTGGCTGAGCTGACGAGTTCTAGATGGGTATGCGGTCTGGCTGAGCTGACGAGTTCTAGATGGGTATGCGGTCTGGCTGAGCTGACGAGTTCTAGATGGGTATGCGGTCTGGCTGAGCTGACATGTTCGGGATGGTTATACGGTCTGGCTGAGCTGACGAGTTCTAGATGGGTATGCGGTCTGGCTGAGCTGACGAGTTCTAGATGGGTATGCGGTCTGGCTGAGCTGACATGTTCTAGATGGTTATGCGGTCTGGCTGAGCTGACATGTTCTAGATGGTTATGCGTTCTGGCTGAGCTGACATGTTCTAGGTGGTTATGCGTTCTGGCTGAGCTGACATATTCTAGATTGGTATGCGGTCTGGCTGAGCTGACATGTTCTTGATAGGTAAGCTGTCTGGCTGAGCTGACATGTTCTAGATTGGTATGCGGTCTGGCTGAGCTGACATGTTCTTGATAGGTAAGCTGTCTGGCTGAGCTGATATGTTCTTGATGGCTATGCGGTCTGGCTGAGCTGACATGTTCTGGATGGTTATACGGTCTGGCTGAGCTCACATGTTCTAGATGGGTATGCGGTCTGGCTGAGCAGACATGTTCTAGATGGGTATGCGGTCTGGCTGACCTCACATGTTCTAGATGGGTATGCGGTCTGGCTGAGCTGACATGTTCTAGATGGTTATGCGGTCTGGCTGAGCTGACATGTTCTAGATGGTTATGCAGTCTGGCTGACCTCACATGTTCTAGATGGGTATGCGGTCTGGCTGACCTCACATGTTCTAGATGGGTATGCGGTCTGGCTGAGCTGACATGTTCTAGATTGGTATGCGGTCTGGCTGACCTCACATGTTCTAGATGGGTATGCGGTCTGGCTGAGCTGACATGTTCTTGATAGGTAAGCTGTCTGGCTGAGCTGACATGTTCTAGATTGGTATGCGGTCTGGCTGAGTTGACATGTTCTTGATAGGTAAGCTGTCTGGCTGAGCTGATATGTTCTTGATGGCTATGCGGTCTGGCTGAGCTGACATGTTCTGGATGGTTATATGGTCTGGCTGAGCTCACATGTTCTAGATGGGTATGCGGTCTGGCTGAGCAGACATGTTCTAGATGGGTATGCGGTCTGGCTGACCTCACATGTTCTAGATGGGTATGCGGTCTGGCTGAGCTGACATGTTCTAGATGGTTATGCGGTCTGGCTGAGCTGACATGTTCTAGATGGTTATGCAGTCTGGCTGACCTCACATGTTCTAGATGGGTATGCGGTCTGGCTGAGCTGACATGTTCTAGATGGGTATGCGGTCTGGCTGACCTCACATGTTCTAGATGGGTATGCGGTCTGGCTGACCTCACATATTCTAGATGGGTATGCGGTCTGGCTGAGCTGACACGTTCTATATGGGTATGCGGTCTGGCTGAGCTGACATGTTCTAGATGGTTATGCGGTCTGGCTGAGCTGACATGTTCTAGATGGTTATGCAGTCTGGCTGAGCTGACATGTTCTAGATGGGTATGCGGTCTGGCTGAGCTGACATATTCTAGATGGGTATGCGGTCTGGCTGAGCTGACATGTTCTAGATGGGTATGCGGTCTGGCTGAGCTGACATGTTCTAGATGGGTATGCGGTCTGGCTGAGCTGACATGTTCTAGATGGTTATGCAGTCTGGCTGAGCTGACATGTTCTAGATGGGTATGCGGTCTGGCTGAGCTGACATGTTCTAGATGGTTATGCGGTCTGGCTGACCTCACATGTTCTAGATGGGTATGTGGTCTGGCTGAGCTGACACGTTCTATATGGGTATGCGGTCTGGCTGAGCTGACATGTTCTAGATGGTTATGCAGTCTGGCTGAGCTGACATGTTCTAGATGGTTATGCGGTCTGGCTGAGCTCACATGTTCTAGATGGGTATGCGGTCTGGCTGAGCTGACATGTTCTAGATGGGTATGCGGTCTGACTGACCTCACATGTTCTAGATGGGTATGTGGTCTGGCTGAGCTGACACGTTCTATATGGGTATGCGGTCTGACTGAGCTGACATGTTCTAGATGGGTATGCGGTCTGGCTGAGCTGACATGTTCTAGATGGGTATGCGGTCTGGCTGAGCTGACATGTTCTAGATGGGTATGCGGTCTGGCTGAGCTGACATGTTCTAGATGGTTATGCGGTCTGGCTGACCTCACATGTTCTAGATGGGTATGTGGTCTGGCTGAGCTGACACGTTCTATATGGGTATGCGGTCTGGCTGAGCTGACATGTTCTAGATGGTTATGCAGTCTGGCTGAGCTGACATGTTCTAGATGGTTATGCAGTCTGGCTGAGCTGACATGTTCTAGATGGTTATGCGGTCTGGCTGAGCTCACATGTTCTAGATGGGTATGCGGTCTGGCTGAGCTGACATGTTCTAGATGGGTATGCGGTCTGACTGACCTCACATGTTCTAGATGGGTATGTGGTCTGGCTGAGCTGACACGTTCTATATGGGTATGCGGTCTGACTGAGCTGACATGTTCTAGATGGGTATGCGGTCTGGCTGAGCTGACATGTTCTAGATGGGTTTGCGGTCTGGCTGAGCTGACATGTTCTAGATGGGTATGCGGTCTGGCTGAGCTGACATGTTCTAGATGGGTATGCGTCTGGCTGAGCTGACATGTTCTAGATGGGTATGCATCTGGCTGAGCTGACATGCTCTAGATGGTTATGCGGTCTGGCTGAGCTGACATGTTCTTGATGGGTATGCTGTCTAGCTGAGCTGAAATGTTCTTGATGGGTATGCTGTCTAGCTGAGCTGACATGTTCTGAATGGTTATGCGGTCTGGCTGAGCTGACATGTTCTAGATGGGTATGCGGTCTTGCTGGCCTCATATGTTCTAGGTTGGTACCCTACCCAGGTTGGCAGAGCTCACAGTTCTAGATGGCTAAACATGCTGACATGTTGTTGGTGGTTATATGGCTGAGGTGACATGTTGAAAGTGCGTACACGGAACTGACTGAGCTCACGTTTTCTATATGGGTACACGGACTGAATAGGCTCACATTCTTGAGGTGGCTGTGCGGGCCGGCTGAATTCATAGGTAAAATGATGGACTCAGAATACAAGTGTTTAATTCATGACGTGTTGATTCATATCTTTCATTGTTGAAGCTGTTGTATCTTGCTAAGATCTGCAGCTCTCCCACTGGAGGCTTCTGCTGATATAAAAGAAGGTGCTGATATTGCTGTTTGTATTCGGAACATTTTAATACCCTGTCTAACAAAAAGACAGTTCAGACAAAAGGAAAATTGCATGTGGCGCGTGGGAGCTGCATAGAGGCCTCAGAACATGGCCAGCTGACAGAGTGCATCAAAAGACCAAGAAGCGCGCCAAAATTGAGAGTAAAAGACTAGAAGGTCTTTAGAAAATAAGAGTGACAGAGAAATGCTAGGCTAAAGAGTATGCCTGACATAGTGAGATATGAAGGCCAAACCCAGGCCTGACCGTAAGCAGAGTCCTTCAAATCTGTAGAGTGGCTGTAGACCACAGTAGATGCCTTGAGACATTCTCTAAATTGCCAAACAAGAATATGTCTCTTGAGAAAAGTTGTGGTGATCATCTTTTGGCTAAAGTATTGGAGGAACAACTTTACTGAAATTGCAATCCCTGGGCAAGTATAGAGAAATATGACCTAAAGTGACCAGCAGTGTTGAACAGACCATTCTTCCTGACACGTAATGACTTTTGTGTGGCCTGAGACAATGAAAGGGACAATGGCTGTAACATGAAAGATGTACAGTATATCTTTGTACCGTGTTAGCCAGTAGATAAAAACATATTCAGAATTGAGAGTCCTCAGTGGTTGATACCTTTTAATGGCTAACTGAAAAGATGGTAACAAGTCGCAGCTTTCCAGACTACTCAGGTCTCTTCATCAGGCATAGACTAATACAAAATCTGAAGAATCACATATTTATACACAAAGCAGCACAGAAATAACGCAATAGATAAGACAAGTGACGTGAAGCAGAACTGTCATTATGGCAGAGTGATGAACAGTTATGGCCATAAATATTGGAACAGTTCATAGATAAGGAGTGAAAGTTTTATTGCCCTCTGATTGGGGTCTGGTTCTGTGTTGTGATGCCCCCACAAGGTCTAAGAAGCAAATTCCTTAATTGATGTAAAAAGACATAAATCCATGCGACACCTTCATTCCAGCACTGAGTGTGTCAAAGGTCATCATAACTTTATACTCCCAGACTCTTCTGTCTCTCTGAGACATAAAGTTACCTTTCAATACAAATAATTTCATGTCCATGGTGCTGTGATCAAGGAGACAAAAATGTTTTGCCACAGGTAGATCCATCCTTTTTTCTCATCGACACACAATAAGAGAAAACAAAAAATGGATCTACCTGAGTTACATATGTTTCTTATGTAATTCATTTTATATATTTTTTTTCTACAACATTATCCTATATTGCCCCTCTTCTTGTGCCATTTGAGGCTCTATTTATATAACCATTATATGTTTAATTCCCCCTTACTTGGTCCGCTGCTTTTTCCATCATTGTATATTTTATTTATTTATTTCTGATATTATCAAATCTATATTCCAAGTACGGGCCTATTTTTTGCTATAGTGCTACCGTTTACCACTTCTGTTTAATAAAGGTAATTTTATTAAAAATGATTATCAGTCTCTGTACCTTCCTTTTTAGACCATAAGTTCAGGTTGTTTCTTTTCGGTTCCTCTCAATTTTCGAATGGTCTGCCATTAGTCGGCCTAACAACTATATATTATCTACTTTATTGCAAACACTAATTGATATGTTGTTATTATTATTAACTTCTGTTATATCGGTATTGCTACTTTCAGTTTGTCTTTATTTTTGAAAGAATGGAGAGGTCTGTAATTTTTATCGTAGGTACACTTCACCTGTGAGAGGCAGAATCTAATAATAAAAAACAGAAAATCACATTGTAGGAGTTTTACATAATTAATTTGCATTTTATTGCATTAAATAAGTATTTGATCACCGACCAACCAGCAAGAATTCTGCCTCTCACAGACCTGTTAGTTTTTCTGTAAGAATCCTCCTACTCTGCACTCATTACCTGTATTAATTGCACCTGTTTGAACTTGTTACCTGTATAAAAAACTTCTGTCCACACACTCAATCACACTCCACCCTCTCCACCATGGCCAAGACCAAAGAGCTGTCTAAGGACACCAGGAACAAAATTGTAGACCTGCACAAGGCTGGGATGGACTACAGGACAATAGGCAAGCAGCGCTTGAGAAGGCAAGACAAGATGACTGTCAATCTTCCTGGGTCTGGGGCTCAATGCAGGATCTTGCCTCATGGGGTAAGGATGATTCTGGGAAAGGTCAGCAATCAGCCCAGAACTACATGGGAGGACCTGGTCAATGACCTGAAGAGAGCTGGAACCACAGTCTCAAACATTACTGTTAGTAACACACTACGTCGTCATGGAGTAAAATCCTGCAGGACACGCAAGGTCCCACTTCTCACATCAGCACATGTCCAGACCCGTTTGAAGTTCGCCAATGACCATCTGGATGATCCGGAGCAGACATGAGGTAGGTCATGTGGTCAGATGAGACCAAAATAGAATTTTTAGGTATCAGCTCCCTTCACCATGTTTGGAGGAGGAAGAAGAAGGATGAGTACAACCCAAAGAACACCATCCCACCGTGAAGCATGGTGGGGGGAACATCATACTTTGGGGTATTTTTCTGCATAGTGGACAGGAGCAGAAGGGAGAATAGATTGGGTCATGTATCGCGAGATTTTGGACAGTAAGAGCATTGAAGATGGGTATCACCATAATCGTGCCAACCCACAGAATAAAGAAAATACTCTATTTGTGCAGCAAATTAAAAGTATAAACTGTAAAACAATAGCAGAATTGATATTTTTTCTATTTCTTCTCCCAACCATCCAGGAGCAATAGATGGTAACGAACAATTCTTTTCTGGAGACTATGTCACAAGGCAAAGTGATAACTAAGTGGCTCAGTGAACAAAACCTTGACATTTTCACTCCATGACAGGAAATTCCCCATATCGTAATCCTATGGAGAACCTCCGGTCAAACCTCAAAAAGTGAGAGGACAAAAAAAAAACACAGAAATTGTGATGAACTTCGAAAACTGATTTGCAAGAATGGGTTTCCGTCAGTCAGTATTTGGCCCAGAAACTGAAATCCAGCTGTCAGGGTGGATTTAGGAAGTTGTGAAAAATAAGGGCCGACACTGTAACCACTGAGTCTTTACTTTATGAAATTCTGATAATTGTACTTCAGTAACCATAGTAACCGTCCTTTATTCTAAATGTTTTGGAATATTGTAATGAAGCATTAAGCTTCACATTTTTCATTCTGCCTCTGCTTTCTGCCCACACGCTTCTTTTCTTTGCAAGCGCAGAGTTCAAGTTTTGTGGTTTTACTCTTAACTGTGTCATATCTAACTGTAAGTATAAAATTAATTTATATTTACACAAAACAGAGAAAAGTATTTTGGATACAAGTCTTAATCACTAAATTCAGGTTTCAGTCCCATCGCCCCCTGGTGTATTATTATTATTATTATTATTATTTATTTCTATAGCACCATTGATTCCATGGTGCTGTACATGAGAAGGGGTTACATACAAATTACAGATATCACTTACAGTAAACTAACAATGACAGACTGATACAGAGGGGAGAGGACCCTGCCCTTTCGGGCTTACATTCTACAGGATGGTGGGGAAGGAGACAGTAGGTCGGGGGGTTGCAGCAGTTCCGGTGTTGGTTGAGGCGATATCTCCGGTAGTGGTGAGGAGGCAGCGGGGTCATTGCAGGCTGTAGGCTTGTAGGCTATACAGTCTGTAGGCTGTATAACATCTGCCCTCATTGCACCCTGATGTATAACCTCTGGTGACTCACCCCTAGTGTATAACATCGAGCCGTTCACCCCCTGTTGTATAACTTCAGGCCCCTCATCCCTGGTATGTAACATCTGGCCACCGCCCCCGGTGTATAACATCAGGACTCCTCCGCCTCCTGGGGTATAACGTTCGCGCCCCCCATACCGTTTGCCTTTACTAATATGACAGAAAGGCCGATGGTGCAGAGCTCACTGATACCAGTGATATGTTTAGCATCTGACCCCATCAACCCCTGTCTGTGTATAATATCTGGTGGGGCAAGGTCCCTGATCCCAGCACAGTCCTGTAATTCCTATGAATCTTCCCCCTTCACCTGTGATTGATATTATTGAGAAGTGGAAGGAACCGCAGCAACTCAGCCACGAAGTGGAGACCCCGTACCATACCATAGTGTTGAGGAGTAGAAGGCAGAAGAGTCACCAACGTCCTGCTGACCCCATAACTCCAGAATCCAGACCTCCTCTGGTATCAGCACAAACACTGCGCCCCCCACAGGGAGCTTCATGGTCAAGCAGCTGCCTGCAGCTTTACATCATCAAACACAATGCCGAGCGTCGGATGGAGTGGTGTAAAGTCGCCACCACTGGACTCTGGAGGAGACGTGTTCTGTGCAGCAATGGATCACACTTCTTCTGGCATCTGATTGGCATAGAAAAGAATTAACCAGCACACCCCAGCTAGGTGTCTCAGGAGGCATGGATCTCCAAATAACCACTTACAGAAATGAAGAGAGGAAATGATCCAGCTTCCAAGCTGGCAAAAATTTATTGGATTAAAAAATATTAATAGATTCCATGAGTGTAGACTCAGCTACGTGTTTTGAACATCCATTGCGTTCTTTAACAAAGCATTGGCCTTCTCCAATAAATTTTTGCAAGCTTGGAAGCTAGATCATTTCCTCTCTTCATTTTAATTTTAGGTGAATGTTACCCATCTGGTAGAAGATTTGGTGGAGCAGGGATTACCCTATGGCATTGTTATTAAGGTTTGGCTGAAGCCTCTTAGTTTGAGTGAACTTAAATCTTCATGGACCTCGAAATTCCTAGCCTGGTGATCGGACGTCAGCGAACTTCCATTTTGTGAATAAACATTTTTAACATATATTCTGTTGACGTACAGCACAGTATCAAGGTATTATAGTAATTTGTAGGATCATTTAGTTTTGTTACGCTGCATTTGAAGGCTGAAATCCTTATACATACAATTTACCTAATGTTAAAATAAATGTTAACAATTAAAATAATTTCAAAGTCGAAACATTTTTTAAATAATCATTTGTAATTAAATATTAAAATTCTAAACAGCAAATCCCCATAAATATACAATATCCTCACATTCATAAGAATCCATAAGTTTATTAACTAGAGACGATCGAGTCTTTTGAAATTTGATTTCACAAGGCTCAAGGAATTTTTCCTTAACGTTTTATTTGCAGCAAATTGATTTGCTGCATATTGCAAGAAAAGAATGACTCTAATTGCCTCTAAAAGTCATGTGAAACACGGGCTTCTAGGACTCTATCCAATATTTTTCAAGCTCTTTAGCACAAACACGGTCTTAGTATCGTCAAACTGACATCACCACAGAAATGGATGCTAACCCAGTATTAATCAAAAGCTCACAGTGTACTGACAGACTTTCAAAGTTTTCTAAATTTAAAAAGGTCCAAAAATTATCCCCCATTATTATTATTTATTATCCCTATTATTCAATAACGTCCTCCACTTCCTCTCAATACGCTTGCCAGAGGCAAAGGAGAAAAACTGTGACCTGGATTTAGTAGCACTATTGCCCGTAAGGTCGGTGCTGTGCCAATGGTGGTGATTCTGCTGCTACTCCCACAATCTTAGCCATGGTATATATTTTTTTCTTTTTCACTGCCCTGTCTGTTGACATTGCCACTTCATTTTCCTTAAATTTTCTACAACATCTGCAATAGGGTGTTGTGTTGGTGTGGCGTGTAAAATTTGACTAGTAAAACAGATTGCTTGCGACATGCACAAATTATGATGTAAATAGTCACTGTTAAGTGTCAGGATTTTGGGGAATTTTCTTTTATAACTTTAAAAACAATCACTTCCCTTTACAAAAAGTATTGCACAAGAAATTTAAAAACTCTTTACAGTAATTTGTAACAAGCAAGCACAAATACATTGTCTCCAACTATCACTAATTTTAGAGAAAAAACTGTAAAAAATATTGTGCTGACTTGCTATTGATTTCTAGTGCTTTAAGAATTAATTAAAATATATAATTGAAGTTCGTATGCAACAGGTGACATAACTATACTTCATTGCTGCAGCTGTTTAATATATTACTTTTTGGAGTATTTAGTTTGGGTGACTTCGACCATGACCTCTCAGCAGTTAAACAAGTGGAGGCTGCTCCGTCTTTCACTCTACAGTTGTGCAGTGCCAATAAGTTTTTATGGCAGATGAGTTGTAATGAATAGAGATGAGCAAACCCGAACTACTGTATAACGTGCTTGTACAGTTAACTTTGCAATTTACATTTTATTAAAAATCTTTTCCATTCTCAAGGAAACTGGGATTTTTAATTTTACAGCTTGTTGGCAAGGGTACTGCTGGGGTGGCCAATTTCTTGCACAATGTTTCCTTTGAAGATAGCAATTGATGTGTTTTAAACTGGCCAGATGGCTGAATTCTGCCATCTTCAGTGCACAGTTTGGGCCAAAAGCTCATGTTCAGATGCTGTGGCCCCAAACTGTAAATCATCAGAAGTACACCGCCACCAGAAAAGTAGGAAGTCGGAAAGCAGGGGAATAGTGAGCTCCTGAAGATAGGATTCTGGGAAAACCTCTGTAGCTAAAAATTAATGTCAGAAATATTCCCTAAAATAGAATGAAAAGCAATTACATTGTATGTACCTCAAAATGGGACAAAAATAACTACAAGTCACTAAACAAAAACCAGTATTTTGCTACCAAGATCAGTAAAACATAAAAAATTATATGAATTTGATGCAAAACTGCTTATTAAATGCAGTCCAAAATAAAGTCATGACAGAATTACTGTTTTTTCACCCTTTCAAAAAAATAAAAATTAAGCCTGTACAATACTTTACTTACCGTATTTTTCGGACTATAAGACGCACCGGACCATAAGACGCACCCCAAATTTTCAGAAGGAGAATAGGGAAAAAAATAATGTGTCAAATGGGGGTCCATCTTACAGTCCGAATTCAGCTTACCAGCGAAGGGATCAGCACGGGTAGAGGAGTGGTCACAGGGGTCGTTCGGTGGTCCAGGCTGGTGCGGTGGTGGTGCTCTGTGTTGCAGGGGTGCTCTGTGGGGTGGCTGTGCTCTGTGGGGTGGCTGTGCTATGTGGGGTGGTTGTGCACTGTGGGGTGGTTGTGCACTGTGGGTGGTTGTGCACTGTGGGGTAGCTGTGCTCTGTGGGGTGACTGTGCTCTGAGGGGTCGCAATATACGATATTTACAAATCCGGTGGCCGAGGTCCCGTGGCAGCGGTCCCAATGCAGCCTCCCTCTGCTCTGTGGTGGGGTGGTGTCCGGGCTCTGTAGTGTGGCGGCAGCGAGGCTCTGTGCTGCGTGGGGGGCTCCGCCGGCATTTTGTCATAGCCAAAAAGCCCCCCGATGCAGCCTCCCTCTGCTCTGTGGTGCGGTGGTGTCTGGGCTCTGTAGTGTGGCGGCAGCGGGGTTCTGTGCTGCGTGGGGCTCTCCACCGGCATTTCGTCATAGCTGGAAAGCCCCCCGCAGCTCTGCTGCTGCGACGCGGTGGCCTCCTGAAAGATGGCCAGCAGGGGCCTCTGGAAAGATGGCCGCTGGAGGCGGCGCATGCTCAGATTCAGATCTTGGCTGCGAGATCTTGTCCCGAAATCTCGGGAGACAAGATCTCGGGAAGAGATCTCGTTGCCGAGATTTGAATTTGAGTATGCGGCGGCCATCTTTCCGGAGGCCCCTGCCGGCCATCTTTCAGGAGGCCACCGCGTCGCAGCAGCGGAGCTGCGGGGGGCTTTCCGGCTATGACAAAATGCCGGCGGAGCCCCCCACGCAGCACAGAGCCCTGCTGCCGCCACACTACAGAGCCCGGACACCACCGCACCACAGAGCAGAGGGAGGCTGCATCGGGGGGCTTTCCGGCTATGACGAAATGCCGGCGGAGCCCCCCACGCAGCACAGAGCCCCGCTGCCGCCACACTACAGAGCCCGGACACCACGGCACCACAGAGCAGAGGGAGGCTGCATCGGGACCGCCGCAACGGGACCACGGCCACCGGATTTGTAAGTATATTGCAACCATAAGACGCACCCCCATTTTTCCCCAAAATTTGGGGGGAAAAAAGTGCATCTTATGGTCCGAAAAATATGGTATACCCACTGTAAGGCAGCTACTAGACACATAGTTTATGGGAGCTAAGTATCACAGAGATGGTTGTCATCTGTGATGTAATCCTGGAGTATTGCTCTGGTGCACATAGCACTAAGAGGATTGTTTGGTGCATCTGGGCAAGGTATTACAGGCAGTCTGAGATATGGGCGGGTTTGGTTGTTCACATACCCCACCTCTGGTTGTGGTTAACATGTTAAGATTGCGTCCATTGTTTGACACATGGTCTGTGTGTGGAGGAAGAAGGCCTCCTGTGTGGTATATCCAGACTGAGCTGTATACTGGATGCTATCAAGCTTGTGTGATCAGGACTGGCTCTCACGAGACTTTGTCAAAGAACAGTTTACTTTGTTTTGACTGCACTGAGGGCTATTTAATTTTTCATTTGTGTAAGGCTGGTTTATGAAGCAGCAATAACTCACATGGACACTGAAATAAGAAGCGCTTCCTGTTTTTCCTCCCTACGAACCCAAGTGAATAACATTCCCACACCATAAATTATGTAATAACCAATACAATTTAAAGCCCTTGGTGGATGGATTAAAAAGTTATAGCTTTCAAAATCCAGAGATAAAAAGAAAACCAAAAAACTTTCAGATATAAAAAATCTAAATCTTCAAAGAGGACCATTCCCCAAAATTGCCTTTGGGGGTGTGTACTTTTACTCCTGCATGATGTTGACAAATCGTAAGCGGAAGGCGTCAGGCAAGGGAAAAAAGAACATGCCCCAAGAAGGTCAGAAGAACATTCTTTCTGCTGTGACATGCCCTCCTCTCAGCCCTGATCTCTGCACATATTGTACAGTATAGAGCACAGCCGAGTATGATTATAAACACCTCTGCAGCTGCAGATCTCCTCTTACAAGGCTGTCAGCTCACCTGTTTCCCCTTCCCCCACACTGACTGCCATGAGAGGAAATCTGAAGGTGTAAGCACACTCAGTCCTGCTCAAGATATTTTCTCCCCTGCATGATGACTCCTGCTTATGATTGGTCAACATCATGCAGGAGAAGAAGTACACACCCCAAACGATACCAGGAAATTTTGCAACATGTCTCACAAACACAGGTTTATAGTCTTAAAAAATAGAAAACTTATGGCAGACAGAATATCTTTTTAAGGCAACATCTAAAATATTCTTCCAGTCCTTATAGCCCAAACTTTATCAGTTATCAAAAAGGAATGTCACTTGCCATAAAAATGTTTTTGTTTTTTATCTCCTGAATCCGTCAATGTTTTCCTTTGTTTCTGCACCTCTCTGTTCCTGTTGTATGGCTCTCTTTTCCCTGTATATAAATCTAGTATTTTTAGACAAGTGGGAGTGGTCTTAAACTCATGTGTGGGTGTCTTCTTGCCAACTTGGTCATAAAGACCAGATTTATATACAGGGAAGAAGGGGGTCATATCTCAGGAGTAAAAAAGACAAAGAAACAAAAAAACCACAAAGCCGGGCTCAGGAGAACAGCGGCATTTACACTACGTAAAATATACATATTTTTGTCAGGTTCTTTTTAAGGCATTAATGCTGATAGAAAACAATGGTCTGATGTTCCTTGACTTCTATGGGAGAGCGTTGTGGGCATGGTCCGTGACCTGGGCAGAGTCAGAAGCATCAAGGTCAACAGATTTTGTTACCATGCAATAAATAACATTCTCTTTTTGGGTGTAGGTCACGTAAGGTTCAAAATCTTGTTTTTCCTGTAAAGTGAAAAAAAGAGAAAATTAATAAAAACATTTTAGGCAGCAGGAGATGTAAACTAGATAAAATGCGGTGAGAAATATTGGCTCTTTATAGGCATGTTGCATCTTTACCTGTTGCTTACACACCTCATAATTCTGTACCTCTGCACTCGCCCATACACACAGCTTTATAGCTGCCTTCACATGCACAAAGGTCCTGCAGCTGCATCTCCCTCCTCCCTCACTGACCTAAATAGAACTGATGTTTCAGAAAATGCTTTTTTTGTTTTCATGTTATTTTAACTTTTTCTATACATTATTTATCTATACTTTTTTTTATAGGGATTAAGGTTTTTCCCATTTTGAGCCACGAGTTGGTGCTAAATTTACATTTTAGGGGGGGTGATGTGGGAAGGAATCATGGCAGTGAAAAAATATCATCACTTTCATGCAGCTCCATTTATAAAAGGCACATTCAATGATGACCATTCCAGTCACCTATGGACTGAAAACCTCAGTGATCAGATGGCACAAGAAGAGATCTTCATTGTTTCCTGTTCCAATTTTTTTATTACCATCCCTGCAATTTAAAATTGTCTTGGGGATGTTGGACAACTCTCTAAACTTTTTTTTATGGAATAGTAAATATAAGTAATTTTTTTTTTCTACCACATAGAAACTCAAGTGTCAGTGCACATTATAGGGTTTTGTCCTATGAAAACAAGTTATCATATATCCAAAAATATAAGCACTAACGTATTGTTCAATGGAGGTCTGACTGTTGGGACTTGCATCAATCAGCAGAAGGGAGAGTTTTTTGGAGTGCAGCGCCTCATTCATTTTCTATGGGGCTGCAGGAAAAGGAAGAGCACAGTGCTCTTCAGCCCATAAGGAATGAATGCATCTTGTTTTTTATTATGTATAGCCCTTTTCACATGTAAAACGCCATGGAATAAATGGCACTAAAATAATAAATAATAATAATACCGTATTTTTCGGACCATAAGACGCACTTTTTTCCCAAAAAATTTTGGGGGAAAATGGGGGTGCGTCTTATTGTTGCAATATACTTACAAATCCCGTGGCGGCGGCGGTCCCGATGAGCCTCCCTGTGCTCTGTGGTGCAGTGGTGTCGGGGCTCTGTAGTGTGGCTGCAGCGGGGCTCTGTCCTGCTTGGGGGGCTTTGCCGGCATTTCGTCATAGCCCGAAAGCCCCCCGCAGCTCCGTTGCTGCAACGCGGTGGCCTCCAGAAAGATGGCCGCGCATACTCAAATTCAAATCTCAGTGGGATAAGATCTTGTTGCGGAGATCTGAATCTGAGCATGCGCCGCCCCCAGCGGCCATCTTTCCAGAGGCCCCTGGTGGCCATCTTTCCGTAGGCCTCCGCGTCACAGCAACAGAGCTGCGGGGGCTTTCGGGCTTTGACGAAATGCCGGCGGAGCCCCCACGCAGCACAGAGCCCCGCTGCAGCCACACCACAGAGCCCCGACACCACTGCACCACAGAGCACAGGGTGGCTGCATCGGGACCACCGCCACGGGATTTGTAAGTATATTGCGATCCCACAGAGCACAGCCACCCCACAGAGCACAGCCACCCCACGGACACAGCCACCCCACAGAGCATAGCCACCCCACGGACACAGCCACCTCATGGACACAGCCACCCCACAGAGCACAGCCACCCCACAGAGCACAGCCACCCCACGGACACAGCCACCCCACAGAGCATAGCCACCCCACGGACACAGCCACCTCATGGACACAGCCACCCCACAGAGCACAGCCACCCCACAGAGCACAGCCACCCCACGGACACAGCCTCCCCACAGAGCATCCCTGCAACACAGAGCACCACCACCGCACCCGCCTGGACCACAGAACGACCCCTGCGACCACTCCTCTACCTGTGCTGATCCCTTCGCTGGTAAGCTGAATTCAGACTGTAAGATGGACCCCCATTTGACACATTATTATTTTTTCCCTATTTTCCTTCTGAAAATTTGGGGTGCGTCTTATAGTCAGAAAAATACGGTACCTGCAATACTTCTCCATTGTAACAGTTAACTTGCTTTCTTCCAAGTGCATTGACACACCCCCAGTGCGCTTTCAGAATGATTTGCATATGGCTTCTATGCTAGATTTCTCATGACTGGCACATCTGATCTCTACAAAGAAGGGATCAATTTTATGGAACGATAAGTCTATACAGCCGAACCTCATACTGCCATATGTGAAAACGGGCCAACCGGTTCTCTTTAATTACTTGTAATCAGACAGGTCTTATAAATAAGGCAGATGTGATCGGACTTCCGGGATGTCACCATGTCTGAGAGTGAAGAACTTTAAGTCCTTATTTTCAGGTCAAGAGCAGGCTCTGCATGCTTCACACTTCTTACCATAGAGGTGAATTGGGCTTTCCAGTCAATTCTGACATTGTCACTCACAGTCCATTCACCTCTATAAGGGTGGTGTGACGCTGGTCACCACACATGGACAGGCTATGAGGCAGGGTAGTTAACAGTTTCAAGGTTAAATAAAAAGAGAGTATGTAGTTAACTAAAGGGAAAAGACAAAGCCAAAGTCATGTCACCGTCTGAGGTCAGAATACCAGGAAGATAGTGGATCAGAGCAAAGGGGTTAGGCAAACAGATGGTCAGAACAAGGTCCTTTGTCTTATTAACACACTGAGGTCAGCTCTGACACATGGTAAGGTTTTTAATATTAGATAGCATAGGACCATCCCGATCAGGGTCACCTTGCTGATGGTGGGATGGCTTTTATACTATCTTTGATCAAAAACAGTATTACTAAGAACCCTGTGTTATTAAAATGCACTTTTGATTTTTACTTATTTAGTTACAGCAGAGTTTAAATTCATTTTTCTTCTTGTAGGTTTTGTATGTTTTATGGCCAAAGTGAACATGCATTTATGTGCTGCATGTATACCAACTCAAACTAAGCTCAATTTTTGTGTTTTTTCTTTGTATTTTTGCATTTTGTGCAAGCCGGGGTGTGGCCTCCTTCCCTTGAGCTGAAAATTACATTTAAAAGCTTCCCTACACTGGTGTCCACAGGCCGGGACCCGATCCTCTGTCTGACCTTATTCACACACTGAGGTCAACTCTAACACATGGTAAGGTTTTTAATATTAGACGGCATAGGACCGTCCCGATCAGAGTCACCTTGTCGACGGTGGGATGGATTTTATGCTATTTTTGATCAAGAACAGTATTACTAAGAACCCTTTGTTATTTAAATGCTTTTTTGCTTTTTGCTTATTTAGTTACAGCAGGGTTCATATTTATTTTTCTTCTTGTAGATTTTTAATTCCCTAAATAAGTCGTATAAACCCTGGAAGTGGAAAACGGAAACGGCCAGTCCCAATCAGCTCTTCTGGCTGTTCCTAAAACCAGGTCCCGGTCCCAAAATCCAGGCCCACCAAATTTGGTCCTTACTCAGTGACAACTCTTTTTTGTATGTCAGGAATGTAAAAGTAGGGAACAGATAGGCACCAGTGTTAAAACTTCTGTTAGATTCCAGAAACAGCTGATATGGAAACTTATTCTGCTTGTGGTGCAATAGCCGACAATAATCATATTCAGTCATATGAAAAGTAGAAAGGCAGCACTCACCATTTCGGAAAAGGTCAAAGAGCCCAGGCTCCTGCGCACTGCAGTACTTTGCTCTGCCCTCAAGAGGCAGAGAAGTACGACTGCGCAGGAGCGCGATGCCGGGGAGCATGTGTGAATGATGCGAGGTTGCGTCATCCACAAGAAGCAAGCAGGAGGGCGACGATCATGAGAAGATGGGAGGCGCCGGACCAAGACCAGCGACGCCCATCGGTCCGGACCGCCCTACAGGTGAGTATAATAAAATGTATTTTTCTGTTCTTCCAGGTCGGGTTGGGGCAGATATACAGCATTATAGAATGCTGTAGATAAGCCCTGAAAGGTGATGGCAGCATCTTATATCGGCCAATACTGCTGACAGTTTCCCTTTAAGGACATGTTGGAACCAAGATCCTTATATGTTTTGAGAAGATTTTCCATTAAATCTTCATAGTTATCTGCTTTTGAGTTTCCAAAAAAATTAGTTACCGCTAATGTGAATGCTACCCACGCAGCCTGTTCCTTGGCATGCAACAAACAGAGAAACTCCTTATCTTGAAGAAGCTTATGAATCTGCGGTCCAGTGACTCCTTTCTGTATCTTTGCTTCACTCAACCTTGGAAATTTAATGTTGAGATACATGAATGTTTTTACATTTTTATCCGTTGTCTTTATAAAGTTCTGCATTGGGCCCAACTTGATATGCAATGGTGGTAACAAAATCCTATCTGGGTCAACAAGTGCTGGATGCAGGACATTGTTACTCCCTGGCTGAAGATAATGTCATAGACGCCAGTCTCTCTTTATTGTAGTGATATTCTCTAGTACGACTATCACTCACACAGAAAACAGCAGTTCTTTGTGTAACCACCCTGGAGACCAAGAAAGAGGACAACCACCTTTAAGTCACCACAGAGGGGCCACAAATGTTTGTCATAGTTCAGGGACCTCAACAGCTGTTTCATGTTGTCACAGGTTTCTTTCATGTGGATGGTGGAACCAACTGGAATTGAAGGTAGTGCGTTGCCATTATGCAGCAAGACTGCTTTTAGGCTTGTTTTGGACGAACCGATGAAGAGCCTCCATTCCTCTGGATTATGACTTAACTTCAGAGCTTCCATTAAATTGTTGATCATGTTGAGTTCCACAAGATCACCCTCCATGAAGGAGTATTGAACAAGATCTTTATCACAGTTGCAAAATCCGAACATCGCCCCCTCGGAGATTTCACTGCCTTAGCCAGGAACCTCAGAGCTCAGCCTTACTTTTGGGCAGATCCAAATCTCTAACAAGATGGTTCCATTCACTTTGTGTTATAAGTTGTAGTTCGACTGAGTTTGCTGACAGAAAGTCTGGGTCGTGAGAGGAATATGCTTCATGACATCATGCGTCCTCTTCTTCGTCATTTGACTCAACTGAAAATGTTTTTGGAACTGGCAGTTCTTCTGTATGTGGTACTGGTCATATTGTAGATGAAATGTTTGGATACTGTAATGTCCTCTTCTTCATCCTGGACACTCCTTTCCTAATGGGGGGCACCATATAGAGATAGCATTTGGTAGTGTAACTTGTTGGCTCTCTAAAGAGCATTGGGACTGCAAAAGGCATAGATGCAAGCACTAGGTAAGATGTGATGCACATCCATTTCAACACATGTGTGAAGCCAAACTATTGTCCTGATCTCCTATTCTCCTGCCAAAATACAGATTGTAGGCTTTCCTTATCATGGTAGTCAAGTTTTGTGTTTGTTATGTGGTGCCCCTGAGGGTTCAGTCGCCACAGAGGTACTGCACCTCATCCAGAGGTGTGGTAACCCCTTCACAGGTGGTAACCCCTTCACAGGAGGGAGCACCACTCAGGACTCTAACACTTGCACCCAACACAGACTATTGTAGCAGGGCACCCTGGACATACCCAACGGGAGGATAGTCTCATCCCAGGCTGGGTAGTAAAGGGTGTTGGGAGAGTGGGTGGAGAAAGTAGAAGGAAGGGGGTGGAGCTGAGTGAGCGGGAAGAAGACGGTAGAGTCAGAACAGGAGGGGAGCTCAAGCTGAAAGGAGCTTGTCCCCAGACGCAGAAAGATAGTAGTAAGAAAGAGACAGAAGGAAGCTTCCGGAAGGACAGAAGGAGTCCTAGGGGCACAGATAGTGAACAATCCATCTGTGGGGCCCGATCCAGTAGTGGAGGGACCAGAACACAGTGGGGTACCGGCCCCCGAGACTAGTGGTGAAATCACCACACTCAGTTAGCAAGCCGGAGTCAGTGGCACCTGTAGATGCTTCAGCCACAGCCACAGTTATCTTCACTGAAAAGGCAGTCACATAGGAGCAAGGGGATGCAGAGAGGATGTTACCTGACAGGGTCTGTGGCTGCTGGCTCGGGACAATGACTGTGAGGTGCTGGACAGGAAGGGCGGATAGTCAGCATAGTGAGACAGCCAGGAAAGGAACATATTGAAGGGAGTCCTGGGAAGGTGCATCCTGATCTACCTGGGAGTTTGCTGGACCCCTCACCTGGAAGACACGGCACCAAGCGGGCATCTGTGCACACAAGAACTGTGAGTAAAGTATTGGAAACTGCACCCCGCTGTGTCCTCTGAATTATTCCTGCATCACCTGCCCTGCACAACACTCAACTCCAACATCACCTTTAATATTTTAACTACCCTGGGACATAGCTCTGCCTGTGGAGGGCTGAACCAACTCTGCTGCATCAACAACTGTCCCAGTGGACTGAATCTGCAGCGTCGGCTAACATCTTTATTGCCGAGTACCACAGGTGGCGTCATGAACACTTTATTACAAACTCTTTATTTTTCCCCTTTTTCATCATCATCCCCTTTTATTGGACGCCAAGGGCCACGGACCGGGTCACTGCTGCTATGACACTGCCCCTTTAAGAAGTGGCCTGGTACCGAGTAGCCCCACTGCCCTGGCAGGCGCTCCAGTAACACAAAAGTGACGTCTGCGCATATATAGCAAAACTATCTCTAACTCTATGTAGAAACAGTAAGTCTCTTTTCCCGGCATAAATCATTCCCTTCTTCAACTCCTGATCCAGAAGTTCAGTTTTTCAGTGACTCATGAATTGTGCAGAGAAAATTGACCTCCTGTTTCTACATAGAGCTCAGAAGGATTTAGCTAATCAGTTATTAATCACGTGATGTCATAGACCTAATGGAAAAGAGAAGAATTATGTGGGTAGAAAAGCAAAATGAGCAATTGTAATTCCATGGTGCTGTATAATATGATGCCTGCGATATATTAACCCCTTCATGACCCAGCCTATTTTGACCTTAAAGACCTTGCCATTTTTTGCAATTCTGACCAGTGTCCCTTTATGAGGTAATAACTCAGGAACGCTTCAACGGATCCTAGCGATTCTGAGACTGTTTTTTCGTGACATATTGGGCTTCATGTTAGTGGTAAATTTAGGTAGATAATTTTTGTGTTTATTTGTGAAAAAAATGGAAATTTGGCGAAAATTTTGAAAATTTTGTAATTTTCAAATTTTTAATTTTTATTCTGTTAAACCAGAGAGTTATGTGACACAAAATAGTTAATAAATAACATTTCCCACATGTCTACTTTACATCAGCACAATTTTGGGAACAACATTTTTTTTTGTTAGGAAGTTATAAGGGTTAAAATTTGACCAGCAATTTCTCATTTTTACAGCAAAATTTACAAAACCATTTTTTTTAGGGACCACCTCACATTTGAAGTCACTTTGAGGGGTCTATATGGCAGAAAATACCCAAAAGTGACACCATTATAAAACGTGCACCCCTCAAGCTACTCAAAACTACATTCAAGAAGATTATTAACCCTTCAGGTGCTTCACAGGAACTAAAGCAACGTGGAAGGAAAAAATGGACTTTTTAATTTTTCCAACAAAAATTTTCTTTTAGCATCAATTTTTTCATTTTTACATGGGCAACAGGATAAAATGGATCGTAAAATTTGTTGGGCAATTTCTCCTGAGTACACAGATACCTCATATGTGGTCATAAACCACTGTTTGGGCGCACGGCAGGGCTCAGAAGGGAAGGAGCGCCATTTGACTTTTTGAATGGAAAATATGCTGAAATATTTAGCGGTTGCCGTGTCGCATTTGGAGAGTCCCTGTGTGCCTAAACATTTTAGCTCCCCCACAAGTGACCCCATTTTGGAAACTAGACCCCCTAAGGAACTTATCTAGATGCATAGTGAGCACTTTGAACCCCCAGGTGCTTCACAAATTGATCCGTAAAAAAAAAGAAAGTACTTTTTTTTTACAAAAAAATTCTTTTAGCCTCAGTTTTTTCATTTTCACATGGGCAACAGTATAAATTGGATCCTAAAATTTGTTGGGCAGTTTCTCCTGAGTACACAGATACCTCATATGTGGTCATAAACCACTGTTTTGGCGCACGGCAGGGCTCAGAAGGGAAGGAGCGCCATTTGACTTTTTGAATGGAAAATATGCTGGAATATTTAGCGGTTGCCATGTCGCATTTGGAGAGTCCCTGTGTGCCTAAACATTGGAGCTCCCCCACAAGTGACCCCATTTTGGAAACTAGACCCCCTAAGGAACTTATCTAGATGCATAGTGAGCACTTTGAACCCCCAGGTGCTTCACAAATTGATCCGTAAAAAAAAGAAAGTACTTTTTTTCACAAAAATTTTCTTTTAGCCTCAGTTTTTTCATTTTCACATAGGCAACAGTATAAATTGGATCCTAAAATTTGTTGGGCAATTTCTCCTGAGTACACAGATACCTCATATGTGGTCATAAACCACTGTTTGGGCGCACGGCAGGGCTCAGAAGGGAAGGAGCACCATTTGACTTTTTGAATGGAAAATATGCTGGAATATTTAGCGGTTGCCATGTCGCATTTGGAGAGTCCCTGTGTGCCTAAACATTGGAGCTCCCCCACAAGTGACCCCATTTTGGAAACTAGACCCCCTAAGGAACTTATCTAGATGCATAGTGAGCACTTTGAACCCCCAGGTACTTCACAAATTGATCCGTAAAAAAAAGAAAGTACTTTTTTTTCACAAAAATTTTCTTTTAGCCTCAGTTTTTTCATTTTCACATGGGCAACTGTTATGATTTGGTAGCTGAGGAGAGCAGGCAAAAAGGAAATACACCAGAGCAGTTGGAAACTATGAGATTGCAGTACCCTGACTAACCACCACAACTAGAGGCAGCCGTGGAGCGTTCCTACGTTGGTCCTAGACGCCTCGTCACAGCCTGAGAAACTAACTACACCTAAAGATAGAAAGAGGAAAGCTATCTGCCCCGGAGCAGATCCCCAAAGAACATAGAAAGCCCCCAAACATGTAATGGCGGTTAGACAAGAAGAAATACTGACACAGACAGAAAATAGTATGAGCAAACGCTGGGGCCCAAACTTACTAAATAGAAAAGGATAGGAAGGGCACTTACTGCAATCCCAAAAAACCCTGAAAAGCACCAACTCTACTAATTTCAAAAACACCTGAGATCACACGACCTCTACCACCTAAATTAGTTCTCTGGTGTAACCAAAAACAAAACAGCAGCCACTGAAAAAACTGGAAAAAGCAAATGTACAAACATCAGTGGCTGAACTGAACTGAGAGGGCAAAAAGCCCCAGAGGGGACCCTGAAGGCCCCCACAGAAGTGCAGGACAATATGCAAAAATCAAGCACAAAAACAAAAAGAAGAAAATGTCTTATCTGTTAGCAGGAGATTCAGACACGACACAGCAGGCTACCAAGGAAACAGGAATCAAGGATTGAGACCAGAACAATTGATCACCGGCAACCCTGATGGGAAGGCGACTCCCTTATATAAGACCAGTCAGTAACACCTGATTCCCAATCCTCACAATCTTCACTGGACAGTCCAGTACCGTTTGTAACCACCAGAGGGAGCTTCTGCTCAGAACTCATTTCCAGCCTATTCACAACAGTACCCCCCCCTTGAGGAGGGGTCACCGAACCCTCATTTGAGCAACCAGGTCGGTCAGGATGAGTTCTATGATACGCACGGATGAGTCTCCTAGCATGGATGTCTGAAGCAAACACCCAAGAATTGTCTTCCTGACCATAGCCTCTCCATTTAACCAAATACTGGAGTTTCCATCTAGAAAAACGAGAATTCAATATTTTCTCAACCACATACTCCAGATTGCCCTCAACCAAAACAGGGTCAGGAGGCACAGTAGTAGGAACCACTGGCTCAATGAACCTCTTCAACAAGGACTTGTGGAACACGTTATGGATCTTAAATGTCCCTGGAAGAAGCAAACGAAAAGAAACAGGATTAAGAATCTCCATGATCTTATAAGGTCCAATGAACCTAGGCTTAAATTTAGGAGATGCCACTCTCATAGGAATATTTCTTGAGGACAACCAGACCAAGTCCCCCACTTTAAACCGAGGACCATCAGTCCTATGCCGGTTAGCAAACCGCTGGGCCCTCTCCTGAGAGAGGGACAACCTCTCCACTACCTGGTCCCAAATCTGTTGCATACGCTCCACAACAGAGTCAACACCTGGATAGACAGAAGCCTCCGTCTGTCCTGAAGAAAATCGAGGGTGAAACCCAGAATTACAGAAAAATGGAGACATCAAAGTGGCAAAGCTAGCCCTATTATTAAGAGCAAACTCAGCCAAAGGCAAAAAAGAGACCCAGTCATCCTGATCAGCAGACACAAAGCATCTTAGATAAGTCTCCAATGTCTGGTTTGTTCTCTCAGTTTGACCATTGGTCTGAGGATGAAACGCCGAGGAGAAAGACAATTGAACACCAATTTTAGAACAAAAGGTCCTCCAAAATCTGGAAACAAACTGGACTCCTCTGTCAGACACAATGTTCTCAGGAATGCCGTGTAAACGAACCACGTGCTGAAGGAACAAAGGCACCAATTCAGAGGAGGAAGGCAACTTAGGTAATGGCACAAGATGTATCATCTTGGAAAACCTATCGCAAATCACCCAGATGACGGTCATTCTCTGAGAAACAGGGAGGTCGGAAATGAAATCCATAGAGATATGGGTCCATGGTCTCTTGGGCAAAGGTAATGGCATCAACAAACCACTAGAACGAGAGCAAGGCTTGGAGCGAGAGCAAGTCCCGCAGGACTGCACAAACTCCCTGACATCACGAGACAAGGTAGACCACCAAAAGGACTGACTAACCAAGTCTCTGGTACCAAAAATTCCGGGATGACCGGCCAACGCGGAACAATGAATCTCAGACATTACACTCTTTTTCCACTGGTCCGGGACAAACAATTTCCCAACAGGGCAGCGCTCGGGCTTATCCTCCTGACACCCCTCCAGAGCCAGTCTCAAATTGGGCGAGATGGCGGAAAGAACTACACCATCTTTCAAAATAACAGAAGGATCAGATAACTCAGGAGAGTCCGCCAGGAAACTCCTCGAGAGGGCATCCGCCTTAACATTTTTAGTGCCAGGAAGAAATGAAACCACAAAATTAAAACGTGTGAAAAACAAGGCCCACCTGGCCTGTCTAGGATTAAGTCGCTTGGCAGATTCCAGATAAACTAGATTCTTATGGTCCGTAAGGACCACCACCTGATGTTTGGCTCCCTCCAGCCAATGTCTCCACTCTTCAAAAGCCCACTTCATGGCTAATAACTCCCGATTACCCACGTCATAATTACGTTCAGTGGGAGAAAATTTTCGAAAGAAAAAGGCACAAGGGTTACTTTTAGAGGTCTCTGGATCTCTTTGGGACAAAACGGCACCTGCCCCAATTTCAGAGGCATCAACCTCCACCTGAAATGGTAGAGAAACATCAGGCTGCCGTAGAACAGGAGCAGAAGTGAATCTCTGCTTAAGTTCCTGAAATGCAGAGACTGCCTCAGGAGGCCAATTCACCACATCAGAACCCTTCTTGGTCAAATCAGTTAATGGTTTAACAATAACAGAGAAATTACCATTAAATTTACGATAAAAATTGGCAAAACCCAAGAATCTTTGAAGAGCCTTTAATGAAGTAGGTTGGACCCAATCACAGATGGCCTGAACTTTGACCGGGTCCATTTCAATAACAGATGGGGACAAAATGAATCCCAGAAATGAGATCCTCTGAAAGCCAAAAAGACACTTTGATCCCTTCACATACAGAGCATTCTCTCTCAAAATCTGGAACACAGTCCGAACATGTTTTACATGAGAGTCCCAGTCATTGGAAAAAATCAAGATATCATCCAAATAAACAATCAGAAATTTATCCACAAAATCCCTGAAAATGTCATTCATGAAGGACTGGAAGACAGAAGGAGCATTAGTGAGCCCAAAGGGCATCACAAGGTACTCAAAATGCCCTTCAGGGGTATTAAATGCCGTCTTCCATTCATCCCCGTGCTTAATGCGAATAAGGTTATATGCCCCCCTGAGGTCAAGCTTGGTAAACCAAGTAGCACTTTTCACCCTGGAAAACAGATCAGAGATCAAGGGTAAAGGATATTGATATTTCACAGTAATATTGTTCAAGAGACGATAATCAATACACGGCCTTAATGAACCATCCTTTTTGGCCACAAAGAAAAAACCGGCACCTAAGGGTGAAGAGGATGGTCTGATATGACCCTTCTCCAATGACTTCTTGATATAAGACCGCATAGCGTCATGTTCAGGTACAGACAAGTTAAAAAGGCGACCTTTAGGGAATTTACTACCAGGCACTAATTCAATAGCGCAGTCATAGCTCCTATGGGGAGGTAAGGATGCAGATTTACTTTCGCTAAACACATCAGAAAAATCAATCAAAAAGTCAGGAACATCCTGAGCCTGGGGGGAGGCAGAAAAAACAGGAGTGTTGGTATTAACACATTGGCAGCCCCAACTGGTAACAGACACAGATTTCCAATCCAAAACAGGATTATGAGACTGTAACCAAGGGAAACCCAGTACGATAATGTCATGCAGATTATACAGAACCAAAAATTTGCAACTCTCCTGATGATCAGGTTCTACCCTCATTATCACCTGAGTAGAGAACTGAGGTTTATTCTCAGCCAAAGGGGTAGAATCGATCCCCAGTAGGGGAATAGACTTCCGTAGGGGTATCAAGGGAAACCCACAATGTTTAGCAAAATCAAAATCCATCAGGTTAATAGCTGCTCCAGAATCAACAAAAGCCTGAGCAGAAAATGAGGACAGAGAGCATATCAGGGTAACAGTTAATAAAAACTTAGTTTGAACACTACCCAAGACAACTGAGCGTGCAAAACGTCTTCCCCGCTTAGGGCAGACTGAAATAGCATGAGAGGCATCACCACAGTAGAAACATAACCCATTGCGCTTTCGAAATTCATGACGCTGTGCTCCAGAAACCACTCTATCACACTGCATGGATTCAGAAGCAGGTTCACAAGGCAACATTATTCCACGCATACCTTTCCGCTCACGCAAACGTCTGTCAATTTGAATCGCTAATGACATAGAATCATTGAGACCAGATGGAACAGGGAATCCCACCATAACATCCTTTACATTATCTGACAGTCCCTTCCGAAAAAGAGCTGCCAAAGCGTCGTCATTCCATTTGGTCAGGACTGCCCACCTACGGAATCTCTGACAGTATAACTCAGCGTCCTCAAGCCCCTGACTTAATGCCAACAAAGTTTTTTCAGCTTGATCAGTGACATTAGGCTCATCGTACAATAACCCCAAAGCCTGAAAAAACGCATCAACATCTCTCAAAACAGGATCCCCAGGTGTCAGGGAAAAAGCCCAATCCTGAGGGTCGCCGCGCAGGAGAGAGATGACAATTTGAACATGCTGCGCTGCGTTCCCTGAGGACTTAGATTTTAAGGCAAAAAACAATTTACAGTTATTTTTGAAATTCAGAAACTTAGCTTGATCCCCTAAAAACAAATCTGGCATGGGAATCGTAGGTTCCACAACAGGCAACCTAGCAAGATAGGTAGCAATACTCCGAACTTCAGTGGCAAGCTGATCCACACGGCCAGACAACTGTGCAAACTCCATTGAGAGAGAAAAAAAAAATCCTCCTCAGCACCCAGAGATACAGAGGGAAAAAAAAATGCAACAAACAGAAAAAAAAAATATCTCTGACAACTCTGACAACCTTTTTCTTTCCACAATATTTTTCCCTTCTGTGAGTTCCATATAATTTTCAGTTTAGGCCGGTGATACTGTTATGATTTGGTAGCTGAGGAGAGCAGGCAAAAAGGAAATACACCAGAGCAGTTGGAAACTATGAGATTGCAGTACCCTGACTAACCACCACAACTAGAGGCAGCCGTGGAGCGTTCCTACGTTGGTCCTAGACGCCTCGTCACAGCCTGAGAAACTAACTACACCTAAAGATAGAAAGAGGAAAGCTATCTGCCCCGGAGCAGATCCCCAAAGAACATAGAAAGCCCCCAAACATGTAATGGCGGTTAGACAAGAAGAAATACTGACACAGACAGAAAATAGTATGAGCAAACGCTGGGGCCCAAACTTACTAAATAGAAAAGGATAGGAAGGGCACTTACTGCAATCCCAAAAAACCCTGAAAAGCACCAACTCTACTAATTTCAAAAACACCTGAGATCACACGACCTCTACCACCTAAATTAGTTCTCTGGTGTAACCAAAAACAAAACAGCAGCCACTGAAAAAACTGGAAAAAGCAAATGTACAAACATCAGTGGCTGAACTGAACTGAGAGGGCAAAAAGCCCTCAGAGGGGACCCTGAAGGCCCCCACAGAAGTGCAGGACAAAATGCAAAAATCAAGCACAAAAACAAAAAGAAGAAAATGTCTTATCTGTTAGCAGGAGATTCAGACACGACACAGCAGGCTACCAAGGAAACAGGAATCAAGGATTGAGACCAGAACAATTGATCACCGGCAACCCTGATGGGGAAGGCGACTCCCTTATATAAGACCAGTCAGTAACACCTGATTCCCAATCCTCACAATCTTCACTGGACAGTCCAGTACCGTTTGTAACCACCAGAGGGAGCTTCTACTCAGAACTCATTTCCAGCCTATTCACAACAGGCAACAGTATAAATTGGATCCTAAAATTTGTTGGGCAATTTCTCCTGAGTACACAGTTACCTCATATGTGGTCATAAACCACTGTTTGGGCGCACGGCAGGGCTCAGAAGGGAAGGAGCGCCATTTGACTTTTTGAATGGAAAATTAGCTCCAATCATTAGCGGACACCATGTCGTGTTTGGAGAGCCCCTGTGTGCCTAAAGTTTAGAGCTCCCCCACAAATGGCCCCATTTTGGAAACTAGACCCCCTAAGGAACTTATCTAGATGCAAAGTGAGCACTTTGAACCCCCAGGTGCTTCACAGAAGTTTATAACGCAGAGCCGTGAAAATAAAAAATCTTTTTTTTTCTCAAAAAATGATTTTTTAGCCCACTATTTTTTATTTTCACAATGGTTACAGGAGAAATTGGACCCCAAAAGTTGTTGTCCAGTTTGTCCTGAGTACGCTAGTACCCCATATGTGGGGGGGAACCATTGTTTGGGCACACATCAGGGCTCGGAAGGGATGTAGTGACGCTTTGAAATGCCGACTTGATGGAATGGTCTGCGGGCGGGCAGAGCCCCTGATGTGCCTAAACAGTAGAAACCCCCCACAAGTGACCCCATTTTGTAAACTAGACCCCCAAAGGAACTTATCCAGATGTGTGGTGAGCACCTTGAACCCCCAAGTGCTTCACAGAAGTTTATAATGCAGAGCCGTGAAAATAAAAAATAATTTTTATCCTCAAAAACTGATTTTTTTAACCCACAATTTTTTATTTTCACAAGGGTAACAGGAAAAATTGGACCACAAAAGTTGTTGTACAGTTTGTCCTGAGTACACTGGTACCCCATATGTGGGGGGGAACCACTGTTCGGGCACACGTTGGGGCTCGGAAGGGATTTAGTAACGTTTTGAAATGCTGACTTTGATGGAATGATCTGCGGGCATCATGTTAGGTTTGCAGAGCCCCTGATGTGCCTAAACAGTAGAAACTCCCCACAAGTGACCCCATTTTGGAAACTAGACCCCGCAAAGAACTTATCTAGATGTGTGGTGAGCACTTTGAACCCCAAGGGCTACACAGCAGTTTATAACGCCCGGGCATGAAAATAAAAAAAATCATATTTCTTCCATAATCAGGATCTTTTAGTCCCCAATTTTTTTATTTTCCCAAGGGTAACAGGAGAAATTAGACCCCAAAAGTTGTTGTCCAATTTGTCCTGAGTACGCTGATACCCCATATGTGGGAGAAAACTACTGCATGGGCGCACGTCGGGGCTCGGAAGGGAAGTAGTGTCGTTTTGAAATGCCCACTTGATGGTATGGTCTGCGGGCGTCATGTTACGTTTGCAGAGCCCCTGATGTGCCTAAACTGTAGAAACTCCCCACAGTGACCCCATTTTGGAAACTAGACCCGCAAATAACTTATCTAGATGTGTAGTGAGCACTTTGAACCTCCAAGGGCTACACAGAAGTTTATAACGCCCCGGCATGAAAATAAAAAAATCATATTTTTTCCACAAACATGATCTTTAGTCCCCAATTTTTTTATTTTCCCAATGTTAACAGGAGAAATTAGACCCCCAAAGTTGTTGTGCAATTTTTCCAGAGTACGCTGATACCCCATATTTGGGGGTAAACCACTGTTTGGGCATACGTCGGGGCTTGGAATAAAGGGAGCACTGTTTGACTTTTTGAACGCAAAATTTGCAGGAATCAATGGTGGCGCCATGTCGCGTATGGAGACCCCCTGATGTGCCTAAATAGTGGAAACCCCTCAATTCTAACTCCAACCCTAACCCCAACACACCCCTAACCCTAATCCCAACTCTAACCATAAACCTAACCACAAGCCTAACCCTAATCCCAACCCTAACCCCAAAACACCCCTAACACTTATCCTAACTCTAACCCTAACCACAAACCTAACCCTAATCCCAACCCTAACCCTAATTCCAACCCTAACCCAAATTCTAACCGTAACCCAAATTCTAACCCTAACCCTAAGGCTGGGTTCATATTGTGTTTTACCAGCCTGTTCAACACGTAGCGTTGACCGGCTGGTAATGGTATAGCATAACGCGATCGCGTTATGCTATACCCGCTAGCGCAGATGAATCATCAGATGATTCATCTGCGCTAGCGGTGACGGAGCCAAGACGCTGCAGCCCGTGTCCGAGGCTCCGTCACTGAATGACAGCACGTCGCGAACGCATGCCGCTTTACGGCATGCGTTGCGATGCGCACACAAATGGGGTGAATGGCAGCGTTAACGGACTGTGTTACACCGCGTTATACCGCAGTGAAACGCAGTCCATCTAACGGACTGCCATAATGCAATATGAACCCAGCCTAACCCTGAGGCCCCGTGCACACGTTGCGGATTCACTTGCGGATTTTTCTAAAATCTGCAGGTGAAATGACCTGCCTTTTACCTGCGAATTTAGCGCAGATTTGCTGCGGTTTTTCCCTGCGGTTTTACAACTATAATGGAATAGGTGTAAAACCGCTGTGGAATCCGCAGAAAGAATTGACATGCTGCAGATTTAAAACCGCAGCAAATCCGCGCTGAAAAATCCGCAGCATGTGCACAGCGTTTTTTTTTTTTACCATTTATTTGCATTGTACTGTACATGGTTTCTGGATCTGCTGTGGATCCGCAGCGCCAAATCCGATGCGGATCCGCAGCGAAATCAGCTGCGGATCAGTAGCGAAAACCGCTGCGGATCAGCAGCGAAATCCGCTGCGGATCAGCAGCGAAATCAGCAGCGAAATCAGCTGCGGATCAGCAGCGAAATCAGCTGCGGATCAGCAGCGAAATCCGCTGCGGATCAGCAGCGAAATCAGCTGCGGATCATTCGCTGCGAAATCCGCAACGTGTGACAGGGCCTAAAAGGAAAAAAAAAAAATTCTTTATTTTATTTTTTGCCCCTACCTATGACAGGGGGGGTTCATTTACTTTTATTTTGATCACTGTGAGAGTTTATCACAGTGATCAAAATAAATTGTACTTTGAAAGGCGCACTGCGCATGCGCCGGCCGGCGGGCGCACTGCGCATGCGCCTGCCATTTCCCAAGATGGCGGCGCCCATGAAGAGTCCCGGGCGGACGCCGGGACGGATAAAGAGGCCGCAGAAGACCGGAGGAGGTGAGGACAGGCGTGGGGGGGTGATCGAGGGCGGGGGGAGCGGAGCACACCAGAGGGGACAGGATCGGAGCGGCCAGCAGATGATAGTAACGGCGGTGACCGTTCGCCGCCATGAATCGGCGGCGGCGGCCGATCACCACCGTTAGTCGGTGTGGGGAGGGTGGGAACACAGTGTCCAGCCATGGCCGATGCTATTGCAGCATCGGCCATGGCTGGATTGTAATATTTCACCACTTTTCAGTGGTGAAATATTACTAATCGCTCTGATTGGCTGTTTCACTTTTAACAGCCAATCAGAGCGATCGTAACCACGTGGGGGTTAAGCCACCCCCACTGTGGTGATGCGCAAGGGGTCCTGTGCCTGCGGGTCGGATGACCTTTCAGTGATTCCGGTCACCCGACCCGCAGGAACATGATTTATAGCATGACGCCTACGTTGGCGTCATGGGTCGGGATGGCACAGGTTTTCATGACGCCAACGTAGGCGTCATGGGTCGGGAAGGGGTTAAGAAGATAAAAATTTTGATGAGAGTGCTTCATTAAAAAATATTCTGGCTTGTGTCATCATTTTCCAGGACTCAAAACTTTTTTTTGTTTTCTTTGGAACTGTTTAATTTCGTCAGTAAAATAATAAAAACCGATATAAGGTTGGTATCTCAGTAATTGTATCGACTTGAAGAATCATGTTCCCGGCTCATTATTTTCTGCACAGTAAATACGATACGATACGATACGATACACTTTATTGATCCCGGGGGGAAATTACAGTATTACAGCAGCAATACAAACAGCAGTACATAAAATATTAGGACACAAATCTTGCACAGGTATACCAACATTACATAATAAATAAATAATAAAAGTGTGTAGTTCAGGTATATATAAGATAATGTTAATTGACATTAGTACACCAGCCATCAGTCATTATTTTTCTGCCACCCTTAGGAAATTATTATACATCCCCATAGCAGTAGGTACAAACGATTTCCTGAATTTCTCCTTCTTGCACCTTAGTAGGATTAGACGGCTGCTGAATGTGCTCTTCTGATTCAAGAACAGCTCGTATAGTGGGTGTGTATTATTGTTCATTATAGCCCTACACTTCTTCTGAATTCTATCCTCCAATACCTCCTCAAAAGAGTCAAGATGGAGGCCAACAGCTGCACTTGCCTTCTTGATAAGTTTGTTGAGTTTATTAGCGTCAGCTACTCGCACACTACTGCCCCAGCAAATGATAGCAAAAAAGATGGCGCTTGCTACAACGGACTGGTAGAACATCTCCAGCATTTTACTGCACACATTGAACGACCTGAGCTTCCGCAGAAAGTACAGTCTGCTCATTCCCTTCTTGTGAACCTTCTCTGTATGACACCTCCAATCGAGTTTACTGTCAAGGTGAACCCCCAAATATTTGTAGCTCTCAACCATCTCCACCTCCTGGCCAGCAATGGTGATTGGTAAGTAATCATCCTTTTTCCTTCTATAACTCACCACCATCTCCTTGGTTTTCTTTACATTTAGTTCTAGACAGTTAGTCTGACACCAATCCACAAAGTCAGAAACCACCCTTCTATATTCCTCCTCCCCCCAGCCCCCCACAATGCCCCCTACAATCACGGAGTCATCTGAGAATTTTTGGAGGTGACAAAAATCAGATTTATACTGAAGGTCAGCTGTATACAATGAGAAGAGGAAGGGTGACAGCACTGTACCCTGAGGGGCTCCCACACTGCTCCGTACACTGCCAGATACCACCTCCCCCATCCTTACAAACTGCGGCCTGTCTGTCAGGTAGTCACTTATCCAGTTCACCATCCCCTCATCTACCGCCATAGCAGTCAACTTATTACGTAGTAAGAGCGGCTGTAGGGTATTGAAAGCACTAGAGAAGTCAAAGAACATAGCGCGCACTGCAGTTCCATCATTGTCCAAGAACGAATGCATTGTATGTAGCAGAGACGCTACAGCATCATCCACCCCCAATCTCTGCTGGTACGCAAACTGCAGGGGGTCAGTGTAGGCCCTCACCCTCGGGCACAAGTAGGCGAGTATTATTCTCTCCAAGGACTTCATAGCATGCGATGTTAAGGCCACTGGACAATAGTAATGTAAAAATGTTGAAAATGGCCACTGGACGATAGAATGGCCACTGGACGATAGAAATGTAAAAATGTTGAATTGTGTATTTTTTAACTTTTCACTGCACATAGATTTTTTTCCCTGTTTTCAAGTACATTATGTGCTAAAATTCATGATGTCATTCAGAACTGCAAAAAACTAAACATTACATGTTTCTTTGACCATCTATTGATTACCTCTTCACCAGGAATGTGGATTAGCTGAGGGTCCGTGTGGACCATTGCTTTGAGGCGTGACCTGCAATACAAAACTAGTCAAATACAGTTTATCTATATTACATGTATATACAGAACGCACCTAAATATACATTAAAGCTAGCTAGTCACCAGGTCAAAGTGGCCAGTTTTTGCTCTTATTTTAGTCCCTCTGCTTTCCTTAGTATTACGCTTTTTTCTCTTTCTTAAAATCCGCCACATGGTATAAGAGATACGGGCCATCTTATATTGTTCTAATTTTTATGTTTTTTGTTTTTTTTTTACCTAAGGGGGACGTGCTTACAGGATTTTAGTATATTGATTGTAATTACCATGTGAGTAATGCCCCCTTAGTACAAATTATACAATTTAGAGCAAAATAAAAATAACACCAATGTATAGATGATTTTAAAAAAGGAAAGAGCTGGTATAAAATTAGATAAGAAACTGGCCAATTTTGTCTTAGTGAAAGGTCATTTTAAAACTAAAATACAGTATATACCCATAGACAATAAACACATTACACACATATACAGTATATACACAATACATACACACACATTACATAAATATGTATACGCAATATATACATACCCATATGACAATCATATAGATGCACATAAATACACAATAATGTATAAATACACATATTACATATACATACAGTATACATGTGGCACCCCAGGAGTCCAGTTGCAACAATGGCCTTACCTCCCTCCAGGGGGGAGTGATGTCATGCCTGGAAGCAAAGAAGGAATTCCCTTACCAGGTAGTTCCTGCATTCAACACAGTTCTTGCTCCAGGCCAGCAGGGGGAGCTCTAAACCCGACTTCAGGGGAGCTGCTCTCTCTGGTCGGGAGGTGGAAGTTAGTGGGAGTTAGAGCCTGAACAAGGTTGAGAGAGGACGTGTGGAGAGGAGCTGGGGATAGAAGCTCCATCTCAGCTCACCCCAGGCTTGAGCGCCAGTGACCGGGCAGCCCGAGGCTGTGTGGGTACTAAAGCCCCAGCAGCAGAATCCAGAGTGCAGGAGACCGCAGGTCCTCTGCCCCATCTGATACTCGATGACACAGCAGCACATATGAGCTGGAGACTCCAGACAGGAGCGACCCTTGAAACAGGCTCAAGCTGCCTGTCATGCGAGTGGAGTTCTAACTAAGCATCAGACAGAAAGAGGGACTTGAACAGAGCTTACAGCAGCAAGCACCTCAGAGAATAGTGCTAGAAAGGAGGCCTCACAACCCACCTGATTATGGAAATTCCCAAATTGCTTCCAGGCTTACCGGTTCCAGAACCATCTGTAACCTGAGCCCCGGACTGTACCTGCACTGCTCAGTAAAAGGTAAAGGAAACAACAGCCTTTGTGTCCATCAGTTATTCCTCAGCCCTGTATCCCAACGTCCTCCTTCCCTAACAGCCTGCCATATCTTCCCTGGGGCCACGCTCCACCCGTGGGGAGCGATAACATTTCTACTGCATTACCATTGGCCCAGAGGAACTGAATTGCAGCGTCGGCTATCCCTTGCCGAATACCGCGGATGGCGTCATGAAACTTTCCCTTAAAAACTACCCCTCATCACCGCCATTGCACGCTCAGGGCCATGGACCGGGTCACCGCTGCTGTGACAATCCCTTTAAGTACTGTCAGACCTGGCCCGAGTAGCTCATGGTTCTAGCGGGTGTTGCATACACATAAGACATACATGCATACTCATACATATACATATTGCATTATGCACACATACATACTCATATTAAACACATATGTATGTACATACACACATTACGTACAGTATACAAATACATATAAGACATACACACATACCCATACATACATATAAATATTGCATTATGTAAACATACACACATTACATTCATATATACACAATACTTACATGCATACATGCATCACATATACACATAAGACATACCTATCGATACATCCATATAGATATTGCACTATACACACATTCATAGACATTAAACACACGTTACACACATATATACATCATGCATGCTGTGAGAAGGTCACTAGTAAAATACTAGAGGGGTGATATGTGTTACTGAGGATGTTAGCCTCAGTGATATGAACCTGGAAAAATGCTCGAGCATACTATGTGCTGAGAAGGGTTAATCAGCCATATTAATGGATGTTTTTTGTGGACAGGTGAACAGTAGGTGGGAGACTGTTTGCCATATCTCAACCACAAGGTGTGGTCCAGAAGGTAAATGTGAAGCCTTGGCACTCATTCAGTAGTCGGTGTGTCTGGAAATGAGATGTCCAAAGCTGTGCTCGTGTTAAAGAGACATGACCTTTGTTTTTTCCCCCAAGTGGATGGATCCCCTCAGCCACACAGGCTGTACTGTATGCTATTTTGTTTTCCCGATATGCCATAAGGGCAGTGTTTATTTACCTAATTTTGCACTGGTTTATGCAGTAAGTTTTTAATAAACTAGTTGAAAACTTGAAAGCAAAGTGTTGCTGTGATTACCTCTTTGAGCAGCTGAGTGAGTCGATCTACCACAATGCATACATACACATATTAAATATACATATACACATAAAACATACATACCCATACTACATACATGTACATATTGCACTATGAAAACATACACACACATTAAACACAAATTAAAATCAGATATATACACAACATATATATATATATACATAGGAATCATACATACATTACAAACACACACATACACACATACAAACATGTTGAGCCAAGAATAAAGGTAAGGAAGAAGATTGACCTATCTGTATAACGAAGATATATATATTCTATTCTATGATTCCAACCCCAAATACATAGGCATTACTTAAGTTGTTAAACAAATGATACAAAAATAACATACAGTATGTATAGTATCGGTGGGTTGTGTTTGGTATTGCTGCTCAACTCTTTTGACATGATTGAGGTTTAAATGTGATGCTAAATACAACCTGTGGACAGGAAACAAGCTGTTTTTTTAAAGGAAAGCAGACATTTTTCAATTTTTTTTAAAAACCCTGGACAACCCCCTGAACTTGTTCATCCATTAGAGAGCTTGGGGCCAAGTTTTTGAACCAATTTGAACATGGATTGTCATTGTAATTCTAAAAGGTTTGAATCTTTACCAATACCCCATCCCACACCACCATCATCAAGTCTTCCAAAATGAGAAACCAATTTAACAATATAAAATAATATACATCAATGGTATGACATGAAGGACAAAGGGGTCAAATTTCTCCTTGTGGAGTTCACCAAGTTGGTGTAAGGAGACTTACAGGCCATGCAGTGTTATGCAAATATCTTCTTTATAGAGAAAGACAACAGGAGCTCTAATGCCACCTGGTTGCAATCCTAAATATCAATACTGACAAATAGGATTCAAGTCGAGGCACTTGAGTTCCTGTCCCCTTCTTCTCTGAAGAGACTATTTGCAGTATTACCTGAGATATGACAGTTTCCAGATGAGAAGACATGTTAGGATTAGGACGACACTGATCACAAATCCCAGAATAATATTCGATTTTTTCTCTGTAGGAAAAAACATCAGAAGATTTCAGAATGACTGGAATTTACAAATATTAAAGGTTATGATAAAAATGTAAATAATTTCACAAGTCCAATCACTTAAAGGCCAAACCATGTTTAGGCATTAAGTCCAAATAAAATGATTTATTTTTCGATTTAAGTTTTATTAAAGGATAATATACAACAACTACCTGCGCCTCCAGAAAGGTCTCTAAAAGAAGAAAACCCCGCACAAGATCTGAATTGATCGGTGGAAAAATATAGCAACGCTATAAAGTCAAATGTAACAATGCAGCGTGCTTACTTGCGTGATTGCAGGGAAGTGGATCAGGTAAGGAGGAAGTCTTTGCTTTGTGCAGATAATTCCTGGACCGTGCACACAGATGAAGCACACAACGGTGCTGGAGCAGGGAGCGTCCTCCCTGTAGTTGGATCAAACTTGCTGTGCGAGAGCGTTCACAGTCCGGATACTGCGCGGCGTTCTCAGGCCACGAGACGCCGCTGGTTCGAAGCGGGCGGGACAAGGGGCGGGACAAAAAAATCGGTGACGTCACCTGGGTATAGGAGGCGGGAAGGATCAAAAATATCCGACGCGTTTCAAAGGTACACGGACCTTCTTCATCAGGGATTAAGACCCATTGTTGGATCAGCCTTTTATACCTATAAAAGCCCCTTGCCCCTCCTCCTTATAAAAAGAATTTAAAAGAGATACTAACAGTAAAGCATGTGTGAATAGTGGTGAGGTGTTAACCCCATAGAGACCAGATAGTATTCCAGATAATGTTTGAGGGTGTATATGGTACTGCCTGATAAATTAAAACCTAAAACATTTATTTTTATTTAGTTAAAATGTGTGTTTGTATCCTATATAACTGTATACCTATTAAACAATTGAATTATAACAACCACTGAATAGAATAAAATCTCTCTACACCATAATTGACCATCAGAAGGGGTGTGAAGCACCTGAATACTTTCTCAAAAAATTGGGTATTCTCAAGGAGGCACAAGTTCTATTCATCATTGACTGCATACGTTTTATCCTCCAACATAACTACTTCACATATGAGGGATAAAACAAAACTAATTGAAATGCAATGAAGTGTGGAAATGTATGAAAATAAAAATGCAAAAAATAATATCAAATACTAAAATAAGTCACACCTGTCAATTGAATCCCAAAACAGAACAAAATGGATGGCAAAACCAGCCGAGTAGGAAAGCAGAAAACCTTGGTGCATAAAGAACAGGGGGAGGAGAAGAAGAGACTTCACCCAGGCAGTGGGAGTAAAAAATGAATTTTATTGAATATATGTATATAAAATAGTTGCACAAGCATCAATAAAATGAATATAAAAAGGAACCTAGGCCCCACACAATACAATACCCTGGTATTTAACAAATCAGGCAAATAATTAAATATAACATGAAGTATGCATGAAAAATGTAAAATAATGAATATTATATATTCATGCAAAAAATATCCAAAAACAAAAAATTATTCCGTGAAGTATATTAGTGTAATAAATGCACTATAACAAATAAACTACAGTGCAAAACATGGTGTAGAGTAAAACAAAAAATAAAAAATAAAAAATAATCGCAAAATAAACTGGGTAGAGAAAAATGATGTGCCTAATAACAGATACCACACATAAAATTATATACTGTGTGATGAAGATAACTAAAAAACAATTGCAATGCAATTCAATATAACCTACCCACATGCACACCACTGTGATATAGTAAACAGAATGTGCTTAAATGAGCACCATCACCATTACTATCGTGGCTACCAAACACCCATGCATGACGGACATACTACCTGAAAATACCAGGGGAGAAAGATAGTGGAGACAAGGCTGCCTAGAACGCACCCTGACGAAGGAATAACCATTCCGAAACGCGCGTCGGGGCGCGTTCTAGGCAGCCTTGTCTGGTGATGGTGCTCATTTAAGCACATTCTGTTTACTATATCACAGTGGTGTGCATCTGGGTAGGTTATATTGAATTGCATTGCAATTGTTTTTTAGTTATCTTCATCACACAGTATATAATTTTATGTGTGGTATCTGTTATTAGGCACATCATTTTTCTCTACCCAGTTTATTTTGCGATTATTTTTTATTTTTTATTTTTTGTTTTACTCTGCACCATGTTTTGCACTGTAGTTTATTTGTTATAGTGCATTTATTACACTAATATACTTCACGGAATAATTTTTTGTTTTTGGATATTTTTTGCATGAATATATAATATTCATTATTTCACTATTTTTCATGCATACTTCATGTTATATTTAATTATTTGCCTGATTTGTTAAATACCAGGGTATTGTATTGTGTGGGGCCTAGGTTCCTTTTTATATTCATTTTATTGATGCTTGTGCAACTATTTTATATACATATATTCAATAAAATTCATTTTTTACTCTCACTGCCTGGGTGAAGTCTCTTCTTCTCCTCCCCTGTTCTTTTTGCACCAAGGTTTTCTGCTTTCACATATGGGGGGCAGTTCTATTTGAAAACTTGGGGCACTGCCATGGGCACACGCTTTGCTCCCAGTTATGCAAATCTGTATGTAGCAAAGTGGGAGGAGTCACACATTTTTCGGTCAGGACAATTATATCCTGGCCTTGTGATGTGGCGTAGATTTATAGATGATGTATTGTTCATCTGGGAGGGCCACAGGAAGATCTAAATACATTCATTTCTAATCTGAATACGAATTCATTCGGCCTGGAATTTACATCCACTATCAGTACAAGTAGGAATTCCCCCTGACGAAGGAATATTTTCCGAAACGCGCGTCGGGGCGCGTCTTTGGAAGCAATCTCACCTACCCTTGTTTTCTCCCTCCCGGGATTTTCCAGGTATTGTTGTTTCATTTTCATTATTTTCACTTGGTAGCACAGGCTGGACACGTTTTCACTTTGCTGTTATATACTTTCTCGTTCATGGTTCTTTTATTTTGCTTTGGTGTGTCTCAATTGGTTTTGAATATAATGTACAATCAGTGATTTTTTGTATGACACATATGTTATTCATCACATCATTATTGTGATTTGGCACAGCGATTTTTGTACACATTTTTTTGATTCCCCTTTTTATTTCACACACATGTCATTCATTATATCATAACTGCGGTTTGGCACAGTATTTTGAGCTCATTGATATTCACACTTTGTTATACATTCAGCAATTGATTTCATGTTATAATATATTGGCACATTGTGTTTTTTATTTTCATTTATTATGTCACACATATACCTGGTTATGTGTATATAAATCCCGGACATTGGGTTCAGCAGGGTGGTATTTTGTTGTTTTTTGCTTCCTCTTTTTAACATCATTTTACACCATTATGTATGTGCAATTTTTTATGTTATATTATCAATAAATATATTTTGTGTCTAATCCTGCCTTGGTGGTACTTTTTTTTCCCCTGTTACTTTGCACTCGGGTGTTCATGTTTATTCTTTTTTATGTCCCTACATGTCTTTTCTATACTTTTTTTGCGGCCACCTGAATGGCAAGCATCTAGACATCAAGCATAAATATTAAGCAACCATTTTGAATTGATGCTCGGTGACACTCAAAAAATTAGCTGACTCGTCTGAGAGTTCAGGTCTCCCATTTTTAGGAGCCTACAAGAAGACTTGACAAGTGGAATTTATCAGAGCAGTGGAACACATGCAGATATCTACTGCTCCCATTGTGTTCCCTAAAAGCTGACTGCATCAGGATACGGTTAGCTGCTCTTTGTGCTGGTTATTTCCAGTGCTCAACATAAATGAGTACACCCCTTTAAAAAAAAATATTTTAATAAATATGTCACTAAACACAAGAATAATTTCCAATTTATTGACAAGATTGAGTTTCATAGAAAAATGTTGAACCTATAACATGAAAGTAAGGTCAAACTATAACTTTCATTAGAAAATCTTTAGTTTTCCTCAAATTACTTGATGCCAAAAATGAGTAAAGTCCACATCAAAAACTACCACATCTACTATTTTATCTGACCTCCTTGATGTTAAAGGACAATGCCAAGTCTTTTAGGCCTGGAAGGAACAAGTTGGTGAATATTACAACATCAATCTTTTCCATTCCTCAAGACTGAGCTCTTGTAGAGCCTGAACACTGGATGGAGAGTGATGACAACTTGTCTCTTCAGAAATCACCATAGGTGCTCGGTTGGAGATAGATCAGGAGACATTTGACCACTCAATTTCATTGATGGTAAAGTTACAGATGTACTGCTCCATATTGAATGAGAAGATGCCACCATCACTCTGGGCCCTGGGTAGACGTGCACGTTTCCAACATGACAATGATCTAAAATTCACATCTGTTGCATCTCTGAAGAAGAACGGGGTGAAAGTGATTCAGTGGCCAGTTGATGTGGCCATCAAACATTTATGGGGACCCTGAAGAGACAAAATGTCATCACTCTCCATCCAGTATCCAGGCTCTAAAAGAGCTCGTTCTTGAAAAAGATGTTGCAATATGTCACCAACTTGTTCTCTTCACATCCAGAAGATCTAAAAAGGTCATACAAAACACTAGAGGTGGTTGTTTTTGTTGTGAGGTTTAATTATTTTTGCTTTAACTAATTTCAGTAAAAGGTTTGGTAATGAAAGTTATGTTATTAGCTTACTTTCACGCTATGGATTGACATGTTCTATGAAAAATCAGTGTAGTCAACATTTTGGAAACTCTACTTTTCAAAGGGGGTGTACTCATTTATGCCGAGCACTTTAGACATTAGTCTCCTAAAATAAAGAAAAATAAGATGTAAATACTTACCACCACTCAGCGAAATGTCTTCCGTCCATGGCTTTACAAACGTTGGATGAGACACAACACAAGTCACCGACGTTCCATTAATTCTCTTTCTCCTGAATGTGCTGATCACTGACCACGTCCGATCTGGATCTTCCAGTTTTGTAGTGTTTATATCATCTGAATGTGGGATCCAGGAGATTTCTGCAGGTGGATTTCCACCGTTGGCTCCACACTCGGGAGATCCGTCACTGTTTAATTTCAGGAATGTAGATGGCTGAGCTGAGGGAAGGACATGACATTTTGTTATTAGAACAGTGAGATTTGTGGACGTGTGATGAAGGTTATTCTTTGGCCCTGTTTATAAAGATTTCCGTGAATAAGTAGGCTATCCAATGGAAGTGCTACAAAATATAGGTTTGACTGTTCAGACCACTGTTGATTCTAAGGGTGGTCTCTGCTCTTGGTTATAACTGCTCTACAGCCCCCCGTCCTGCCCATAAGAAATGACTGTAGTAGTTGGATGTTATTGTGCAGAGGATTTCAACTTTACAGTCTCATTAATGTTGTAGCCAAATCCCCTTTAAAGGCGTATTGTAACACCTCTACAGGTCTAATATAATAACCTGGCAGATGTTTTGCAAAGACAAAGCTGTTAATAGCCTCTTGGAAGCAAATTCATGGAAAACTGAGGATGGACACGTGGCTATTACTGACACTGTGATGTTCTCAAAAACCTAAATGCATGACACGGACAGGTCACCAACAACATCTTGGTCAAGACACTCTCTTTATGCCGCTGTAAATATTAAACCACATTTGACCTCATAATCATGCACTAAAGGCCTCCAACAATTTCCACCTCCAGGAGTTTTTCTGACTTTGATTCTACATCTGTAGACATTAACATGGAATTAATCCTGTTGCAGCTATAACACTTCATGCGCTTCTTAAAAGGCTTTTTTCAAGATTTTACAGATGCCTGTTGGAATTTTTGTCAATTCATCCAAAAAAGAATGTGTATGGTTAGACCCTTTATGTTGGGGGAGGATGGTCTGGTTGTTGGATGGGGCTGAGGTCCGGGCTCTGTGCGGCCGCTCATGTTCTTCCCCCTCTATTTCTGTATGGAGCTTGTGCACTGGGCACAGTCATGGGGAACAGAAAAGGGTCTTCACCAAACTGTTCCAACAAAGCTGAAGATACAATTGTCCAAAATGTCTTGTGCTGAACTATTAATGGAACTAGGAGGTAAAGGCTGACCCCTGATAACCACAAGCCTATAGCTTTCTCCTCCTCCACCATCTGTACAGGGGGCACAATGCATTCAGGGGGTAACGTCCTCCTGGAATCACCAAACCCAGACTCCTCCATCAGAGAAGTGCGATCCGTCACTGCACAGAACACGTCTCCTCCAGAGTTCAGTTGCTTTTGGCGATGTAAGGCTGCATGCAGCTGCTCAGCCATCAAAATCCATGCCATTAAGTCAGTACAGATTTGGAGGTTTGAAGCTTTGAGAGAAGCCAAAGAGAAATTGGTCAGGATGTAACTGCAAGTATGTAAATCACATATAAGTGATCAGCGCTGGAAGTGTCAAACACAAAGGAAATGACCTGTAAACCTCAGGTACCTCACTACTGTATATATATATATATATATATATATATATATATATATATATATATATATATAGAAGAACATGTAGAGTACTGTGCTGCAAAGTAAAAATATGTTCAAAAATACAAGTGCTACTAGTTAATTTTTATCAATTAATAAAATGGAAAGTAAATGAACAAAACAGAAGTCTAAATCACATTAATATTTGGTGACTGCCTTTTGCCTTAAAAACAGCATAAATTCTAGGTAAACCTGCACAGAATCAGGGATTTTGTAGGATTATAGTCAGGTGTCTGAGTAACCAATTATACCAAACAGGTGATAATGATTAGTGATGAGCGAACATGCTCAGAAAAGGTGTTATCCGAGCATAATCGGGTGCTAACAGAGTGATTTCGGCATACTTGAATAATATGTTTGAGTCCTCGCATCTCATGTCTCGCAGTTGTTCGAGAGGCGCAGCACATGCAGGGGTTGTCTAACAAACAGGCCACGAGACATGCAGCCGTGGGGACTTGAACATATTTTTCGAGCACGCAGAAGACACTTGGTTAGCACACGAGCAGGCTCGGACTGGCCCATAGGGTAACAGGGGAATCCCCCGGTAGGCCCTTGTGCAGATCAGGACCCCTAACCCCACTGTATGGGCAGTACTTGGCATAATTTACTTGATTCACCCTGTACAGAAAAAAGCAGAATATCATCATTCAGTAACCAAACTACGCAGTTTATTATTATATAGAGATAAGGGTAAATTTGTCAACGAGGGTCATGTAATATTTGTATGCAGATGAAAAGTGGGCCCCGCAAAGTCAATATTACTGGTGGGCCCTTGGCACCCCAGTCCGACACTGCACACAAGCATGTGGATAACACCTTATACCAGCACGTTCGATCATCACTAACAATGATTAAATTACATTAAATTACAGTTAAGGAGGCTTAAAACTAGGTGAAGAATAGGCAAACTCTATTACAAAGGTGAAGTTATGGAAGACAGTTTGATTAAACAGTTCATAATCCATGTCAAGGCTAAGCACAAAAATTAGATAGATGGTAGTTATACTGCATCAGTGAGGTCTCTCCCAGCCAAAGATTTAAAAAAAGACTGGGGTTTCAAGATGAGCTGTTCAAGTTCTTTTTGAAGAAGCACCAAAAGATGGACAACATTGAAAACCATAAATGTAGTAGCTATCCGGCCATCCAAGGAACCCTGGGGCAATAGACGAAAGACACATCGCACTCAATTCTCTTCTCTTCTAAATCAGTAGATGTCTAGGCAGTGCCATCAATTCAGAACTGGTTGAAAATTAATATGGAGTATTTTTGACGCTGTTTGGTTCTTAAAAGAAATCTTCTTACTCCAAATAGTTAAGTTATTTATTTTATTTCCCAAAAGTAGCGGAAAATAGTTTTGAAAGTACATGAAAATAAGAGTCTATAAGAACAAATGTGTTTTCGATACAACAGGTTATACAGTATTCCTAGACTTTTAAACTGTTTTCTATTATTTTTGAAAAATAAAATAAATTAATTAACTACTTTTAAGAACCAGACAACAGCAAAAATACAAGTTTTTTTTATTGACTATCAAACATACCATGGATACTGAGGGTGATTACTGTGTGAGCACCTCCCGTCTGCGACACATGTGCCACTGATGCTACTGTACAGGGACGCTCTGTTTTCAACACTCACTCATCCACTCACCTATAGCAATAGGCTGACAATGAGCTGAGCGCACCCCACAGCCAGTTCACACATCCACACCACACTTTTTTCTGCCACCACTTGACATTTTGTCAGGCCGGCTAGATGCCTGCCCTGGGTCACACACAAGCATACCCAGCTTTACGGAGCATCTGATAGGTACTCTTCTTGCAGTCCTACATACACAGGGTAACATAACCAAGGTCTAATCATCCTCTTCAGGATTTATAGGTATGTTTATTAGCAGCAAGGATCAAACTCGTTAAATGTTAGATTTAATATACAAAAAGAAGTACAACTCTTAAGAAGGTTAAAAAACATGAAATAATAAAACGACATACAAACAGCCCAAAACAGTAGAAAATGAAAGAGATAAAATACAGATACGTCTTATGAATTGGATCCACATGCTTTTGGCGGAGGAGAATGCCGCAGGAAATATATAGGAAAGATGTGTATCTTCGTACCGTGTTAGCCAGTAGATAGAAAAATATTTAGACTTGAGAGTCCTCAGTGGTTGATACCTTTTAATGGCTAACTGAAAAGATGGTAACAAATTGCAAGCTTTCGAGACTACTCAGTTCTCTTCATCAGGCAAAGACTAATACAACATCTGAAGAATCACATATTTATACACAACAGGACACAGGAATAATGCAATAGGTAAGACAAGTGACGTGAAGCAGAACTGTCATTATGGCAGAGGGATGAACATAAATATTGGAACAGTTCATAGATAAGGAGTGAAAGTTTTATTGCCCTCTGATTGGAGACTGCTATTGTGTTTTGATGCCCCTAGAAGGTCAGAGAAGCAGATTCCTTAATTGATATAGAAAGACATGAATCCATGTGATATATTCATTCCAGCACTAAGAGTGTCAAAGGTCATCATAAGTTTATATTCCCAAACCTTTCTATCTTTCTCAGATTTGAAGTTAGATTTTAGTACAAGTAATTCCATATCCATCATGCTATGACCGGGCATACAAAAGTGTTTGGCCACAGGTAAATCCATTCTTTTTTCTCTTATTGTGTGGCGATGAGAATTCATCCTTGTTCTCAGTTTTTGCCCGGTCTCCCCCACATACAGACCCCCAGTTGGACATTTAGTACATATAATTAGGTACACCACATTAGATGTGATGCAGCTGAAAGTACCTGGGATCTTGTAGTCCTGATGGGAGTTGGGGATCCTTATCTTGTCCGTGGTCATTATAGATGCACAGGTTTTGCATTTCTTCTTGTTGCAAGGAAAGGTTCATGCAGCTGTTGGGGAGGACAGGGAGCTTCTGACAATGATGCTTCTTAGATTTGGGGGCTGCCTAAAACATAGTAGTGGGGGGTCTGGAAATATGGATTGTAATCGGGCATCTTTTTGCAGTAAAGGTTGTAGTTTCCGTGCAGCTCCCCTTAGCACCTCCAGATTTGGATTGTAGGTGACCACTAGAGGCACCCGGTTATTTTCTTCTTTAGTTTTGTAATGTAGCAGGTGATTCCTTGATATTCTGGTGGCTCTTGTAATTTGGTTTTCAATTGTTCTTGGATGGTAGCCCTGGTTCAAAAAGGTCTTTCTGAGTCGACCAAGGTGTTCATCTCTATCCATGGGGTTGGAACATATACGGTTGTATCTGATGGCTTGGCTGTAGACAATAGAGTTTTTTATGTGTTTTGGATGGAAACTGTCCCATTTAAGGTATGTTGGACGGTCGATTGGCTTCTGATACAGGGATGTCTCTATTTCATTGTTCTTTAGCTTAATGGTGGTGTCTAAAAAGTTAATTTCAGTGCTGGAGTAGTTAAGTGTTAAGTTGATGGTGGGATGAAATTGGTTGAACTGTTCATGGAACGTCTTTAGCTGTTGTTCAGACTCCGTCCAGATGATTAAAATGTCATCAATGTAGCGGTAGTAGGCCCGAGGCCTGATGGGACATGAGGACAAAAAGTCGCTTTCAAGCTTGGCCATGAAAAGATTTGCATACTGTGGAGCCATTTTACTTCCCATAGCTGTGCCAGTCTCCTGTAGATAGATCTTGTTGTCAAATTCAAAGTAATTGTGGGTGAGGATGAATTTTGTGAGTTTCACCACAGAATCAGCATCATTCCCGGTGTTTCCCATGAAGACTTTGCAGGCATTTAATCCATACTGGTGTGGGATATTAGAGTACAAAAATTCCACATCCATGGTGGCCAGGATGGTTCCTTCTGGTAGGGGACCTATTGCTGCTAGTTTATTCAGTAGGTCAGTTGTGTCCTGAATATAGCTGGGTGTATCCTTTACCAGGGGTTTAAGAATACCCTCTACCCATCCAGATACCTGCTCAGTAAGGGTGTCCACACATGAAATAATCGGCCTCCCTGGATTCCCAGCTTTGTGGATTTTGGGAAGCATGTAAAACGTCCTGTTCTTGGACTTTCTGGTATCAGGTCATCAGCTCTTATGGATTTGTCAGACAGACAAGATACCAACTTGCTTAGTTCCTTGTAATAGTCCTGTGTAGGGTCCGACTCCAGTTTTCTGTAGTAGCGTGTGTCCGTAAGTTGTCTGTTTGCTTCCTTCATATAGTCTGATGTGTTCATCATGACTATTGCACCTCCCTTGTCAGCAGGTTTAATGATGATTTCATTGTTGGTTTTTAGAGACTGTATGGCCTTTCTCTCCTGGGCACTGATGTTGGATGCTTGTCTCCTGTTGGTGGCTATGATGGTGGATTTTATCAAATGTCTGAATGAGTCTATATATTTATCCAAATGAGGGTTACGTCCAGGTGGAGGTGTCCAGTCTGACCTCTTCTTGGTTGTTGGGATCCCTTTTCCTTCAGTCCGAGGGTTTTCTGAATCTTCTGTATCATTGAAGTATTCCCTCAGGCGCAGTCTCCTGAAAAAATGTTCCATATCACTGCAGAGTTCGGTTTTATCCAGGGCCTTAGTAGGACAAAATGAGAGTCCTCTAGAAAGCACGGCAAGCTCCACCTTGTTGGGTTTGTAATCTGAGAGATTGATGACACAGTTAGATGCTTTTGTGTCTGGAATGGAGTGGTTGTCAGAGTTGTCAGGTTTTGGTTTTGTTTTGTATCTGTTTGTATAGAGTCCGGAATTGAGGCGCAGTCTGTGTAGTTTCTTTTCCTTGTTATGAATCAGAAAGGTCCGTAGTTTGTTATAGTATTGTTGTAATTTTTGCTCTGTGCTTTCTGTAAGTGTTTTCCTTAGAGTTTCAAATTGCCCTTGGACTTTACTCCTTATGCTGTAGCAGACATGCAAAAAATGGTTCCTTAGTCTTTCAGAAGTCCTGTGACAAAGGTTTTGTGCATAATGGGTATTGTAAGTGTGAAGAATTGGGTTTGTAATCCAGAGTCCTTTGGGAATTAGATTCTCCTTTTTGCATTTAGATAAGAAAAAAATGTCGCTGTCCATTTGTGCGCGTTTCTTCAGAAGTGGATTTAGTTCCATAAAGATGCGGTACATTCTGGTATATAGACAGATATGCAATGCTCGGTGCTTCACTTTGTGGATTAGCAAAGATGTTCAGTAGATGAGATGTTATAAGGGGTCTCAGCAGACCCTTCACTCCTCCATCAGCTGATGTAAGAGAAGAATGGCTGAATGAATGTGATTAAACATTAGTTTTGTCCCGATTTCTACTCTGGGTCATATTTTCCTCCAGGAACCGTCGTAATTCAGAAATTTTATCGACGCAAAATATAAACATGGTATGTCCATAATTCAGGGAGATATTGCTTTCTTGTAGGTCTCCAGCTACCAACACTTTTTGCGATTTTACCCACGGATGCCAATATGTTCCCCCATCGTGGGTCCATGGAATGTGTCAAACTCATTTTTATTACAAACATAAGAAAAAACAAAATTTTAGGATTATGTCATGTGGACTTCCCGCCACTACAGAGCCATGATAAGTGGGTATATTGACCTAACTAGGTGCCAGCAAGAAAGCTTGGGGGAGACATCTGCTCAACTTTTTGATAATCTAGAATTGACAGTTAATTGCTAATTCCCCTATATTCACTTATAGTCACATGCTATGTTTATCTATTGGGGTGGTGGTGGAGATAGCTCATTTCAATTAACTGCTCACATAGGGGAGAGGAGACATTGCCAGTGTTTACATGACCTAAGCCTTTCATAGACATAATTCATAACTCCATTCATAACACCATGTTTAATCGGAAACTGGGCGCTTAGCAAATACATTTATAACTCGACATATCTGTATTAGCGCTACAATTAACGAGAGCGCCCTTATTCCTCTACTTTTTTTCTACAGTGATATCATCAGCTCAGAACCAGAAGCAACCAGTGGGACCCAGCTACATCCATCTACTGTTTGATAAAGTCTGACCAGAAGTCACCTTCATGGAAGAATTCCTGCTAAACCTTCTACCTTCTTCATGTAATTAAGGACAAGTGAATCAACTATGGCTAAAAACATATGGAGCTGGAATGCAGAAAATTGGCAGTAGGTGCTTTAAACTGAGGATTCAAAATGTGAAATATTTGGCTGTAACAGTAGAAGTTTGTTCCTGAAAGGTTGGAGAGCGGCACAATAATGAAGGTCCACAGGCAACAGTGAAGCATGGTGGAGGGTCCTTCAAGTTTGTGGCTTCATTTCAGCAAATGGAGATGGGGATTTGGTCAGGAATAATGGTGTCCTCCTCAATGCAGAGAAATCCAGTTATATACAGGTGCTTCTCACAAAATTAGAATATCATCAAAAATTTAATTTATTTTAGTTCTTCAATACAAAAAGCGAAGCTCATATTTTATGTAGAGTCATTACACACAGAGTGATCTATTTCACGTGGTTATTTCTGTTAATGTTGATGATTATGGCTTATAGCCAATGAAAACCCAAAAGTCATTATCTCAGTAAATTAGAATAATTAACAAAAAACACCTGTAAAAGCTTCCTAAGTGTTTAAAAAGGTCCCTTAGTCTGTTTCAGTAGCTCCATAATCATGGGGAAGACTGCTGACTTGCCAGATGTCCAGAAGGCAGTCATTGACACACTCCACAAGGAGGGTAACAAGCAAAAGGTCATTGCTATAGAAGCTGGCTGTTCACAGAGTACTGTATCCAAGCATATTGTTACACCTCGCCCCGGTCCCGTCGGGACTCCCGCTCTGTGCCGGCCTCACGCCGTCCTGCCGCAGCTTCTGTTCCTGCCCTCCCCTCTGCTTCCTGGCGCGCTGTCAGCAGGTCCCCGGGGAGATTGCTTAGGTCGCACGCACGTGCTCCCGGTCTCTTAAAGAGACAGCGCACCTTTTTTAAAAATGTCTTTGACAAATGGCGTGGTACTGATTACTATTTCTGGCCCCTCTGCCATAGGTAGGGCACCGAAGCAACAAGTATATACTGTTACTAGCTTCCGGTTCCGCTGTGTTTGTGCCTGTGATTCTGCAGTGTTCTGCCTTCTGTCTTCGCAGACTATCAGTTACCTGTTACCCGGCTGTCCAGGACAACGTTTGTACAGTCAACGCCAGTTTCGTTCCATTCCGCCACTCAGCCATCCGAAACTTTGGATAACGCCAGTACCAGCTTATACCCGTGTACCCGGAACTCGCCGTTCAGCTCCATCATAACCGTTAAGCCTGTTTATCCGTTTGTCCCGCTGCGACAGCTGCCACTTGTCCTGGGTCTAACTGGAGGTAGCACCTATGTCCCCCCAGACATTCCATTCTGACCCTGTTAGAGGGGACTTACTACGGATGTCTGGGGCTCACTTAGTCACGCCCCCTTCGGAGCCCCCCGGACCGTGGTCCTGAGGTTCCACAACTACAATAAAGAACGAATGTGAACTTCACCTCCACTTCCATTCGTTACACATATTAATGGAAAGTTGAGTGGAAGGAAAAAGTGTGGTAGAAAAAGGTGCACAAGCAACCGGGATAACCGCAGCATTAAAAGGATTGTTAAGAAAAGGCCATTCAAAAATTTGGGGGAGATTCACCAGGAGTGGACGCTGCTGGAGTCATTGCTTCAAGAGCTACCATTCACAGACGTATCCAGGACAAGGGCCACAAGTGTCACATTCCTTGTGTCACCACTCATGACCAATAGACAACTCCAGAAGCGTCTTACCTGGGTCAAGGAGAAAAAGAGCCGGACTGTGGTCAGTGCTCCAAGGTGTTGTTTTCAGACGAAAGTACATTTTGCATTTCATTTGGAAATCAAGGTCCCAGAGTCTGGAGGAAGAGTGGAGGCCACAATCCAAGCTGCTGGAGGTCTAGTGTGAAGTTTCCACCATCAGTGATGGTTTGAGGAGCCATGTCATCTGCTGGTGTAGGTCCACTGTGTTTTATCAAGACCAAAGTCAGCGCAGCCGTCTACCAGGACATTTTAGAGCACTTCATGCTTCCCTCTGCCGACAAGCTTTTTGGAGATGGAAATGTCATTCTCCAGCAGGACTTGGCCCCTGTCCACACTGCCAAAAGTACCAATACCTGGTGTACAAACAACAGTATCACTGTGCTTGATTGGCCAGCAAACTCGCCTGACCTTAACCCCATAGAGAATCTATGGAGTATTGTCAAGAGGAAGATGACAAATTGGAAGAAACGTGGATATTCACCGCGCTGCTGTAACAATAATGGTCCAAGCATATAGATGATGAAGGATGGTATTTTATTCTCTATCTACCATCCTTCATCATCTATATGATTGGACCGTTACTGTTACAGCAGCGCGGTGAATATACACGTTTCTTCCAATTTGACACTTTGAATCGGTCAGTGAATTGACCTGTGGATCTGCAGCGGCTGTCGACTCTGTTGAGTCTTATATGCCCTAACATTGTGGAATACTAGGTGAGTGCAAACTAAGTGTTTAATCAAAATCACCTCCAGATAATACCCTATTTGCACTTTTTTTCTCCTATAGTGTTTCTGAGTCTCCAAGAGGAAGATGAGACACCAGACCCAACAATGCAGATGAGCTGAAGGCTGCTATCAAAGCAACCTGGGCTTCCATAACCCCTCAGCAGTGCCACAGGCTGATCGTCTCCATGCCACGCCGTATTGATGCAGTAATTGATGCTAAAGGAGCCCGACCAAGTATTGAGTACATTTACTGAACATACATTTCAGTAAGACATTTCGGATTTTAAAATCATTTTTCAAGCCGGTGTTATAAAGTTTTCTAATTTACTGAGATAATGACTTTTGGGTTTTCATAATCATCAACATTAACAGAATTAAACACGTGAAATAGATCACTCTGTGTGTAATGACTCTATAATATATGAGTTTCACTTTTTGTATTTAAGAACTTAAATAAATTAAAATTTTGATGATATTCTAATTTTGTGAGAAGCACCTGTATATACCCGTCATGTAATACCATCAGAGAGGAGTCTGATTGGCTCCAAAAAAATTCTGCAGCCGGACAACAACCCCAAACATCGAGCCAATGTCATAAAGAAAACAGAGTCCCAGAAGTGATGATCTGACCTCCACAGAGCCCTGATCTCACATCATCCAGTCTTTCAGAAGAAACAGAAGGATCTGCACAAGTGACATCTACAAAAGATCTGTAGTTAGGTTTCTGAGATGTTTGGACCTCCCTGTTGCGTTGGCTCAAAAACTGTGTGCAAGTTATACGTGAATGAGGAGAATTGATGTTGTCTTGAAAGTAAGTGGCGGTCACCGTATATTCATCAGATTTTTTTTTCTTTTATTAATTATCTTTGCATTTTGTTAAATGATAAAAAATGAACTAATATCACTTCTATTTTTGTCAGAATTCTTTGGAGCATTTTTTTTTCCGGCAATTGTCTAAAACTTTTGCATAGTACTGCATAAAACGTTGGTGAATGGCTACGAGCAATGTCATTCCGTCAACCATCTTTCACCTTTAGACACCTACTTTAAAAAAGGTAACAGAAGCCCAATCATGAGGGTGAGTAATAGATGAACTTTACGACTCACCTAATACTTGTAGTGAAAAGTTCCTGAAGAATGTGTCCTTATCATTCGGCACTTCACAAGTGTACATCCCTCCATCAGATATGTCAGTGTTATTGATCGTCAGTGATAAATGGCCACTTCTCATCCTTGGGCTGCAGGAGCTGTATGACGTCTTTGTATCATCCTCCTCTACTTTATATGATATTACACAGGATGAATTATATAGATGAAGCTTCCATGTAACTGATAGTAACGTGTCTCCAGGATCAGCGTCACACCGCAGAGCTGCAGGATCGCCTCTTCTCACCGTCACCACGCCTGGAAGAGGAAGAAGGTGATTACAGTTGATGGTAAAATTTTTATGAGATTGTGAATGATTGCAGTATACAAGAACAGCTACATTGAGGCACAGACACATTGTGTTTTATGCTTTTTGAAAATACTATTACAGATGGAATTAATGTTTTTTCTTCATTTATACATTGATGTGGGATATGTTGAAGTATACAGTAACTGCCTTCTCATGATAGGGGGACTATATGGAGAAGACAACAGATGGTGCCAAGTTAAAGATGACCTTTCCCCAAATTTTTCATGCTGAGTTGGACACATGATGTGATAATGGCTGCTGAGCAGAATACACGTTTTTTTCATTAATTTTTCCTCTCCGTTGCAGAGAAATTAGCAATAGTGATGAGTGGACGTGCTCGGATAATGTGTCATATGACCATGCTCGTGTCTTTGGCGTGCTCGAACACTATGCTCCAGTCCGCATGGCTGCATGTCTCGGGGCTGTTCGACAGCCGCAACACATACAGGGATTGTCTAACAAACAGGTAATCCATGTGTTACAGCTTTCAAACAGCCACGGGGACCCGAATGTAGTATTTGAGCACGGCAAAGATACTCTATTATCACACGAGCATGCTCGGATAACACCTTATCCAAGCACATTCACTCATCAATAATTAGCAATCATTTGGTATTTGGCACTTAGTGAGTTAACTTTTGCTAAGTCCAAGTCACTTAATCACAAGCATGAATGCTATTTAAGGCCAGGTTCAGACGAGTGTATGTGTGTAGCCCAGCTGTGTCTGGAGCCATATGTTCCCAGGAGGATGCAACCAAGGTAAACCCACAATGACCCATATGCACACAACACATCTGCACTTTTCCCTATATCCACCAGAGGGAGCCCTTCGCAGTATATATAAGGCAGTGTAGACACGACAGTAACAGCAGAACGTCTAGTTACCAGAAAGAGCATCAGATCTCAAGTTACCTCAGATCTCCTCAGACGAGCTGAGAGTTTGGCTAGTTGCTGGTGTTACCTCAGACGAGCAGAGGGAGGGAGAGAGTTACTGAAAGCCTGAAGACTTCAGCGTATACTCAGTTTACAGTGTGGAGTCCAGTTGTAGTGGGAAAGATTGCTACTTAGCCTGGTCAAAACTGAGCCAACTTAGAGTACCTTCAGTGAGCGAGCGTGCCGACGCTTTGAGAGCGGTGAAGAGAAGGAAAAGCTGCTATCTACTGCTAGTGGGTGCTTATGTTGAAGGTGAGAGTAGGACGAAAGGCGAGTGGAAGAAAGAAGAGAGTGACAGAGGTTGAAACAGCATTGATCGCTTACCTCTACTCTGCACCACCGGACACCAGGTCCGAGCTTGGTAGCATCTACACGACTAGTGGGAGATACCGGAGACCCTGTGGGACTTCAAGTCGCAGGGGCCCATCAGAGCTGATACATAACCGGGGTCAGGAAGACAGGAGTCTGGTCGGCCAACCATTAGGGACACTGTTCTGTCCACAAGAAGGCTTCACCACAAAGTCAGCCGGGCGTATATGAGAAGACAGAGTTAGACTTCGTTCCATACAGGTCAGAAACTCACACAACTGGAGTAAGGAGGCCCTACACCTACTCAGTGGGATTACTGGACGTGCATCCTCCACCCTGACAGCTTCCCGGGACGTGCCTGCATCTACCATCAGTAAAGGTACAGAAAAAGACTTTCGTGTGTGTGTCTGCCTTATTGCTCCTGCACCTCTACACCGCCATATACCCTGAGGGATCAGTCTTGCCTGTGGAAGACTTAACACCTTGCTGCCCAGTAACAACCCCTCAGAGGATCTACCCTGCAGCGCTGGTCACCCTGACCAGATACCACAGGTGGCGTCACGAACATATTACAAACCTTTAATCCCCTGTAAATATCCCACATTTTATGGTGATCGCCCAGGGCAACGGACCGAGCTGTGCTACCCGTGACATCCCCTATTGAAGTGAACGGGCTCGGTGCCGAGTACCCCACAGGCCCTGGCTACGGGCGACTCATATGAAAAATCCACTACTTTTCATCAAAGTTTTGATATATTGCAGTCATCATATTATATAGCACTGTGTACGTACAATTGCTCATTTTGACTTTCTACCCAGATAATTCTTCTCTGTTCTCTTTTCTTTGCACTAAATAGAAACATGAAGTCTCTTTTCCCTGCATGAGTCATCCCCCTCTTCAACTTCTGGCCCAGCTAACCCCTCATCCTGTCTCCCAGGGGCCTTGCAGTGACTCATGCAGGGAAAGGAGACCTCCTATTTTTACATAGATCTGAGAAGGATTCAACTAGTCGTTTTTTTTATCATGTGATGTCATAGACCTAATGGGAAAGAGAAGAATTGACTGGGTAGAAAGGCAAAATGAGCAATTGTAAGTCCACAGTGCTTTATAATATGATGACTGCAATGTATTATAAGGATAACAATTTTGATGGGAAGAGATGGAAGAGGAGGAGGAGGAAGAGGAGGAGGTGTAGGAGGAGTGCTTCTTTAATGTGCATCACAATATTCTCATATATCGATTCATTAATCTCAGTGTGCTGACGCATGTATGTATATCCAGGTATCACATCAGTCTTTATGTCACATCCATTGAGTGTAATTAGTGAGTCTGATCCTAAAACCTGTTCAAAGTAGAGCAGGCTGTGCTTTATATATATTTTTTTAATGAAGATGATCTGTCAAAATGTAAAAGCGTTCATGTGAACTAGCCCATTCACTTTAATTGATCTTGGTGCTTTCTATGTAACTAAGGATGATGTTATACATAATAAGTGAGTACACTATATACTAAGGGACGGTGTTATACATAATAAGTAAGTTGTCACGATCCATTTTTGGATCTGTGGCAGATTTTGCTTTTCATATTAAAACTTTTTTCCTTTCAGGCCATAGGGGGTTAATGTCAGTCTTTTCCCCCGGTGGCCACTGGTGTAATTACATTGCTGCTGAGTTGGCTGATGCAGGTGGTGACCACTCCCACCATCCTTTAAAGGTCACCTGATGGGTCAGCTGACTGTTGGTGATACACTTGCTCTTTGGAGACAAACCAAGCTGGAGTCAGGAGCTTTTCTGGTGCTGCAGCTGTATACTTTGATCTGGTGCCTTACTCTGCTATGCGGTGCTTGGCAGCAGAGAAAGCTAAGTTTTGTTTTTTAGTTGTTTTCACCCCTAGGTGTCTGTCTTTTCTTTCTTTTCGTTATTTTTGTGCAGTTCACTTTATTCCCTGTCTCACCTCCTGGGGAGGGGGCTTGGGGGTTTAGCTCAGGGCTAAACAGGAGATAGGGACAGGTCGGTGACTTGGACCTCACTACCTTCAAGTGTACCCCCAAGTTAAGGAAAGACAGGGCACCCCCTTAGCTTGAGGGGCAGTTCAGGGGCCCAAGTTCCTCGTCCCCTGTATTCCCACTACTGCCCCGTGACATAAGTGCACTATATACTAAGGAACAGTGTTAGACATAATAAGTGAGTATACTATATACTAAGGGACTGTGCTATACATAAGTGAGTACACTATATACTAAGGGACTGTGCTATACATAAAAAGTGACTACACTATATACTTATGGATGGCACTATACATAATAAGTGAGTACACTACAGCTCTGGCAAAAATTAAGAGACTACCACATCAAAACCCTGTCATGGCTAGCCCATTCTCCAGACCTGAACCCCATTGAAAATCTCTGGAATGTGATCAAGAGGATGATGGATAGTCACAAGCCATCAAACAAAGAAGAACTGCTTAAATTTTTGTGCCAGAAGCAGTGTGAAAGACTGGTGGCAAGCAATGCAAGACGCATGAAAGCTGTTTTTAAAAATCATGGTTATTCCACAAAATATTGATTTCAGAACTCGTCCTGAGTTAAAACATTAGTATTGTTGTTTCTAAATGATTATGAACTTGTTTTCTTTGCATTATTTGAGGTCTGAAAGCACTGTTTTTTTTTAAATGTTGACCATTTTTCTTTGTCACAAAAAAATACAAAATTTATTGCTTGGAAATTCAGAGACATGTCAGAAGTTTATAGACTTAAAGAACAATTTACATTTTACTCAAAAATATACCTATAAAGAGAAAAATCAGACAAACTGAACATTTGAAAGTGGTGTCTTAATTTTTGCCAGAGCTGTATATACTAAGGGGCTGTGCTATGTATAATAAGTGAGTACACTTTATACTAAGGAACTGTGTTAGACATAATTAGCGATAATAACGTCTTCCTCCACCTCCCCTGTTTCTAAATCCATTATAGATCCCCCTTCCTCCCATCCCAATCCCCCACACCTCTCATTGTCCTCTTCCCCCCCGCATTCCAATATTGTCCTCTCCCCCACCTCCATCATTACCCTCTTCACCACCTCCATTATTGCTTTCTCCCCACCACCCCATTATTGCCCATTCCACTACCTCCATCATTGCCTTCTCCCCTACCACCCCATCATTGCCCATTCCACCATCATTGTCCTTTCCACTACCACCATCATTGCCTTTTTCCCTACCACCCCATCATTGCCCAATTCACCACCTCCATCTATTCCTTCTCCCCATATTGCACTTTCCACCACAATCATCATTGCCTTTTCCCCACAACCACATCATTGTCCTTTCCACCACCTCCATCATTGCTTTCTCACCCACCATCCCCATCATTGCCCTCTCCATCACCCCATCATTGCTTTCTCTCCCACCGCCCCATCATTACCCTTTCCACCACCTCCATCATTGCCTTCTCCTCACCACCTCCATCATTGCATTCTCCCCGCCACATCTATCATTGCCTCCTTCCCCACCACCCCTATCATTGTCCTTTCCACTGCTCATCATTGCCCATTCCAAGACCTCCATCACTTCCTCCTCCCCACCATCCCCATCATTGCCCTTTCCACCACCACCATCATCCTTTCCACCACCACCATCATTGTCTTTTCCCCACCACCCCATCATTGCCCATTCCACCACCTCCATCATTTCCTCCTTGCCATCACCATTATTGACCTTTTGACCACCAATATCATTGTCCTTTTCATCACCTCCATCATTGCCTATTCCACCACCTTCATCATTTCCTCTACCTCCACCACCCCCATTATTGCCCTTTCCACCACCCCATCATTGTCCTTTCCACCACATCCATCATTGCTTTCTCCCCCACCACCCCATCATTGCTCTCTCAGTCACCCCAATCATTGCATTCTCCCCATCACACACATCATTGCCCTCTCCTCCACAAACACACACAGACACACAGCACCATTCACCTCTCTGCATGTTCCCCCACAGCGCTACACACACACTCACACACACACACACACACACATCTCTCACCACTCACCTCTCCGCACGCTCTCCTGCAGCCACAGCATCATCTTCGTCAGGCAGCTTCCTCTCACTGGCACAGCCACGGTGCTGAATGATGATGTCATCCAGCTGCGCTGCTGACTGATGTGCGAGACAGGAAGCAGGACGGATCGCTGTAGCTCCGCTCTGCTGTTATTTTCTCTTGCAGGCAGTGGAGCTGCAGGGATCTCTTCCCGCAGGCTGCACATGAGGGCAATCTGGCCAGGGGCCCCCCGGAACCTCGGGGCCAGATAAACAGGCCAGATTGCCCTCATTATTAGCCGTCCTGCAGGGGCCACCCTCCATCTTCGGGCCCCGTTGTAGTCGCACATGTCCGCCCCTGAGATCACCCATAGCCTTTAAACATCTAGGTGGTCCACATTATACCCTGAACTGATGCTCTAAAATTTCACTGCATAGTACAGCAACTGCACAATATTATGCAGCTGTCGGGTCAAGTGGCCAGCTGTCAGACACAGCCAGACTCCCCATAGAAGAGGTAATGATGGTTTATTACTATCTATGCCTTCCTGATCACTATATATACAGTGCTGAACAAGACCAGTGGCTATGTTATTACTGGGTGTATGGAGGGATCAGGAGCTGCTATGTCCTAGTAAAGGCAGTCAGCTCTACTATGTAGCCTGGTGGCTGAATTTGCACTGTAACTGGGCTAATATACCAGCACAGTTACAGGAGAAATCAGATAAAGCAAAAAAAAAAAAATTAAAATTTTGAAATGCTACCCTAAAAGTCTTTTCTGATCTTAAGGGGGTCACAATATGTGAAATAAATTAAAATAAATTAATAAATAGAAAAAAAAAACTAGCTAGATAAAAAAAAGCTACTGCCAAGCCAAATCGCTGTTACTAGACTCCTTGTCCATTGAAAAAAAAATATGTGCCTGATATATGAAGGGTAATTGTTATGGAAAGGGGAACCAACTTTAGCATATATTTTAGTGGTCCTTTGCAGTAATTAAAAACATGTAAATAATTTGAAAAACAGACAAATTTCCTTTCAGTGGCATAAATGGAGTCCAATGGGCCCCGGTGCAAAATTTGCACCTGGATTTCCACCTGTATGTTGGGCTCTTGTAGTGATTTAGAATCTATGGAAATGTGTTTATCCTCCCTTCATGTAATACGGTCCCTCTGTCTTGTCTCTTTCCTGTAATAATGTCCCATGTCCTGGCCACTTGCTGTAATGATGTCCTCCGTCCTGGCCTCTTTCAAAAGTAATCCTCCCTGTTCTGGGACCATTCCTGTAATAATGCCCTCCATCCTATAACAATGTGCTCATTCCTATTATAATGTTCCCTGTCTTGAGCCCCTTCCTAGTATAATATCCCCTAACCTGGGCTCCTTCCTGGTCTAGTGACCCTCTTCCTGAGCAATTTCCTTGTAGAAAGTCCTCCTTTCTGTGGCACTTCCTGATATAATGTCCCCCATTCTGAGCACCTTCCTGGTATAATATATAATAATGTTCTTCACCCTGGGGCCATTTCAGTAATATTATCCACCTGCTGGCCCCTTCCAGTAATAATGTCCTCCCTTCTGGCCCCTTCCTGCAATAATGCCCCCCAATTTATCCTGGGTCCCATCCTATAACAATGTTCCTCATCCTTGGCCCCTTCTTGGTACAATGTCCCCCATCCATGCCCCTTCTATTAATAATACTCATTGTGCTTCTCCAACACATTTTAAAAGAAATACATGAGTCTTCTTACCTTCTGCTCCTATGACGTGTGATGTCCTCTTCTATAGCTTCAGTAGCAGACTTTGACGTGTGGGAACGAGCCGCGCCTTAAGGCACTGCCATGCGTCAGCCGTGAAGATCAAGCCGAGGTCAGATGCTGGCCTCTGATTGGCTGGTGGCATGTATTGCGGTGCAGGGAGCCAACGGGTCTCGGCGTTGTAATATATTTCAGCTGCATGTGAGTCGCACCAAATACAGGGTTCCAGGGCTTATGGGGTACTCGGCACCGAGCCCATTGAAGTCTATGGGGAATGTCACTGGCAGCAGAACTCGGTCCGTGGCCCTGGGCGCTCATACAATGGGGAATATTTACAGGGGATTTTAGTAACAGTTTGTGACGCCACCTGTGGTTTCTGATCAAATAGACCAGCGCTGCAGGGTGAATCTTCTGAGGGGATGTTATTAGGCAGCTAGATGTTAAGTCCCCCACAGGTGGGACTGTTCCCTCGAAGTCTATGATGGTGCAGGGTGCAGATAATAATGCAGTCACACACAAGTCAGTCTCTTTCCATACCTTTAATGATGTTGTTGGAAGGTATATCCCGGGAAGCTGGTCAGGGTGGAGAATGCACATTCAGGTAATCGCTGAGCAGGTTTGAGGCCTCCTTTACCTTTGAAATGTATGAGTCCTAACTTGCATAAAGTCAAGTTTAACTCCAGATGCAACAGCTACACCCGGTCGACATTGTGGTAGAGCCTTTTCTGTCTCTGATAATCAGATGTTGGCAAGAACTAAGTCCTCCTATGCAGTGCACTTGCTAAAAGTCCTTGTTCTCCCTGACTCCAGTTACGTATCAACGCTTAGGGCTACCCTCTGCGATTTGAAGTTCAGCAGGGTCTCCGGTTTTCTATCACTAGCCGTGAAGTACTAGCAATGCTTCGGACCCGGTGTCCGGTTAAATTGAGTGAAGGTGATCTGTCACTGAAAACACTCTTCCTTCTTTCTCCACTCGCCTGTCGCCCTGCTCTCACCCTTAACATAAGCACGGGTAGCAGTAGGTGTAGTAGTCAGCTTTTCTTCCAAGCTCACTGACCTGCTCTCAGTTAACTCGATGTTCTGCAAGCTGTAGTCCCCTTCCTTCTTTCCTTTCAAAAACTCTGTCCAAAACAGCTCACAGGACGTTCCGTCAGACTGTATACATGCTGTAGCTCCGAGAGTCACTTTCCACGTTCTAGAGAACACAGGCAGCTTGTTCTGAGATAACAGATTCAGTTGTAGCTCTGACTAGGCTAGAGTAATTTCCTTTCTACTCGTACTAGCCTCCACTTCAGTTCAAGATGAGCTACATAAGCTCTGTCAGGAATCAGTCTTCTCTCCTCTCCCTCCAAGACCAGAACAGAACTCTGTCAGGAAACATACTCTGTCTGATCTGATCTGCTCTGCTGACAGGAAGCATAGTGGCTACTGCTACGTCACACTGACTTAAATAGTCTAAGATGCCCTCTGATGGTCGTGTTGGGAAGTGTGCGTGAATGAATATCAGGTTTCACAATTACCTTATCTGTGCATCCTCCTGGAGACATGTGTACCAAGCGCAGCTGGGCCACACATCCCCCCCTAGTTATCATCAGCACTCCCGGGCTGAAATAGAAAAGAAAACATTTTTGCATATAATAACATTAACAATTTAACTCATCCCTTGCGGGAGGTAAGGACTCTTTAACGTTACAATGTATACATAGACAAGTAGAAAAATATCAAAACATTTTTCACATCAATAAATACAATTTAAGATTCTTGTGGAGGACCCGCACCAAAAACCTCCCACGTGGGTCCTGGGTGGGCTGCAGGACTTCATTGCTGCAGACCTCACTCAAGGCCACACCATACGGGTTTTTCTTCAGAGGTAGATAAATATGGCTTTATGTAAAACCAAGATGGGGCACCGAAGTGCGAACTATTTACAATGAAAGTTTTTGGGCTGGCTCAGTCCTCAGCCACGCAGTCCATTGCATAATGAAACACATTTCAAGAAATCACATTTCAATAATAATACTTCAATACTATTCACATTAGTACTATATTTCTTATTACCCAACTGGGGTATACTACTTTAGATTATGTTTGGGGTAAATAAACATTTTCAACATTTATCAATAAAGTGCAAATCTTCTTCATCAAAACTTCTTCAACTTTATACAGGTGCAGTAAACCCTGTCTGGGTCCTACTGGTTTTCTTCTTCCTTGCAAATGGTAGTGACATCTTCCACTCCTGGGGCTGGAAGTGTACGATGTTCTTTGGAGCTCATTACCAGAAGGTCATGTCCTGCAATCTGGGTTTGCGTAGCTACAGTCCTTGTATTCACTTGGGACCCTACGGGTGCCTTGTTCAGGTACAGATCTTCCATTGAGGATGCAGGTTTGTGCTGTGATCTAACTGAGGACGCACCATCCGGTTGCGTTGCAGAATAGGACGCACAACCCTGTTGCACTTCAGAATGGGATGCAGGTTGCGATACTGGTGCACGGCCGAGTGCTGACGCTGCTGAGGCTTGGGACACTGAGGCATGATGTACATTACCGGCGTCGGGGACGGGGTCGCTGACACGGGAAACATTTAAGGCATACCACCCTTTAAGTCCCCAGTGCCGCGTATAGCTGACGATGTCCCCATTCATAAGATCCCTTCCCGGGTGTCCCATGGGCAGATGCGACTCCACATCTCTGCGACTGACGAATACCCCTTGGTAGAGGCCTGGCTCATGGATGAAGCCCCAGCCTTTGCGGAGTTTAAAGTCGCTAATGCACCCCTGACGCCGCGGCTCCCGGAGCGTACCTTTATCCCTCCGGACATTCTCCTTGTCGGCGAGGAACTCCTCATGGTGCCGCTGATGGGACTGATGCGCCTCTCTTTCTTCCTGCTGTCGTCGCTGTTCCTGCTCCCGGCGACGACACTCATTCTCCATCTGGGCGGCATATTCTATGTCGTCCAGGTACTCCATATCGTCCCAGTCGACCCCCATCATGGACGGCTGGCTCCCCTCCGGTGTCCCTACCGGGGATCGGCATTCCGCTGCGGCCTCCAGGCCTGGCTGGCATTCCGGAACGAGCAGGGCCTCCTCAGCCTCCGTCCCTCCGACCGGATCATCGGTGGAGTCGGGATCAGCACTTTTGGAGCCGGCCTCCGGTTTCTCATCAGCCGCTGGCTGTGGTGGCACAGGGAGCACAGGTAATGGCTTCGTTTCTGGGGGAGAGAGCATTGCGTCCCACAGCAGCCGCTGTTTCCGGGCACGCCAGCTTCTCTCCGTCTCGTCCATCTCTTTACGGCGCTGGACCATGTCCCTGAGCACCGCATTCACCTCCTCCAATTCCAGCATAATCTGGTCGGTGTCCCGACCTGGGGACGGCTCAGGCACAGGTGGCAGTTCTTCTGGGGAACGGAGCCTGCGCGCCGCCGCTCCTCCACATAACACCTCCTGTCCTTCCGCCATCTCACTCCAGGCCAGACTGTGTTTTCCATCTGGAACAATCTGGTCTCTTCCGTGGAGGCGGGATTTGCGCTTCCTCTTCTTGGCATAGAGGATGAAGAGGAGGCGGATCTCCCTTGCTGTAGGGTAGGCTCTGGTATTATAATAGCATTTGGATAAGGCGCCCATCACTTTCGCGCCACAGGGGGGGGGCACGCCCACGAATGCACGCCCACCTTCTTCACCAGCGCCTCAGGGCGCGAATATGGCGGCAAAATGGCGGAAAATGGCGCCAAAAATAAAACAACTGCAATACAGTCTTTTTCACAAAACAGTCCAATTCAAAGCACACAGGACTCACAAATTGTAAGCTTCGTATCCTGTTCTTGACGCCAAAGATGAGTCGCACCAAATACAGGGTTCCTGTAAGGTTCTATGTATATATTCCTGAAACTCAGTTTGTTCGTCAGCCATTTTACTTTCTGTCTTGCTGCAGCTATCTTGCCCTCAGTCAAAATGGAGTTTCCAGCTTGCATGTTCCCGCCCTGATTCTCTCCTTTGCTTCTTAAGCAGCCACAGCTGAGCAATCAGTGCTTCAGAATCTAGCCTGCAGTGAACCTGTGACTTGACTCCTGTAAGCCTTGGACCTTGTACTCCAGCTATTCCTACTGAGGAACTCTGAAGCACTTGTGGACTCTGAACCCTGCTCTTTGAAAGACCCACGTTTGCATGGACTTACGGTAACAGAGAAGAAGATCCTGAATCTGTATTGGAGAGTGATTGCTGAGCTTGGATTACTCTGGCCTGCTGTGTCTCCTGTTTCTGTGTCTGCAAACTGTGTGACTATTTCTGCCAACTTGTATGAAGTAATACAGGACTTTTCTATATCAAACCTGTGTCTCATGTATGTTCATCGCACCCAAGCACAAGACGCTATATGAACTGTACTACATACATTACAAGATTCTGAAGCCAAAACGTTAGTGTCTGCTGGGTCTGGAAGGCTGTGTCTGCTGTACTGTGGATATCAGACGTCCGGTTGTACTTTCTGTGATGACAGTGGTTGTGACTTCTCACAACCATTCCAGGTGAGCAATTCCCTTAAGTTTTTTCTTTTTGCAGTGTTACCATAGGTAAACACTATTGTTTTTTTTTTTTTTTTTCCTTTCTTTTCTCTTTTTTGTCTGCTGTAACTCTGGATATCAGATGTCTGGTTGAAACTTTCTGTGATGATAGTGGTTGTGACTTCTCACAACCATTCCAGGTGAGCAGTTCCCTTAATTTTTTTTTCTCTCTGCAGTGTTGCCACAGGTGAACACTATTGTTTTTTTTCTCTCCTCTTCTTCCAGTAATCCTGTCTTAAAAGATCTGGAAAATGGAGGCCCGCATAAAGGAACTTTGCGGAGTGACTGATAATATCCTTGCAGATTTGCAGAATATAAAGACCCGTTTTACAAATCTACAGGACCTCAATAATCACAATTTGCAAGTGGTTGGACAGACTACCCAGGATTTGCGAGCCAGGATTGAGGTTCTAGAGGGGCGAGTCCAGGCTCCTGCCGTAGCCCCGAGTGCTGGGATTCCCAAGTTGCCCCCTTTTCGTTTTGGCGGTGAACGTGAGAAATTCAGGGGATTTATTAATCAATGCAATCTTTTTTTTTCTGCACATGCTTCACAATTTCCACTGAACGATCTAAGGTGCTTACTATAATTATGTTGCTTACCAACAAGGCTTTAATGTGGGCAAACCCTCTGATTGAGACTGAGGATGATTGTTTGAATCACCTTGATGATTTTATTTCAGCCATGGGGCAGGTGTTTGATGACCCCAATCGAGGTGCAACAGCTGAAGCAGCCATGTTAGCTTTGCGCCAAGGTAAGCACTCGGTAGCTGAATATGCCTTGGATTTCAGGAGATGGGCCCTTGATACCACCTGGGACAGTTCCGCCAAAAAATCTATTTTTCGAAAGGGGTTATCTCCACTGATTAAGGATGAACTTGCTCGTGCCGACCCTCCCACTGCGTTAGGTGACTTTATTAACTACTGCATCCGTATTGATACTCGTCTGACTGAACGCAGGCAAGAGAGATGGTTCGAAAGCAATCGTACTAACCTTTTCCTACCTTCCTCTCCAGCTAAGGAACCTTTGAGTAGGATTACACGGGAACCTGAAGCTGAACCCATGCAGGTAGACTCTTTACAACGACGGGTTAGTGATGCACGCAAGGAACATCGTTTTAAGGAGAATCTATGTTTCTATTGTGGTAAGTCAGGGCACTTCATTATAAACTGCCCCAGCCGTTCTCGTAAGACTACTGCAGCACTCATTCATTGTGAGTGTTGCGAGAGGGGATCTGTCAGGTCCGAGCCTCAGGCTCCAGAGAGATCTGCAGCAACAGATCTTGATTTCTCGGACTTAAACTCCGTTACCTCTGAGGACGTTGACTGTGTAAACGCTGCCATTTTCCAAGTTTCCTCAGCGGTGTCCCAGCTGAGTTGTAAGAAAAACAATTCTCATTGCTTTCTTTCCATCAAACTCTGGGTTGACTCAGCTTGGGTGTCTAGCTCTGCTATGATCGACTCAGGGGCAAGTGGAAATTTTATGGATGTCTCCTTTGCTCTGAAACAGGGAATACGTTCAGTGAAGAAGGCTACTCCAGTACAGATGTAAACTGTGGATGGCTCCCTGCTGACCTCTGGACCAGTGGATCAGGAAACAGAGCCTTTGAGGGTTCTTATGGGTAAAGATCATCAAGAGAAACTGTCCTTTATGCTTATCTCTTCTCCCCACTTTCCCATTATTCTAGGGCTACCATGGCTGCAGGCTCAGAATCCTACCATTAACTGGGAGACCAAGGAATTACACTTTCCAGAGAAACAGATGAGTCCAAAGTTTCAGCTTGCTCTGTTCCTAAAGGAATCATGTCAGTCCCTGAACTACCAGCTGTATACCAGGACTATGTGGATTTATGTGACAAGAAGAACGCTGACCAGCTTCCTCCTCACCGTCCATATGATTGTCCAATTGAATTATTGCCTGGAGCAGAGATACCTTTTGGTAAGATCTACCCCCTGGCGGGGCCCGAGCTAAAGGCTTTAAAGGATTACATAGATGAAAATCTAGCCAAGGGCTTCATACGCCCCTCTTCATCTCCTGCAGGTGCACCCATCTTCTTTGTAAAGAAGAAAGATGGATCTCTGAGACCATGCGTAGACTATAGGGAACTCAATAAGGTTACTATTAGAAACCGTTATCCATTGCCTTTAATCCCTGAGTTATTGGAGAGAGTGCGACATGCCAAAATTTTTTCTAAACTAGATCTTCGTGGGGCCTATAACTTAGTCCGTATTAGACCTGGGATGAATGGAAGACTGCATTCAGGTCACGCTATGGACACTTTGAATATCTAGTTATGCCTTTTGGTCTGAGTACCGCCCCAGCCACTTTCCAACACTTGGTGAATGACATCTTCAGGGATCTCCTAGATACATTCGTGGTAATTTATTTGGATGATATTCTAATTTTTTCTAACTCCACAGAGGAACATCATGGACATGTGAGAATGGTCTTGGAACGTCTAAGACAAAATCATCTTTACATCAAACTTGAAAAGTGTGAATTCCATAGGACCGAAATTCAATTTCTGGGGTATGTACTGTCTACACAAGGAATTAGTATGGATGGAAGCAAAACCCAAGCCATCAAGGATTGGCCAAGTCCTAGAAATGTGAAGGAGGTACAGCGCTTCATCGGGTTTGCCAACTTCTATAGACGTTTCATTAGAAATTTCTCTGAGGTAGTGTCACCTATCACTCTACTTACCCGGAAAGAGTCTAGGTTTTCCTGGACTCCCCAAGCCCAGGAAGCATTTTCCCGTCTAAAAGATAAATTTACCACTGCACCTATCCTAGTACATCCCAACCCCGAGCTTGCCTTCATAATAGAGGTGGATGCTTCAGACTGTGCCGTTGGAGCTATACTCTCTCAGAGAACAGGTGAGAAGAATGTCTTGCATCCCTGTGCCTTCTTTTCCAGCAGTTGTCTTCGGCTGAGAGGAACTACGATGTGGGCAATTGAGAGTTGTTGGCCATTATTGCCGCCTTCAAAGAATGGAGACACCTTCTTCAGGGAGCTGCACAGCAAATAGTCGTCCTGACAGACCATCGTAACCTTGAGTTTATCAGGTCGGCTAAGTGCCTGACTCCTCGCCAGGCTCGCTGGAATCTTTTCTTAAACCAATTTAATTTTATCATCTCTTATAGACCAGGATCGCGCAATGGAAAGGCTGATGCACTCTCTAGGATTTACTCTGCAGAGACACGTCCAATTACTCCTCCTAAGACTATTCTTCCTGACTCTAGATTCCTAGGAGTAATTCATAATCAAGACCTACTTAAGGACATCAAGGAAGCATACCATGCGGATTCCTTTTTGGCACAACCCCCAAGGGACGTAAGTCTTGTCTTTAAGAATGGTGTGTGGATTCAGGGACAACGCCTGTATATTCCTGAAACAGTCAGATTGAGAGTATTGCAACTCATTCACGATTCCAAGATAGCTGGGCATAGAGGAATTCTAAAGACACAGGAATTTCTTTCTCGTTTCTTTTGGTGGCCCACTTGCAGGAAGGATGTTTTGAATTATGTCACTTCATGTGAGGTCTGTGCAAGATGCAAAACACCTCGCTCCTCACCAACTGGTCTGTTACAGCCTCTTCCCACCCCGTCCCGCCCGTGGGGATCCATTTCTATGGACTTCATTGTGGAGTTACCAACCTCTCAGGGGAAGAACACCATTCTAGTGGTGGTTGACCGTCTAACAAAGGCAGCTCATTTTATCCCTTGTGTCGGCTTACCCACTGCAAAACAGACATCAGATTTGATGATTAAAGATGTGTTTCGCTTACATGGAGTACCGGATGAGGTTATTTCGGATCGAGGGTGCAATTCACTTCTAGGTTTTGGCAAAATTTCTGTGCAGCATTGGACATTAAAGTAAACCTTTCTTCTGCTTTTCATCCCCAGACTAATGGACAGACCGAACGAACCAATCAAACCCTGGAGCAGTATCTCCGCTGCTTTATCTGCCACCTACAGGATGATTGGGTGGATCTACTTCCATTAGCTGAGTTCTCGTATAACAACTCTCAGAGTGCCTCCACTAAACAGTCTCCTTTTTACTCTAATCTAGGTTATCATCCTAACATTCTACCACGATTTCCCATAGAAACGCCTTTACCAGCAGTGGCTGAAAGAATCACGTCTTTACAGAAGAATATGGATCTTCTAAAGGAAAATCTGGAATCGGCTCAAGAAAGGTACAAGAAAGCAGCAGATAAATTTCGTAAACCTGCACCAGCTTTCAAGGTAGGAGACTTGGTCTGGCTGTCAACCAGAAATCTTAAGTTAAGGATTCCATCGTCTAAGTTGGGACATAAGTACATTGGACCCTATAAAAATCAGTAAAATTATAAGTGCCGTTGCTTGTCGTCTTCAACTGCCCAGAACTATGAGAATCCACCCTGTCTTTCATGTATCCCTACTAAAGGCTGCGACACCCAATACGTTTCCTGGACGTTCCTCTCCTTGCCCTGACCCAGTGCTAGTCGATGGTCAGGAAGAATTTGTGGTGGAAAGGATTTTAGATTCCAGGTTGTATAGAAATCAGTTACAATATCTGATTAAATGGCAGGGCTACCCAGTGGAGGACAATCATGGGAACCGGTCAATAACGTTAATGCTCCTCGCTGCTCCGTCAGTTTCATCAGAGGTACCCACACAAGCCTGGTCTGAGGTCATCCGGAGGTTGTCCTTAAGGGGGGAGTAATGTAAGGTTCTATGTATATATTCCTGAAACTCAGTTTGTTCGTCAGCCATTTTACTTTCTGTCTTGCTGCAGCTATCTTGCCCTCAGTCAAAATGGAGTTTCCAGCTTGCATGTTCCCGCCCTGATTCTTCCTTTGCTTCTTAAGCAGCCACAGCTGAGCAATCAGTGCTTCAGAATTAGCCTGCAGTGAACCTGTGACTTGACTCCTGTAAGCCTTGGACCTTGTACTCCAGCTATTCCTACTGAGGAACTCTGAAGCACTTGTGGACTCTGAACCCTGCTCTTTGAAAGACCCACTTTGCATGGACTTACGGTAACAGAGAAGAAGATCCTGATCTGTATTGGAGAGTGATTGCTGAGCTTGGATTACTCGGGCCCTGCTGTGTCTCCTGTTTCTGTGTCTGCAAACTGTGTGACTATTTCGCCAATTGTATGAAGAAATACAGGACTTTTCTATATCAAACCTGTGTCCAGTATGTTCATCGCACCCAAGCACAAACGCTAATGAACTGTCTCCCTACATTACATTTTCCCCAGGGCTTATTGGGGTACTCGCAACCGACCCATTGAAGTCTATGGGGAATGTCACTGGCAGCAGAATTTGGGTCCTTTGGCCCTGGGCGCCATCAAGGGAATATTTACAGGGATTTTAGTAACATTCGTGGATCCCCACCTGTGGTTTCTTATCAAAAAGCCCGATGCAGGTGAATTTCTGAGGGGATTTATTAGGCACTAGATGTTAAGTCCCCCACAGGTGGGACTGTTCCCTCAAAGTCTATGATGGTGCAGGGTGCAGATAATAAGCGGGTCACACACAAGTCAGTCTTTTTCCATACCTTTACTGATTTGTTGGAAAGGGTTTAAAATCCGAAGCTGGTTTAGGGTGGAGAAGCACATTCAGGTAATCGCTGAGCGGGTTTTGAGGCCTCCTTTCCCTTTTTGAAATGTAGGGAGTCCTAACTTGCAAAAAGTCAAGTTTAACTCCAGATTCAACAGCACCCGGGTCGACATTGTGGTAAGCCTTTTCTGTCTCTGAAATCAGATGTTTGGAAAGAACTAAGTCCCTATCGTGCACTTGCAAAAGTCCTTGTTCTCCCTGACCCCAAATTTGTATCAACGCTTAGGGCTACCCGTGACTTGAAGTCCAGCGGGTCTCCGGTTTTCTATCACTACCGTGAAGTACTAGAAAATGCTTCGGACCCGGGTCGTTTAAATTGAGTGAAGATGATCTGTCACCGAAAAAACTCTTTTTTTTTTCTCCCTGCCCTGTGCCCTGCCTCACCCTTAACATAAGCACGGGTAGCAGTAGGTGTAGTATCAGCTTTTCTTCCAAGCTCACTGAAACCCGCTCTCAGTTTTAATGTGTTCTGCAAGCTGTATCCCTTCCTTTTTTCCTTCAAAACTCTGTCCAGAGCAGCTCACAGGGACGTTTCCGTCAGACGTATACATGCGTAGCTCCAGAGTCACTTTCCGTTCTATAAACATAGGGGCTTGTTTTTGAGATAACAGTTAGTTGTAGCTCTGACTAGGGTAGAGTAATTTTCCCTTTTTACTGACTAGCCTCCACTTCATTCAAAGAAAATACATAACTCTGTCGGAACAGTCTCTTCCTCTCCCTCCAAGACCAAAACAAAACTCTGTCAGGAAAAACGTCTATCTGATCTGCTCTGCTGACAGGAACAAGTGGCTACGCTACGTCACACTGACTTAAAAAAGTCTAAGATGCCCTCTGAGGTCGTGTTGGGAAGTGTGCGGAATGAATATCAGGTTTCACAAATTCCTTATCTGGCATCCTCCTGGAGACATGTGTACCAAGCGCAGTGGGCCACACACATTGCCTCCGAGGACGCATATCCGGTGAAAATAGGCGAGGACCCCCCTCCACAAGGGCCCGGTCGTACCCTCTGCAACCACAATCTTTTCGCCTTGTTTCCTTTAATTTTCTCCTAAAACACATGTTATTGGCTAAAAAAAAAATAATATTATATGTTTTAATAAACCCATTCCAGCAAGCTTATCAGGACAGAATATTTTATTTTACATTATTAGTGTAAAAAGAAAAAAAGTGGAAAAAACCAAACTCCACAAATAACCCATGTTTTTTTTTAGTGTTTTTGGTTCATTTCCCCCATTCCTTTGATGGATGTTCAGTATTTTTAGTTGGAGTACACAATGGATTAAAAAATCCTTTTGATATGGGGCCAAACTTACAAAAAAACCCTTCCCCCCAATACCCCCACGTGCCCAAAAATTACGAATTCACCCTTTCAGCGGAGGCTTTTGGGGGCCGATTGTGCGTGCCCCTGGATTTTTTAATTTTAAATTTTTCCCTGTGATTGATATACAAAATGAGCATTATTTTTGTTACTAACCCGTAATTTTACCACAACCCCTTTATTACGAATTATCTGAGATAAACCCAGCTTAAAAAAAAAAATGCTCCCTTTTGCTTCAATGGGGGGCAAAAAACCCCATTTTTGGGGAGGATGCAAAGGCGTTATATGGTGCAAATTTTTTTCGAAAGGATTAAAGCATTAAAAGGGGTTTTTTCCATTGATGGCATTTTCCACCACGGATTTGTGGGGGGGGGCCTGTATTTATCTTAAAATTTATAGTCCTTTGTTTATCCATTAATTATTAAAAGGGAAAACTAAATAGGGAATGGTCTCGCTACTTGATGCTTTTAACCCCCCATGCCCAAACCCCATCCCAAAAGGGCTGAAGGGTTAAGCACCTGCCCCCTTTTATACCCTCCCCTCTAAAGTTCCCCCTTTTTTTTTTATCTACTGCCCTAGACTAGTTTTTTTTTTTTGGCAGTACTTTTTTTAAAAATAAAAAGCGATCATGTTTTTTTTTGTTGGATGTTTTCCCGTTCTTTTCCTCTTTTGGGCTATTTTTTGACAAAGGGCCCCCTTTTTTCCAAAATCCCCTTTTTTTACAGGCATAAAACCGTCAAAACCCCAAAGGGGGCGGATCCGGCATGAAATAAAAAAACTAAGCAACGGATTTTTTTTTTTGCTGGATCCGCCTGAATTTTTTGAACCCAAAAAAAGGGGGGTTTTTCCCCCCGGAGAACTGGAAAAAGTTAGTAGTATAGTAGAAAAGTTTTTTTTAAAAACCCCCCTTGATTTCCAGAAACGGATCAGACTTTTGCCGGTTTGAAAAAATCTGATCCGGTTCCAAAAAATTTAATTTTTTTTTTCCCCGGCCGCCTGGGGCCCCTTTTTTCGGGCCCACTTTTGGGGGCGGCCCCGGGGCAAAAAAAAAAAGTTACATTCCTTTTGCCCGGGCCCCCCGGGGAATGACTTTCCCCCCCTTTTTCCCGGGGGCAAAAAACCCTACAACGAATGCATCGGGCACGATCCGCGCAAATAAAGTCAAAAAAAAAAAAACGCATGGGTACCGGTCCTTTTTTTAAACCAACAGGGGGGGTTTTAAATCTATAAAAAAAGGGGGGGGAGTGTGAAAGAGGCCTAACCGACTTCAAAAATTTTTTTGGGGGGTTTTTTGGGGGGCAAGGGGGCCCTTTAGAACAAAAGGGAAAAACCCTGGCCCCCCCGTCCCCTGGAAAATTTCCTAAAGGGGGGGGTTTTTTCGTGCCTTTGCTATTTCCCTTATATCCCCCCAAAAACTGTCCAGCCCCCCCCCGGGGGGGGGGGAATGTAAGAAAAAAGGGAAACAAAAAAAACCAAAAAAAAAAAGGGGGAAAAAACAGACAAAAAAAAAAAAAATAAAAACCACTAAAAAATCACCCCCAAAAAACAAGTGAGATGGGGGGAATTTAAAAAGGAAAGGGAAAAAAACCAAACAGGGGGGAAAAAAAAATTAAAAAAAAAAAAAAACTCCAAGCAAAATCCCTGAGCCCCCAGAACCGGCTGTGAACTAATACTGGTGTAGGCTTTTTTAAAAAGAGGGGGGGCCAACACTGAAAAACTGAAAAAAACCAAAAAAGGAAAAAATTTTGGGGGTGCGTGAAATTTGACACGCGTTTTTGGGGGCCCCTCCTTGCAAAAACCCCAGACATTGACTCTCTGTGAAGACCCGAAGATGTTTCTTAATTTAATCTTCGACCCCTTTTTAATGTGAATCGTCAAAACCCCCCTTAAATAAAAATTTGCCTTTTCCCAGAGGGGGAAAGGGGTTTTTTACTATGCTACCTATTGGAAGTCAATCCCCAAAGTCAATATGGGCCTTTTTAAAAAACATTAAATATACGTAGAATAAAAACCAAAAACAGAATCTCAATTTTTGACATGGGGTTTAACCTGCTCATTGGGGTTTTTTTTGTTACATGAGCAGGGCAAAAACCCCCCAAAATCTTTGACCTTTTGTTCACCCCTTATCGAGTTTACATCTAAAAATTTTAGAAATTTTTAAAACCCAGTACTAAAAATTCTTTGTAATGATTAAAAAAAGGATAGGAATTTTGCAAAAATAGATTTTCCGAATTGGAAATTTTTTTGGGCATTAAATTTAAAGTCCATTTTAAATTTTTGTTTTAGAGGCTCCAAAGAGGGGAAGACCCAAAGAAATTTGTTTGGGGGGGGGGGGGGAAAAAATCAAAAAAAAGGACCAAATGGGAAGATGGTGAGTAAAGATGTTTTTTAAAAAAAAAACGGGGTTTAAAAAAAAGGTGATTTTAAAAAATGTTTTTTTTTTTGAAATCCCTTCTTTTTGCCCAAAAAAAAACAAGCATTTCCCCCAAAAATTTCCCGTTTTTGGGTTTTAAAATTGACAAAAAAATTTTTTTCGGCTATTTTAAAATTTTTTTTTAAATTTTTAAAAATTGCCCCCTTGAAATCAAAATAGGGATCTCTCTGGGAAACCCTTTTTTACTCAAAAATTGGGGGCCCTTAAATGAAAAAGGGGCCCCACCCCGGCCCTTTAAGGGCTTTTTTGGGGGGAAAATTTTTTTTGACCCTCGGGTTTTTTGCAGGTTTTGGGGGTTTTCCCCGGCCCCAAAAAGGGCCTTTAGGAAAAAAAAATTTTTCCCGGCTAAAACCCCTTCACCCCAAAAAAAAAAAACCCCCCCGGGGGGAAACCCCGGATAAAACCCCCCTGCTCAACACCAACGGGGGGCCCCAAAAAAACAAAAAAAACAAGGGGCCCCCAAAAGAATTCCTTACACCCAAAGGGAAAAAATTTGGGACCCCCCCCCTAAAAAGGGTAGGTAAAACCCAAAAACCCCTTTTAACCCCCTAAAAAAATAAAAAAATAAAAGCCTTGAAAAAAACAAAAAAAAACAAAACTTCCCTGTAAAGGGAATCCCGAGGGCTTTCCCGGGGGGTTTTTGACTTTGCCTCGGGTTTCCCCCTCCAATTGGCCTTTTTAATTTACGGGGCTTTTGAAAAACCTAAAAAAAAAAAACAAGACAATTTTTCTGGGGGGGTACATTGAGATATCAAAAGCGTTTTAAAAAAATTCGGGGGCCCCCCAATTTTTTTTTTTCTTTTAAGATGTTTGAAGAGGAATCATGCGCCTGAAAGGAGCAGCAGTTGAGAAAACCTTTTTTTTTTTTAAAAAACCCACAAAACACAAAATATCAGTCATTTTTTTTGGGTGCACATTCCCCCTTAAAAAAAAGAAAACAAAAAACTTTATTTTTTAAAATTTTTCCCAATCCTAGTCCAAGAGTCGGTCAAGGGGTTTTTTCCCTTTTCCCTCAGTAGTCACCAAACTTTTTTGTTTTTTTTAAATTTAAAATAGAAAAGCCCCCCCCAAAAAGACGGGGGATTATCCATTAATGGAATGCCCCGGTTTTATGGTTTCAAAAATGGGTCAAAAAAAATTTTAAATAAAATTTTTTTTTTTTTTTAATATTTTTTTTTTTTATTTTCAATTAATATGCTCAAATATTGACCCAACCCCACCAACGCACTGGGGCCCCCCATGTCTACCCCCATATAAATCATGTATAAACAAAAAACAATGTAAACCCTTTTACAATAAAAAGTAATAATAAAAATTGAATCTCGGGCTACTGTGTATTTGAGCCCTGGGTTTTAAGGAGCCAGTACAGAAGGTATCAGCAAAACTCATTATTTTTTCCCCTTCGGGGGGCCCATACGCTGGAATCGGATAAGGCTTAAGAAAAAAACTCCCCAAAAGGGGGAAGCTGCATGCAGGGTTCTTCTGCTCGGGGTGCGGCTTTAAACTTTTTGACTAGAAAAACTATTTCTTTTGGGTTTTAGGCCCCGGGGTTCCCCTTTTTTACTTGAATTTGGGGGTTCCCTGTTTTTAGATGGGGGAAAAAAACTAAAACCCAACATATAAAACCCCATCTAAAATTAGAAGAAAAAACTTAACCAAAAAAACGCCTTTGAGGGGGGGTAAAAAAACCCCAAAAAGAACTACCCAAAAAAAAAAAGTAAAAAACTAAAAAAAGATACACAAAAATGTAGGCGTTAAAGTAAAAAAAAAAAATTAAATGAAAAACGAAAAGTTTAAAAAATAACAAAAGGACGCAAGTTTAAAAAAAGTCAAAAAAAAAAAGGGAAAAGAAACAGTAAAAAGGGCAATAATTTCAATTTTTCCTAATAAAGTAAAACCCCAAGTAATTGTATGAAGAATAAAAAAATATAGAAGGGGGGAAAAAAAAGGGAAGCGAATGACGTCAGTTGAATTTTTAAGAATTTTATACCCTGGGATTTACCCACCCACATAAGAATTTTATCCCCCCTGTTTCCCCCAAAAAATGTTTCTGCACCGCAAAAAAAAAACCGAATTTTTCATTGCATTTGAAACAGCAAACTTTTTTGGCCCCATAAAAAAAGGGTTTAAATTTTTAGACAGCCTTTTAAAAGCCAATTTTTGTTTAACCTTTAATTGGAAAAATTTTTTTTGATCCTAAATACTTAAAAGGGTTTAAATTTTTTTATGGCTTTTGAGAAGACCAAAAAAAAAAAAAACCCGTTTTCCCACCCCAAAAAAAAGGGATTATTTTTAAGATTTAACAAAACACCACTTTCTTTTAGTTTTTCAAAAAGGGATTCCATAAAACTTGTGTATAAGCCGACCCGATAACTGAGGGGGCCAATTTTGCCACGAAAAAAATTAAAACTTTTGATCGAGATAAGCCGGGATGCATTTACCCCCCACCTTTTTTTGGTATGCATGGCTCCTTTTGGAACCTTGTATCAGGCTTTTTATTCCCCCCTTTTAAACATTTCTTATCCCCTCCGATCATGGCTTTTTTCCCCCCTCCTGTTGAGGGGGTCCTTTTTTCCCCCGTTGCATGGTCTTTTCCCCTCCCCTTTAATGCAGTCCCTTATTCCTCCTTATACGTGGCCCCCTTTTCCCCCCTTTTTATTTGGCCCCTACCCCGTCCGTATGCTGGCTCCTTATCCCCACCCTTTTTATGTAGGGGTTCTTAATTTCCCTCCTTGAAAACTGGCTTCTTATTCCCATCCTTGTTGCAGGGGGCCTTTTTTCCCCCCCTTGTCTGCCCTGGCTTCTTTTTGCCACCCTTTTCTTCGTCTCCTTATTCCTATTTTTGTCAGCTGGCCCCCCTTTTCCCCCTCCTTGCAGCAGGCTTCTTTTGCCATCTTTTTTGCATGGTCTTTTTCCCTATCCTTGTATGCAGGGGTTTTTAAACCCCTTGTATACGTGGCCCCCATGAGAAAAGAAAAAAAAAAATTTTTTTACTTCCCTTTTTCCGGTCCCCCCACAGCAAACTTGTTCGGTCCCCCACTCCTGCGGGGGCGTTCAATGCCACCTCTTTTAAAAGGGAATGAAATTCACCTCTCTCCAGCCCCTTGGGGGGTGAAGAGAGGTGAATATCCATTACCTTTAAAGAGTGGGCACCCGTGTTTTCTGCCAAAATCACTTTTTAAAAAATAAAAACCTGACAAATTTCAGTTGGTGGAAAGAAACAAAAAAAAATAAAAATTTAATTTAAAAAAAATTTAAAAAAGGTAAAAAAATAAATTTAGCACTATTTTAATTTTTTTAGAAGGACCTTTTTGGGAATTTTTAGACAGCTTTTGGGGAAAAACCAATATTTCTTTAAAATTTTTTTAAAACCAAAAATTTTTTCGATCCAAAATACCATAAGAATTTTTTTGTTATATTTTAAACTTGGGCCAATTTTTTTATAAGAGTGGGCCCCCACAAGCGTTTGGGTTTAAGCTTTAAGCGCCTCGAAAAGACCAGATTGCTGGATCCCCCCCCCTTTGATGAGGGAGGGAAAGCTCGCACGATAAGAATAAACCATCCTTTGGGTGGAAAAAAAAAAAAAAGGGACCCCGGGGGGAAAACAGGGGTCCCTGTGTGTTCTACATTTGGCACACGGTGGGGAAAAAAAAGTGTTCCCCCGGGGTGCATCGCCCCCAACGACACACGAGCGGGGCCGGGGCCGGGGGAAAAGCGTACGTAAGCCGCTGTCCCCCCCGGGGGTGGGGGGAAAAAAGGCCCCCCCCCGGAAGGAAACGTGGCGGTAAATTAAAGTAAAAAAAGGGTTTGGATGATGGGGGGCCCCCCAAAACCCCCCCCCTGCCCCCCGTTTGGGGGTTTTAAAAAACCCCCTCAAAGGGTTTTTTCCCCCCTGCGGGGGAGGGGGGGGGGAAAAAAGCCGCTTCAACACCACCGGGGGAAAAGCGGGGGACAGTAAAGTACTTCCCCGGCGGGGGGGGCCCTGCCACGGGGAACAGTGTGCACTTTTTTCCGTGTGCAGGTCGGCACGTTTTGCCCGGCCCGTGGCCGGTGAAAATTGGGGGGGGGTTGGGGGGTTTTCCCCCAAAACATGTGACATGTGGGAAGGGGGCCCTTCATTTTAAGGGTTTTTAAAGTTTATGTCTCCGTAAGGGGTGAAAACTGTTCAAAAACGTACCGGGACCCACCCGGGGGGAAAGGGGCATGTGAAAAGGGGCCTTTGGATGCACAATCGCACAAAAAAAAACCCCTCTAATAGCCCAAGGGCCCCCGGGGCAG
>JARQOD010000002.1:632459203-632502411 GCA_033576555.1 Oophaga sylvatica
GGCTATCAGGCTCACATAATTTGGCCATCTTATGCGCTAAGACTTCTCAATTTTTCATATTTCTAAGGTAATGATGTAATTCATTTTTCATATTTTTCATATTTCGTGTTTGCAAGCTATAGCGCTACAGTGTGCTACCTTTTCTTCTTGTATGTATATGAGTTGGTGACTCTAGGTTTAGCACCTGTTCACACTGAATCTAAGTTTGGATGTGCCGGCCAGTTTTTTGATATGTATTCATTTACCTTCTGCCTGAGCACTCCACCTGGTGGTCACAGGCCTTTTAATTATAGCTGCAGGTTCATCACCCCTCCACAGAGATGTAGATTTTAGTCTGAAAAGAGGATTCATAGGTTCCCATGCAGACAGACTTTTCTAAAGCGAGGATAGGCATTAGTTAGGGACCTGATATACGAGAAGAGCCTTGACGTGGCTATCAGGCTCACATAATTTGGCCATCTTATGCGCTAAGACTTCTCAATTTTTCATATTTCTAAGGTAATGATGTAATTCATTTTTCATATTTTTCATATTTCGTGTTTGCAAGCTATAGCGCTACAGTGTGCTACCTTTTCTTCTTGCAGAAAGGTAGAACTGTCTGTCATCAGCATAGAGGTGATACTGAAAGCCGTGAGACTCTATGAGCTGTCCCAGGCCAAAGGTGTAGATAAAGAAGAACAAGAGTCCTAGAACTGGACCTTGGGGGATACTGACAGATAGGGGTTGAGTTAAGTAGGTGGTGTGTGAGTGGGAGACACTGACTGTCCAGTCTATTAAGTATGAGGAGATCCAAGATAGGGTCAAGTCTGTGATGCCAAGACAATGATGATAGAGTCTGTAGTAAGAGGGAATAGTCCACTGTGTCAAAGGCAGATGCCAGGTCCAGGAGAAGGAGGAGGACAAGATAGCATCGCTTGTATTTGGCGGTTAGTAGGTAGTTGGTGAATTTAGATAGGGCAGTTTCAGTGGAATGGTGCGGTCATAAGCCAGATTGTTTGTGGTCAAAGAAGTAGCAAGAGGAGAAGTGGGAGGACAGTTCAAAATGGATGTGTTGTTATAGTAGTTTGGAGGCATAGGGGAGAAGTGAAATGGATGATAGCTAGATACAGAGGATGGGTCAAGGATGCACTTTACTTACCCTAAACTGTACATGAACATTAGTCACATTATATTATCTACAGTATGACACTAAGAAACACAACATGTGTGACTGGTGAGTGAGCGCTATCCAGCACTGTACTGGAGTTGGAGGATGTGATCCAGATAGAGACCCCCGATGTTGTGGCGGTGACAAAGGCTCAAAAGGTAGTAGGATGAGGCTGTGGAGAGAGCATGCGGGCATCTACTGCCACGGTGACCGGAATGGGCAGGAAGAGGCCTGGATGGAAGTATAGAAAGTGGTTGAACTGTGGCATTGACATGGTGAGTCCGCAGGTGCCCCATGTGACAAGACCAGGCTTAAGAGGAGAGTGTGAAGACCTGGGAGGCCCATGAGGTGGAAGCTTAGACCCAAGTAGTCTGTGAGGAGAGAGTGGTGATTTGAGAGTCCCATGAGAGGAAAACTGATATCCAAGTGGGGTTAAAGGCAACCAAATCCTGGGAGTAGGACCCTTACCCTCAACAGGCACCTCTGTGGTGGTTCGGTGATGAGCCGGAGCTGATGGCCCACTTAGGCCCAGAAATAGCAACATCTAAGGTCACCTATCAGTGGTTTTACAAGAGAAAGGACAGTATATTGTCCCAAAAAGGACTTTTATTTTAATGTCGCAGCAGCAATATACAGTAAAGAGCAAAAGGAAACAACGTTTTGAACGTTAGACTTTCATGTTCCATATCTAATTATCTAATTAACCAAGAGTAAGGCTTTGAAAGACGAAACGCGTCGGATGTTATGCTACTGGAGGAGCTGCCAATGTTTTATGTCTTATTTTATTTTTAATACCCTATTAAAAAATAATCTGTCACTTGCCATAAATATGCATATTTTTAACTGGTGTGACTGCTGCTGTTTTTTCTTTTGTACCTGCTCCTCTCCGTTCCTGAGATATAGGATCTTTTCCTCTCTGCAGTATACAAATCTAGCCTTATTAGTTAAGTGGGCGTGGTCATCAAAAGGTAAGTTGATGATAATCCCCAATTCGCTGACAAGACTAGAATTTTATATATATATATATATATATATATATATATATATATATATGTATATATATATATATATATATATATATATATATATAGGAAACAAAAAGGTCCATACCTCAGGAACAGAGAGGAGCAGGTATGAAAGAAAAATATCGCCACATCAGGAGAACAGCAGCCTTTAAAATACATTTTTATGGCAAGTGACTGTCCTTTTCTAAACAAATTTTTTAATATTTAAGACTATCGTTTTTTGAGCCCTTATAATATACTAGCTATGAACCCGTTCTACGCCCGGGGGGCAAGCATTTTTATTGGTATATGGTCTCCCATCCTGGCATGTGCTGCCCCCCTCCTATCCTGGTATGCATGTCACCTCTTATCCCTATCCTGGTATGCATGGTCCCCACACCCCCCAATCCTGGTATGCATGGTACCCCCTCATCCCTTTCTTGGTATGCATGGTACCTGCTCATCTGTATCCTGGTATTCATGGTTCCCTTACCCCCCAATCCTGGTATGCATGGTCCCCTCACTCCCCAATCCTGGTATGCATGGTCCCCTCACCCCCAATCCTGGTATGCATGGTCCACTCCCCCCCAATCCTGGAATGCATGGTCCCCTCACCGCCAATCCTGGAATGCATGGTCCCCTCACCCCCCAGTCCTGGTGTGCATGGTCCCTTCACCCCCCAATCCTGGTGTGCATGGTCCCCTCACCCCTCCAATCCTGGTGTGCATGGTCCCCTCACCCCCCAATCCTGGTGTGCATGGTCCCCTCACCCCCAATCCTGATGTGCATGGTCCCTCACCCCCAATCCTGGAATGCATGGTCCTCTCACCCCCCAATCCTGGTATGCATGGTCCCCCCTCCTCCCTATCGTAGAATGTATGGTACTCCCTCAACCCAAATCCTGATTTGAATGGTCCTCTCACCCCCCCCAATCCTGATATGCATGCTACACTTCACCCCCCTATCCTGATATGCATGGTCCCCTCACCCCCCTATCCTGATATGCATGGTCCCCTCACCCCCTATCCTGGTATGCATGTTACATCTCACCCCCCTGTCCTGATATGTTTGGTCCCCCTCACCCCTATTAAACTGCACACATACAAAAAAAAACATTTATACTCACCTTTCTTCCCTGTGCTCCAGCGCTGTCCCGTTCTGCCGGAGGCCGAGAGAGGAGTGTGACACCGGAGTACGCGCATGCCCATACCACGCTGTCCGACGCCATATTGCTGAAGACACACTGCAAATGTGTCTTCAGTAAAATGGCGCCGGATAGCGCTATGGCCAATTCCGACTCGCACTCCCGCCCCGGTCTCCAGCGAGAAGTGCCCCGGCAACGCTCCTCCCGCTCAGCTAAGTATGTAGGTATGGCGCCGAAGATCGCGGTATGCATTCAGTGTCTACGCGTACCGCGATCTCCGGCGCCATACATAATCCTCACCGCTGAATGCCGTCTTCTGTCTTGAGCCAGACTGTGCAGGCGCGTCGCGCTTGCGCAGTCTATAAAGGCTTCAGACAGAGTGACGCTTACAGCGTTATATTATAGATGAGAATAATTACAAATTTTAGTATTTTGGAGAAATACAAGTTAATGTTCAGCTCTTATTGTTTTAACCACATCAAACTTATATATTTGTGCTTTTATTTTCACATTGTTTTTTTTATGGTGTCCAGGATAAAATAACAGGTTTGTTTTGTAATTCAGTTCATTACAGTAGTGATTTTTTCATATTTTTGTCTTACATTATAAACTAATATTCCTAGAAAAAAGGGACATTTTATATATATACAGTATATATATAAACTGTACATACATGTTTTTAGCCTTTTTATTCTATATTCTTTATAACATTTATATTTTGTTCCACTAGGGCGAGTTAAATATCACTGAGAGAATAAATGGCAAAACCTTGACATAGGCAATGATGATGATGATATGACAAACTATGTGTTGACAGGATTTTTGGAGGCGCCAATTTTTCAAGTTGAAACTACTTCAGGAAACTTTCCTTTTTTGTGCTTTCTGCACATGGAGCCTTTTTGCTGACATTTCGGAGCAGAAACTGAGCAGAAGCTCAGGCTGTGATGGGGCTGGATGTTATACATCGGGTGTACTGGGGGTGAAAGAAAAGCTGGAAGGCAATGATCAAAACGTGAGTCTGATTACTTAGTTTCTTCCACATATTGTACATGTAAATTAGTTCCTTACTTATGGTTAGACATGACACAGTTAATATTAAGATATAAACCACAAGAGCTGAACTCTCAGCTCACTTACAAAGGAAATAAGTGTGTGGGCACAAATTACAACCAAGGTAAAAAATACCAAAGTAACTGAAGATCATTTTCATCAACTGGATGTGCTGCTTCATCTCTCTTTCTGATGATATATTGCACTGTATATAAAGTACAAAGGACAGCACACAAATGTGTTTTCCTGAAAATAAGACATGGTTTTAAATTATTTTTTACTCTGAAAGATGGGTTAGGGCTTTTTTTCAGGCAGTGTCTTATTTTTTTTCAATGAACAACAATCCACATTTATTCTTCAGCAACAAAAAAATATTTATGTCTCCATGGAGCCAGGGAATCGATGAGTCCCAACGCTGGCTTTCCTAAAGGTCTCTTGTTACAGAGGCATATCTCTTTTTTAATAGTTCACAATTATTGTCTTTCAAGCCATAATCCACAGGTCAAGGGGAAGGGGTGACGAGGTGAACCCAAATTGTTTGAATATTTATAGTTTATTCTTCAAAGTTTGCAAGTCAGCAAACTGAATGGCCTGGTATAATGTATAATCAACATATCAGCAAACAGTATTGTTCAGTGACCCTGCATCCCTGTTTTGCAAAGATAACAGTACAATAAGCCATAGGAGCTTACAACCATTCATCAATTTACAAATATCAATTCAACCTACAAGAAGAGTCAACATAAAGATAAGTAAGCCTCCTGGCTTACTGAAAATAGACGTCTTGTTAATTACGATTATATGCTGTGTCACCACACAGATGTATACACACACTGCGCATACACATGTATATCACACACACACACACACTGCACATACACAGGTATATCACACACACTGCACTGTTGTGAATGTGCTAGAAATGAATTCTGAGCAGAAGCTCCCTCTGGTGGTTACAAACAGTACTGAACTATCCAATGAAGATTGTGAAGATTGGCGATCAGGTGTTACTGACTGGTCTTATATAAGGGAGGTTCCCTCCCATCAGGGTTGCCGGTGATCAATTGTTCTGGTCTCATCTTTGATTCCTGTTCACTTTGTAGCTTGCTGTTTCGTGCCTGCATCTTCTGCTAACAGATAAGACATTTTCTTCTTTTAGTTTTTTGTGCTTGCTTTTTGCATTTTGTCCTGCACTTCTGTGGGGGTCTGCCGGGTCCCCTCAGGGGGCTTGTGCTCCTCTCAGTTTAGTTCAGCCACTGTTGTTTGTTCATTTGCCTTTTCCAGTTTTTTCAGTGGCTGCTGTTTAGTTTTGTTACACCAGAGAACTAATTTAGGTGGTAGAGGTCGTGTGATCTCAGTTTTTTTGTAATTAGTAGAGTTGGTACTTTTCAGGGTTTTTTGGGATTGCAGTAAGTGCCCTTCCTATCCTTTTCTATTTAGGAAGTTTGGGCCCCAACGTTTGCTCATACTATTTTCTGTCTGTGTCTGTATTTTCCTCTTGTCTAACCGCCATTACATGTTTGGGGGCTTTCTATGTTCTTTGGGGATCTGCTCCGGGGCAGATAGTTTTCCTCTTTCTGTCTTTAGGTGTAGTTAGCTTCTCAGGCTGTGACGAGGCGTCTAGGACCAACGTAGGAACGCTCCACGGCTGCCTTTAGTTGTGGTGGTTAGTCAGGTACTGCAATCCCATAGATTCCAACCTCTCTGGTGTATTTCCTTTTTTGCCTGCTCTCCTCAGCTACCAAATCATAACACTGCACATACATATATATATCTCACACACACTGCACATATACAAGTATATCACACACACACTGCACATACATATGTATATCTCACACTCACTGCACATACATATGCATATCACACACATAATACATATGTATATCTCACACTCACTGCACATACACAGGTATATCACACAAATATTGCATAAACACATGTATATACACACACACTGCACATACACATGTATATCACAAACACACTGCACATACACATGTATATCACACACACTGCACATACACATGTATATACACACACACTGCACATACACATGTATATCACAAACACACTGCACATGCACATTTATATCATACACACTGCACATACACATGTATATCATACACAATGCACATAAATATGTATATTACACACACTGCACATACACATATATATCACACACTGCACATACATATGTATATTACACACACTGCATATACACAGGTAGATCACACACATACTTCACATGCACATGTATATCACACAAACTCTGTACATACACATATATGTCACACATTCTGCACATACACATATGTATCACACACACTGCACTTACACATTTATATCACACATACTGCACATATACAAGTATATCACACACACTGCACATACACATGTATATTCATACACTGCACATAAATATACATGTAAACGCACACACTGCACATACTACACATGTATACCACACACACTGCACATACATAGACATGTATATACACACACTGCATATGCATATGTAAGCATTAATCACAGTTGACTAAATTGTTGGAAATTTTTAATATATGTAATACAATGTAATATATGATCTGGATAGTAGAGGGCAGTGGGGAGGCCGGAGTTGCAGCTCGGGGGTTTGGCAGTTGTTGACAGTTGCTAGGGGAGTCCAAGGAGAGAGTGAAGCTGCGCATCGTTGGAAAAAGTTCTGGATAGAGCGTTGCGACTCTGGATCTGTTTTTGATGACTCAGGAACACGTTGTTCGACTTGACATGATCCGACACAGTGAGGACAACCTAGGACACAGAATCTTGGGCTAGGCCACGTGAGGTCTTATTTATAAGAACTGAGATAAGCACTGCGTTAGAGAGATCGGCATTCCCTTAGGGCTTCAAGACGGCGCTTCTATCTCTAAGGACTTAGGGAAGACCTGCATTGGAGAGATCGGCATTCTCTAAAATTTTCAAGTCAGCGTTTCTGATTATTGAGGACTCAGTCTAGCAAGGACCCTTCTACTTCAGTCTCAGGATGTACCGGTACCAACTTACATCTGATTATATATGGGCATATATGAATAACTTTATAGAGATCTAGTCAGTTAGGAGAAAATGCCTCTTTGGTAGGAGACCAATACATCAAACCGGTGAAGAGAGGAAGCATCCACATATGGATCAGGATCAGCAGCTCCATCCTCACCTCTCAGTCTGATGTCCACCTCTGCGCCACCTATATACCACCGCCAGAGTCCCCCTACTTCAATCCAGAGAGCTTCGAGATCTTACAAAGAGAAGCCGCCCACTATCAGGCCCTGGGCAAAGTTCTCATCTTTGGAGACCTCAAAGCAAGAACAGGGAGAGAAAACGACTTCCTGACCACGGATGGGAACATCTACATATTTGGAGCAGAGAATGACGGCCAAGACTCAGTACACACAGAGAGAAACAGCTATGACAGTACAGTCAACAAAAGTGGTAAAAAGCTCCTGAACGTATGTAGAAGTTTAGGACTTCATATTCTTAATGGACGTACCAAAGGAGACTCTTTAGGGAGGTATACACTAAACTCCCATGTAGGGAGGAGTGTAGTAGATTATGCCATTACAGACATGAGCCGGGCAAATATCAGCGTCTTCATAGTCACCCCACAAACGCACCTGTCAGACCACAGCCAACTTCTTCTGTACTTGAAATCTACAGAGAAACCACCCACTCAAAAGCCACAGCATAGCGGCCTCTTCAACCGGCCTCCATCATATAAATGGTCCAAAACGTCGGCACTAAAGTACAAAGAGGCTCTCAGCAGACCCGAAATACAGCGGATGCTCCACCACTTCTACAACCACGAGTACCAGCCTAACCCAAAGGGAGTGAGTCAAGCTACAAAAGACCTCAACAATATATTCTATGCAATGGCCAGACTGTCCGACCTTAAAAAGTTGACTACAAGAGACCAAAAGAAAAACAGACCAACGGTTGGTTTGACAGAGAATGTAAAGCCGTACGGAAGACCCTGAGAACAGCCTCAAACAAGAAACATAGAGACCCCAACCACCCTGGTCTGAGGGAAGCCTATGAAACCATACAAAGACAGTACAAAACCATCCTCAGGAGGAAGAAGCAGAGTTACATCTCTACCAAGCTTAACCAACTCCAAGAGGCTCTTCAAGACAATTCCTTCTGGGAACTATGGAACCACATGGGCACAAAAGACAAGAAAAACAACATCCATATCCAAAATGGCAACATCTGGCTCCAGTACTTCAGAGACCTCTATAAAGACATCCCAAAGGAAGAACTAAACCAAAAACAGGAAAACATAATGGCAAAACTAAAAGCAATGGAGGAAAAAGTAAAAAATTTCCAAAACCCAGTGGATACACCTATTACATTACAGGAAGTAGCAGAGAGAATCTCTTCCATAAGATGTAGAAAAGCCGGTGGCCTGGATGGAATCCTACCAGAAATACTGAAGTACAGCCCACCAGAAATACAGGCTGCAATGGTTAAACTTTTCAATATTGTGCTAAGTGCCAGCTACTTCCCTCATACCTGGAACCAAGGCCTCATCACACCCATCCACAAGAATGGGGACAGGTATGACCCAGCCAACTACAGAGGCATATGTGTCAGCAGCAACCTGGGGAAACTGTTCAACAGCATCCTGAACAAGAGGATCCTCAGTTTCCTCACCGAACATAACGTCCTCAGCAAGAGCCAAGCAGGTTTCATGCCAAACCACCGCACCACTGACCACATCTATACCCTGCACAGCCTCATTCAGAAACACGTCCACAATACAAAGAACGGGAAGATATACGCCTGTTTCGTGGACTTTAAAAAGGCCTTTGATTCGGTGTGGCACCCGGGCTTATTCCTGAAACTGCTGGAGAGCGGAATAGGAGGAAAGACCTACGATGTTATCAAAAGCTCCTACACCGAGAACCTCTGCAGTGTGAGTGTGAACGGTAAAAGAACGGCTTATTTCCAGCAGAGCCGTGGAGTCAGACAAGGCTGCAGCCTAAGTCCAACGCTCTTCAACATTTACATCAACGAGCTGGCTACCGCTCTGGAATCTTCCACAGCACCAGGTCCCACCCTCCACGACACCCAGGTGAAATTCCTGCTGTATGCAGATGACCTGCTGCTTCTGTCACCAACCGAGAAAGGCCTCCAAGACAACCTGAAAATCTTAGAGAAATTCAGCTCCACCTGGGCACTACCGGTCAACCTAAAGAAAACCAACATCATGGTGTTCCTGCTACACTGCTCCAAATACTCAGCAGTGAGGGACACTCACTTCAGGAGACTCTCACATCTCTTCCCGGATTTCATCACCATGAAGGAGGAAGAGAAAACACATATCTTGCTGGGGGAAGAAGAGAGAGCAGCGGAGATAGCAGCGCGGTATGTGAGCGAATGTCATAGACTGCGAGAAAGAGAACTATGATATGCCATGGACTTCTATAGCCCCCACCCCGGATCTGCCCCCATCACCCCTCCCTATGCCATGGACTTTTATAGCCCCCACCCTGGACCTGCGCCCCCATCACCCCTCCCTATGCCATGGACTTCCATAGCCCCCACCCTGGATCTGCCCCTACTCAACATCCATATCCCTATCCCCCTTTTGTACACTTGCTTTGGCAAAACTAATGTGTATTTAGTCCTGCCAATAAAGCTTCTTTGAATTTGAATTTGACACTTCAAAAAACTGCTCTGAGAAGGAAATCGCTAACGTACCCCTGGCATAACACTGTCGTTTTATGGACTTAGGCATAGAAAGGGTTAATGGCATTGTATTTTCATTGCATATAACTGTTAATTCTGTTAACTGTACCTGCGCATACTCTTAGTCTGTATTATTTAGAGTAACTGCTGTCTTTGTATGTGTTATTTATACACTGTTCACCTGCCATCCTTTCCTTTGTTTTTTATAAACTGGATAGTAAATATTTATATTATCTAATCTTTAGGCGTGTCTGCTGATTGCTGCTGTACCCCTCGCCCTGAGGCCGTCCCTCGTCCACAATACACATGTATAACACACACTGCACATACAGTCCATACCAGCCTGTCTAATCTTAAGCTCCTATAAACTCCCGCAGTTAAAGGACCTTTGGTGACATTATGGTCACATGACCGTGATGTCACCAAAGATCCTAAATCTTAACCTTTGAATAGAAACTCTGAGGGCCCCTTAGAGAGTGGGGACCCTGGAAATTCCTCAGTTTCCTCTTCTCCCCTATAATGCTGGTCTGGACTATAGCTAGGGCTTATTTCTGGAGTAGGGCTTATATTTCAAGTATACACTAAAAATCCTATAAAATCAAGCAAGGTCTTCTTTTTATGGAAACATGGCAGCTGCTTAGGACCAGTGAACTTTAGTGGCATAAAATATAATAAAATTGTCAGGCTGGTTAGGCCAAACTCTGCCCACTTATCAAAAACTTAGCAGAACTATCTGAGAAGGAAGGGAAAATGGCAAAAATCGTAAGGCATCTTTGTAGGAAACGCGTGAGTGAGAAGAAATTGAAATGATGGATATGTAACTTGTAAAGCAAGGCTTCTCCTGTTGGTATTTCTTCTTATGAAAGAAAACCGTGAGCACAACCTGAATGAAACTGGTGCTTTAAAGTCTAGGTTCCCACACCGGGTACTAATAATGAAAAAAGGCTTAAGCACTCAACTTAAAAGGTTTATTAGTAGTATCTCCAAACGTTTCGGTCAGAAAAGACCTTCATCAGTGACTACTTATTTTTATATAGAAGATTGTCTCCTAAAAAGGGGAGAGGTGCGTGCCCCAAGGAAAGTGTGCTGCTTAAAGACAAACGTAGCTTATAAGAATGCTCAGTAGAAATATCCAGTGACTAAGCTTGCGGTATCCACCGCTATGTAGACTGGAGCTCTGCCAGGATGCTGTCTGAGCCTGCTGATTTGATTTCCATGAGTATGTGGGGCCGTAAGGAGGGGACCCTCAGCCAGTGCTCTGACCTGTCTGAACGTGATATAGAGAGACTGACCTGTAAGGACGTGAATGCGGAAGCCTCGGTGTCTGGAGTAGGCTTCCCTCAGGAAAGTGCAGAAGCGTTAACCCTTGGTGTCGCTCCTGACAATCCAGAGGCAGTGACCCATGCATGCAGCCCTGGTTCCCGTGGTGACAAGCCAGGGCTCCTGAGGGTGGCAGAAAGACTTCCCAGTCATTCCCGCTGAGAGTCTGGAAGCTTTAGTACAGAGATTTAGAGCAGGGAGATTCAGGTTCTCAGCGTAACCCCAGAGTTCCTGTGTCCCAGGAGTAAAGACTTTGGAGACTACAAGAGCCGCTGTTGACGGCGTCTACGTTGGAGGAGACAGACTCTTCAATCAAGGTTTCATCGAACTGATAAGTCCAGAGAATACCTTATCTTCTTCTTCTGTTGTTTAATGAACTGCTGCTAAATCTTGCTTAGCTTTAGTGCATTTCTAAATTACGTTGATTCCCCTTTTTCTTCTCCCTGCGAGGAGATATTTTCGTCTGTAAATAAATCCTTCAGTTGTTGATCTGCCTCTGGTCAGTGGTGACATTATTGGTTCCTGCATGATTATTACGATTTTACAGTTACAGTTGCTAGATGAGATACGTATTAAGTGTTGCAGTTGATATTGTCATGTATAGTGTACAGTTCCTATAGCGTCTTGTGCTTGGGTGCGAGGAAAACACATGAGACATAGGTTGATATGAAATGACTTGTATTACTTCATACAAGCATGCAGAAAAGGTCACACAGTTTGCAGGAACAGAGGCAGGAGAACACAGCAGGCCAGAGTAACTTCAAGCTCTACAATAACTCTCCAAGCAGGTTCAGGATCTCTTCTCTGTACCGTAATTCCTCTGCAAACATGGATTCACCAGACAGCAGGTTTCCAAAGTCCAAAAGTGTTCCAAAGTTCCTCAGTAGGAAATAGCTGGAGTCCAAAATCCTAGGTTTCCAGGAGTCAGGTCACAGGCTGACTGAGGCTTGATTCAGGAGCACTGACTGTTCAGCTGAGGCTGCTTAAGAAGCAAGAGGGAGAGAATCAGGGCGGGAACATGAAAACTGGAAACTCCATATTAACTGAGGGCAAGAGCTGCAGAAAGACAGAAAGCAAAATGGCCGACGGAAAACTGAGTTTCAAGGAACATGTCAAAAGAGACAAAGAACCTTACATTACTCCCCCCTTAAGGACAACCTCCGGTTGACCTCAGACCAGGCTTGTCAGGGTACCTCTGATGAAACTGGCGGAGCAGGCGAGGAGCATTTACATTATTGACTGGTTCCCATGAGTTGTCCTCCACTGGGTAGCCCTGCCATTTAATCAAATATTGCAACTGATTTCTGTACAACCTGGAATCTAGAATCCTTTCCACCATAAATTCTTCCTGACCATCGACCAGCACTGGGTCAGGGCAAGGAGAAGAGCGTCCAGGAAACGTATTGGGTGTTGCAGCCTTTAGTAGGGATACATGAAAGACAGGGTGGATTCTCATAGTTCTGGGCAGTTGAAGACGACAAGCAACAGCACTTATAATCTTACTGATCTTATAAGGTCCAATGTACTTATGTCCCAATTTAGACGATGGAATCTTTATTTTAAGATTTCTGGTTGACAGCCAGACCAAATCTCCTACCTTGAAAGCTGGTGCAGGTTTACGAAATTTATCTGCTGCTTTCTTGTACCTTTCCTGAGCCAATTCTAGATTTTCCTTTAGAAGATCCATATTCTTTTGTAAAGAAGTGATTCTTTCAGCCACGGCAGGCAAGGGCGTATCTATGGGAAATCGAGGAAGAATGTTAGGATGATAACCTAGATTGGAGTAAAAAGGAGACTGCTTAGTGGAGGCGCTCTGAGAGTTATTATAAGAGAACTCAGCCAGTGGAAGTAGATCCACCCAATCATCTTGTAGGTGGCAGATAAAGCAGCGGAGATACTGCTCCAGGGTCTGATTGGTTCGTTCTGTCTGTCCATTAGTCTGGGGATGAAAAGCAGAAGAAAGGTTTACTTTAATGTCCAATGCGGCACAGAAATTTTGCCAAAACCTTGAAGTGAATTGCACCCCTCGATCCGAAATGACCTCATCCGGTACTCCATGTAAGCGAAACACATTCTTAATCATCAAGTCTGATGTCTGTTTTGCAGTGGGTAAGCCGACACAAGGGATAAAATGAGCTGCCTTTGTTAGACGATCAACCACCACTAGAATGGTGTTCTTCCCTTGAGAGGTTGGTAACTCCACAATGAAGTCCATAGAAATGGATCCCCACGGGCGGGACGGGTGGGAAGAGGTTGTAACAGACCAGTTGGTGAGGAGCGAGGTGTTTTGCATCTTGCACAGACTTCACATGAAGTGACATAGTTTAAAACATCTTTCCTGTAAGTGGACCACCAAAAGAAACGAGAAAGAAATTCTTGTGTCTTTAGAATTCCCCTATGCCCGGCTATCTTGGAATCGTGGATGAGTTGCAATACTCTCAATCTGACTGTTTCAGGTATATACAGACGTTGTCCCTGAATCCACACACCATTCTTAAAGACAAGACTTACGTCCCTTGGGGGTTGAGCCAACAAAGAATCCGCATGGTATGCTTCCTTGATGTCCTTAAGTAGGTCTTGATTATGAATCACTCCCAGGAATCTAGAGTCAGGAAGAATAGTCTTAGGAGGAGTAAGTGGACGTGTCTCTGCTGAATGAATCCTAGAGAGTGCATCAGCCTTTCCATTGCGCGATCCTGGTCTATAAGAAATTACAAAATTAAATTGGTTTAGGAAAAGATTCCAGCAGGCCTGGCGAGGAGTCAGGCACTTAGCCGACCTGATAAATTCAAGGTTACGATGGTCTGTCAGGACGACTATTTGCTGTGCAGCTCCCTGAAGAAGGTGTCTCCATTCCTTGAAGGTGGCAATAATGGCCAACAATTCTCTATTGCCCACATCGTAGTTCCTCTCAGCCGAAGACAACTGCTGGGAAAAGAAGGCACAGGGATGCAAGACATTCTTCTCACCTGTTCTCTGAGAGAGTATAGCTCCAACGGCACAGTCTGAAGCATCCACCTCTATTATGAAGGCAAGCTCGGGGTTGGGATGTACTAAGATAGGTGCGGTGGTAAATTTATCCTTTAAACAGGAAAATGCTTCCTGAGCTTGCGGGGTCCAGGAGAACCTAGACTGTTTCCGGGTAAGTTGGGTGATAGGTGACACTACCTCAGAGAAATTCCTAATGAAACGTCTATAGAAGTTAGCAAACCCGATGAAGCGCTGCACCTCCTTCACATTTCTAGGAATTGGCCAATCCTTGATGGCTTGGGTCTTGCTTCCATCCATACTAATCCCTTGCGTAGATAGTACATACCCCAGAAATTGAATTTCGGTCCTATGGAATTCACACTTTTCAAGTTTGATGTAGAGATGGTTTTGTCTTAGGCGTTCTAAGACCATTCTCACATGTCCATGATGTTCCTCTGTGGAGTTAGAAAAAATTAGAATATCATCCAGATAAATCACCACAAATGTATCTAGGAGATCCCTGAAGATGTCATTCACCAAGTGTTGGAAAGTGGCTGGGGCGGTACTCAGACCAAAAGGCATAACTAGATATTCGAAGTGTCCATAGCGTGACCTGAATGCAGTCTTCCATTCATCCCCAGGTCTAATACGGACCAAGTTATAGGCCCCACGGAGATCCAGTTTAGAGAAAATTTTGGCATGCCGCACTCTCTCCAACAACTAAGGGATTAAAGGCAATGGATAACGGTTTCTAATAGTAACCTTATTGAGTTCCCTATAGTCTATGCAGGGTCTCAGAGATCCATCTTTCTTCTTCACAAAGAAGATGGGTGCACCTGCGGGAGATGAAGAGGGGCGTATGAAGCCTTTGGCTAGATTTTCATCTATGTAGTCCTTCAAAGCTTTTAGCTCGGGCCCCGCTAGGGGGTAGATCTTACCAAAAGGTATCTCGGCTCCAGGCAATAATTCGATTGGACAATCATATGGACGGTGAGGAGGAAGCTGATCAGCGTTCTTCTTGTCACATAAATCCACATAGTCCTGGTATACAGCTGGTAGTTCAGGGACTGACATGGTTCCTTTAGGAACAGAGCAAGCTTAAACTCCTTGACTCATCTGTTTCTCCGGAAAGTGTAATTCCTTGGTTTCCCAGTTAATCGTAGGATTCTGCGCCTGCAGCCATGGTAGCCCTAGAATAATGGGAAAGTGGGGAGAAGAGATAAGCATAAAAGACATTTTCTCCTGATGATCTTTACCCATAAGGACCCTCAAAGGCTCTGTTTCCTGATCCACTGGTCCAGAGGTCAGCAGGGAGCCATCCACAGTCTCCATCTGTACTGGAGTAGCCTTCTTCACTGAACGTATCCCCTGTTTCAGAGCAAAGGAGATATCCATAAAATTTCCACTTGCTCCTGAGTCGATCATAGCAGAGCTAGACACCCAGAATGAGTCCACCCAGAGTTTGATGGAAAGGAAGCAATGAGAATTATTTCTTTTACAACTCAGCTGGGACACCGCTGAGGAAACTTGAAAAATTGCAGCGTTTATACCGTCATTGTCCCCAGAACTAACAGAGTTTAAGTCCGAAAAATCAAGATCTCTTGCAGCAGATCTCTCTGGAGTCTGAGGCTCGGACATGACAGAGCTCCTCTACCAACACTCACAGTGAATGACTGCTGCAGTAGTCTTACGAGAACGGCTGGGGCAGTTTATAATGAAGTGCCCTGACTTACCACAGTAAAAACATAGATTTTCCTTTATACGATGTTCTTTGCGTGCATCACTAACCCGTCTTTGTAAAGAGTCCACCTGCATGGGTTCAGGTTCTGGTTCCCTTGTGATCCTACTCAAAGGTTCCTTAGCTGAGGAGGGAGGTAGGAAAAGGTTAGTGCGATTATTTTCGAACCATCTCTCTTGTCTGCGTTCAGTCAGACGAGCATCAATACGGATACAATAGTTAATAAAGTCACCTAATGCAGTGGGAGGGTCGGCACGAGCAAGTTCATCCTTAATCAGTGGAGACAACCCTTTCCGAAAAATAGATTTTTTGGCGGAAGTGTCCCAAGTGGTATCAAGAGCCCATCTCCTGAAATCCAAGGCATATTCAGCTACTGAACGCTTACCTTGGCGCAAAGTTAACATGGCTGCTTCAGCTGTTGCACCTCGATTGGGGTCATCAAACACCTGCCCCATGGCTGAAATAAAAGCATCAAGGTGATTCAAACAATCATCCTCAGTCTCAATCAGAGGGTTTTCCCACATCAAAGCCTTATTGGTAAGCAACATGATTATAGTAAGCACTTTGGATCGTTCAGTGGGAAATTGTGAAGCATGTGCAGAGAAAAATAGATTGCATTGGTTAATAAATCCCCTGAATTTCTCACATTCACCGCCAAAACGAAAAGGAGGTAACTTGGGGATCCCATAACTCGGGGTTATGGCAGGAGCCTGGACTCGTTCCTCTAGAGCCTCAATCCTGGCTCGTAATTCCTGAGTAGTTTGTCCAAACACTTGCAAATTATGATTAGTGAGGTCCTGTAGGCTTGCAAAACGGGTCTTTAAAGTCTGTACATCTGAAAGGATTGTATCAGTCACTCCGCAAAGTTCCTTTATGCGAGCCTCCATCTTCCAGATCTTTTAAGGCAGAAGTGCTGGAAGGAGAAGAGGAAAGAAAAAAAAAAAAAAAAAACAATAGTGTTTACCTGTGGTAACACTCCAGAGTAACATTTAAGGGAATGCGCTCACCTGGAATGGTTGTGAGAAGTCACAACCACTGTCATCACAGAAGGTATTAAACGGACATCTGATATCCACAGTCACAGCAGACACGGCTTTCCCAGACCCAGCAGACACTAAACATTGGCTCCTGAATCTTGTCATGTATAGTGTACAGTTCCTATAGCGTCTTGTGCTTGGGTGCGAGGAAAACACATGAGACATAGGTTGATATGAAATGACTTGTATTACTTCATACAAGCATGCAGAAAAGGTCACACAGTTTGCAGGAACAGAGGCAGGAGACACAGCAGGCCAGAGTAACTTCAAGCACTACAATAACTCTCCAAAGCAGGTTCAGGATCTCTTCTCTGTACCGTAATTCCTCTGCAAACATGGATTCACCAGACAGCAGGTTTCCAAAGTCCAAAAGTGTTCCAAAGTTCCTCAGTAGGAAATAGCTGGAGTCCAAAATCCTAGGTTTCCAGGAGTCAGGTCACAGGCTGACTGAGGCTTGATTCAGGAGCACTGATTGTTCAGCTGAGGCTGCTTAAGAAGCAAGAGGGAGAGAATCAGGGCGGGAACATGAAAACTGGAAACTCCATATTAACTGAGGGCAAGAGCTGCAGAAAGACAGAAAGCAAAATGGCCGACGGAAAACTGAGTTTCAAGGAACATGTCAAAAGAGACAAAGAACCTTACAGATATACTGTTTTATGTTATATTATTTACCCCTGACGGTAGATATAACAGGCTTAGCAAATCATTTTATGATAAGATTAGAGTCTTGTGTTTTCAATCAATAGGATGATCAGATGTGAGTTGTTGAACTGCTTTATTTAATATGGATTTGTACTTTCAACAAACTTTGTATAAATTAAAAGTATAGGCAAATATTAAAAAAACTTTCAAATACATCTTATCAGAGAAATCTGTTGCCTTCACAACTTATTACACAGTGCTTCTCCTTCCTCCTGCCTCCTGGTACAGCTTAAACACCTTAAACGAGAGATGATTCAGATCAGACAGGTCAGTTCTGCGGTGTAGTGTCCTCCATGTTGCTGCTGCTGCCTTTGTCTGTGTGCTAATATTAAATGAAGAGCAGGAAGATCCCTATCTGTACTTTGCTGTGTAAAGGGTATGCCACACTAAACAGCATCGCTAACGAGATCGCTAAAAAACGTCACTATTTAGCGATCTCGTTAGTGACGTTGTTGTGTGTGGCATGTACTAACGACGTGGTCCCTGCTGTGATCCTGCTGTGATCTCGTTCATCGTTCTCATCGTTCCGGACCCTATTTTTATCGTTGGCGTCCCGCTGGTGAGTATATATCGCTGAGTGTGGCACCTTTTTGTTAGCGATGTGCGGTGTTTTTGTACCGCCAAAGTCGTTAAGGAGATCGCTAACCGCGATAGCGTCCTTAACGACATCGCTAAATTAGTGCGCTACTAGCGATATTAAAACGATCCCGCTAGCGATCGCATTAGTATGCGTCGTTATCGTGATCGCTAGCTGGAGCGTTTATTGTGGCAGTACCTTAAGAGTTAAATCACAGCTAGTTTCCCCCACCTCCTCCAACTCCCACAGATCCCACAGATTGCAAGTTAGAGATAGAACATGGAGAGAGGATAACTAGTAAAAGTGCAGAACACAAGTCATAGAAAGGCCAGAAATAGTGTACTCACACAGGACAGCTCATTACTTGACAGTACAGTTATGTTTTACAGATCAGAGATCTATCAAAGTCTGATTTCCATAACATTTGTGAAGAGTATTATGGCATTAACAAAGGAGGACCTTAGTAGAAGAGTTGTTGATGCTCATTAGACTGGAGATTGTTAGAAAACCTTCTCTTTAGAGGTTGGACTCCACTAATCCACAGTCAGACAGATTGTTACATACAGATAAAATTCAAGACCATTATTACACTTCCCAGGAGTGGTTGACCAACAGAAATCACTACAAGAGCAAATTGTATATTAGTCCATGATGTCACAAAGGAACCCAATGTAACCTCTAAACAACTGCAGGTCTTTCTCATATTAGCTAATGTTAATGTTCATGAGTACACATCAGGAGGACACTGAACAACAATGACGTGCATAGCAGAATTGCAAGGAGAAAGCCACTTCTCTCCAAAAAGAACATTGCTGTCCGTCTGCAGCTTGCTACAGATCAGCTGGACAAGCCAGAAGGCTACTGGAAAAATGTTCTAAGGAGAGATGAGATAAAAAAGAGTTTTTGGCTTAAATGAAAAGCATTATGCTTGAAGAAAGAAACTGTCATGCTGGTGGAACGTGGACCCACTGTGCCATAGGTTCGGGCTTACCATGGAGGGGCATGGCTAAGTGACTACCTGGTTTTCACTAGAGCCCCTGATGGAGGAGTCAGGCTTGAGCTGCAAGTAGCCACCAGGTACTACTTCAGGGTAGTCCTCGGTACTGCAGCAGCTGACCCCAATAGTCAAGAACGCAAGTGTGGACTCACAGTCACAGGCAGCACAAAATTAAGTATCACGGGTACAATGGATATTGGGACCAATTCAGGTGATGTGGATAGAACAGGATCATCAGATGGGACAGACTGTAGTACTGAGTCAACAGTGCGGGTTCTGGGACACTAGACAAGACGGACTCAGGTGCTGGTTCAGACAGGGTGGATTCTTGTACAGGTATTGACAGGATGGGTAACAGCTTCAGATGCTGGTTCAGATTAGATGGATTCTGGAACACAAAAAGGGAATGCTGGGGCAGGTACAGATTGGAGGGGTTTAGGACTTAGGATCAGGTTCAGACAGGATGTGTGTTATGAATGTGCTGGAGATGGTTTCTGAGCAGAGGCTCCCTCTAGTGGTTGCAGACAGTACTGAACCTCACAGCGAGGAATGGCAATCTGGGATCACGGACTGGACTGATATAAGGGAGGTTCCCTCCCATGATGGTCGCCGGTGATCAATTGTTCTTGTCTCAATTGTGGTTCCTGATTCATTTGGAAGTTTGCTGAGTCTTGCCTGCATCTTCTGCTTTCAGATAAGATATTTTCTGCTTTTATTTTTGTGCTTGCTTTTTGCATAGTTCCCTGCACTTCTGTGGAGGTCAGCCGGGTCCCCTCCTGGGGCCTGTGCTCCTCTCAGTTTATCTGTAGCCACTGTTATTTGTTAATTTGCTTTTTCCTGTTTTTTCAGTGGCTGCGGCTTAGTTTTGTTACACCAGAGATCTGATATAGGTGGTAGAGATCGTGTGATCTCAGGTGTTTTTGCAATCAGAAGAGTTGGTATTTTTTAGGGTTTTTTTTGGATTGCAGTAAGAATCCTTTCCTGTACTTTTCTGTCTAGACAGATTGGGCCCCAGCATTTGCTCATTCTATTTTCTGTCTGTGTCCATGCTTCTTCTTGTCTAACCGCCATTACATGTTTGGGGGCTTCATATTTTCTTTGGGGATCTGCTCCGGGGCAGATAGCTTTCCTCTTTCTGCCTTTAGGTGTAGTTATCTCTCAGGCTGTGACGAGGCATCTAGGATCAACGTAGGAACGCTCCACGGCTACCTCTAGTTGTGTGGTTAGTTCAGGTTACTGCAATTCAATAGGTTCCAGCCTCTCTGGTGTATTACTGTTTTTGTTTTTTTCTCCTCAGCTACCTAAACATAACAGATGGGCTTAGGAACAGGTTCAGGAGCAGGGAATTGACAACAGACTAGAGGTTGCAAACACTAACAACTAACGTTGCCCAGGCACCTCCCTACAGGGGAGGGTGCCTTAAATACTTAATGACTCCCATTTTTTGGCTTGGGGAATTTATAAGAATGTGTGCACTTTAAGAATCAGGGAGTGTGCACATGAACCCTAAGTTCACCACCAGGAGACCTGCATGAGGTGGGCATACCCTGGGAGCAGGAAGCCGCACCAGGAGAAGGAGAAGCCACCGAGTGGATGTGGCAGTGAATATGTCGGCGTTTCTACAGGGAGGAGGGGAGGGACCATGCAGGGTTGCCAGCACTGGTGTTACATAAACCCCTTACCATCTGTGAAGCATGGCTGTGGTAGTATCATGGTTTGGTCCTGTTTTGCTGTGTGTGGGCCACGACGGCTGCTATTATTGATGGAAAACAATTATTTCCGAATTATGCCAACAAATTCTAAAAGAAAATGTCAGGATGTCTGTTACAAGCTAAATCTTAAGAGAACAAGGTTCATGGTTAAGAAAATGATGAACGGTTGCAGAGGATTTGAGTGAAAGTTTTGAAATAGCCATGTCACAGTCCTGATCTAAATCCTATAAAGATATCATGGAGGGACCTGAAGTGAGCATTTAATTCAAGAAAAACAATATAACAGAGGTGAATCTGTTTTGTAGGGAGAATTAAGCTAAATTTCCTCAAAGCCGATGTGCAGGACTAATCAGCAGTTACTGGAAACGTTCAGATGCAAATTTTTTTGGCACAAGAGGTCACATCATATACTGAGAGCAAAGGTTCACATATTTTTGCTGCACCCAGACATGGGATATTGGATAATTTTCCTTATAAAAAAATATCCTTAAAAAAAATCAAAGTCTAATATTTTTGACTCATTTGTTTCATTTGGTTCTTTATCTACTTTTAGGACTCGTGGATATTTTATGTAGCTTTAGGCAAAAATTATTCTGAAAATTCTGCACCAAAGTCCATAAAATTGGTTGTGGATCTGCTGCATGCTCCCTTGGCTTCTGGTGAAAATGCCATGTAAAGAATTGTATCAATATGTGTGATTTTACAGTAATGGCACCTGTAAATGTGTATTAGGGCAGGGACAGGCTGCCGTATTTCTCGTGTGAGATTTGCATCGCACTGCACGGACTGGCCTGGCACCTCTCCGAACCTGAGCAAGGCAGTGTGATGGATTACTACGCAGCTGTCAAGCTCAGGTCAGGAGAGCCTACAGCCAGTACGAGGTTTACGAGGCGATTGTCGCACGAGAAATACAGCAGTCTGTCCCGGGCCCTTAGGCTATTAGTAGTGGAGTTTTTTGTGCAGATTGTGCATCCTAAGGCCCCTTTCACATGTCCGTGTCTCCGTGTAGTGACGGTACGTGTAGTGACAGTTTTCACACATACCGGAGACACTGACACATGTAGACCCATTCAAATGAATGGGTCTATGCACATGTCAGCATGTTTTCACGGACCGCAGACATGTCCATTTTCACACGGACACACAGCCTGCAAAACGTGCCGCACACGTGCACACGGAGAACAGTGCACACTGTCCTCCGTGTGCACGGACAGCCGCCGGGGAAGTAGCGCTACTGTAAGCCGCTGTCCCCCGGCGGCTGGTGTTGAAGCTGGCTGTCATTCTCCCCTGCCTGCCTGCGAGCAGAGGAGAACCATGAGCGGTATATTAAAGTCCGAACGACAGCAGGCGGGGGCTTTTGGGACTGCTACCCCCATCATCCGACACCTGTTGTCGTTTAGACTTTAATATACCGCTCATCGTTCTCCTCTGCTCGCAGGCAGGCAGCTTCAACACCAGCCGCCGGGGGACAGCGGCTTACAGTAGCGCTACTTCCCCGGCGGCCGCTCGTGTGTCCGTGTGGTGCTGATGCAGCACACGGGTAACACATGGTTGCCACACGTGTGCCGCATGTAGAACACACACGGACACTGATATCTCCGGTACCGGTTTTTCCAGCAAAGGCTATGAGATAATGTCATATCTGTGCGAGCTTTGCCTCTGCCTCATCAAAGGCGGGGAGATCCAGCAATCTGGTCATCTTCAGAGCAGCGCTTGCAAGCTATATACCAAACAGCTTGTGAGCGTGCACTCCTTATATAGAAAATTGGCCGCAAGTTGTAAAATATAACATAAAAATACTTATGGTATTTTAGGATCAGCAACAAATTTGCAGTTGCAAATTAAAGAAATATTGGCTTTTCACCAAGCTGTCTAAAAATTACCGTACAGGTCCTTCTCAAAAAATTAGCATATAGTGCTAAATTTCATTATTTACCATAATGTAATGATTACAATTAAACTTTCATATATTTTAGATTCATTACACACCAACTGAAATTTGTCAGGTCTTTTATTGTTTTAATACTGATGATTTTGGCATGCAATCACGGGTGCCCACTCATTAAGGTAATGGATATTCACCTCTCTTCACTCCCATAGACGTGGAGAGAGGTGAATATTCATTCCTTTAATGAGCAGTGGCACGTGAACGCCCAGCCGCAGGAGCTGCTGGCACCAGAACAAGATGCTGTGAGGGCACGCAGGGAAGGTAAGTAGGAAGTTTTTTTATGCTTTTCTCATGGGGGCCACGTATACAAGGATAGGGATGAAGAACCATGCATACAAGGATAGGGATAAAGAGCCATGCAGACAATGATGGCAATAAGAAGCCATGCTGACAAGGATGGGAATACGGAGCCATGCTGACAAGGATAGGAATAAGGAGACATGAAGACAAGGATGGCAATAAGAAGCCATGCAGACAAGGATGGGAATAAGAAGCCATGCAGACAAGGATGGGAATAAGAAGCCATGCATACAAGGATGGGAATAAGAAGCCATACATACAAGGATGGGGATAAGGAGCCATGCATACAAGGACGGGGATAGGGAGCCATGCATACAAGGACGGGGATAAGGAGCCACGTATACAAGGACGGAAATAAGGAGACATGCATACAAGGACGGGGATAAGGAGCCATGCATACAAGGATGGGAAAAAGGAGCCATGCATACAAGGATGGGGATAAGGAGCCATGCATACAAGGATGGGGATAAGAAGCCATGCATACAAGGATGGGAATAAGAAGCCATGCATACAAGGATCTCAATAAGGAGCCATGCATACCAGGATAAGGATGAGGGTACAATGCATACCCGGCTTATGCTCGAGTCAATAAGTTTTCACAGTTTTTCGTGGCAAAATTAGGTGCCTCAGCTTATACTCGGGTCGGCTTATACACAAGTATTTATGGAATACCTTTTGCAAACTGAAGAAAAGTGGTGTTTTGTTAAATCATGTAAAAATAATCCCTTTATTTAGGGAGTAGGAACAGGTTTCTTTTTTTTGTCTTCTCAAGAAGCCATGGAAGAATTATCCCTATTATAGTATTTTAGGATCAGCAACAAATTTCCACTTGCAAGTTAAACAAATATTGGCTTTTAAGAAGCTGTCTAAAAATTATACCTTTTTTATGGGAGCACGAAGAAGTTTGCTGTTTCAAATGCAATGCAAAATTCGGTTTTTTTTGCGGTGCAGAAACATATTTGCTGAAACAGACAGGATACAATTCTTATGTGTGTGGGTAAATGCCAGGGTATACAAATTTCTTGAAATTCAACTGATCGTCGATTCGCTCATCTCTAGCTTTTCCCCTTCTATATTTTTTTATTCTTCATACAATTACTTGGGTGTATCTACTTTATTAGGAACAGTTGAATATTATTGCATCTTACTGTTTCTCTTCCCTTTTTTTAAGACATTTTTAATCTTGCGTCCTTTTGTCTCATTTTTTTAAACATTTTCGATGTTCAATTAAGTATTTTTTTTACTTTAACATGCCTACATTTTTGTGTATCTTTCTGGTTAGTGTTCACTTTTTCTTTGCGTGCTAGTTCATTGTGGGTTTTTGTATCCTACCCTCACTGGCGTCCTTACGGTCTAAGTATTTTCTTCTAATATAGATAGGTTATATATGTATGTTTCAGTTGTAGCTCACATCTACAAACAGGAAGCCAAAGACTTCAGAGTGAAAATAGGAACCGGTCCATAGCACAAATGAAAGTAGGTTTACTAGTTCAAGAGAAGTATTAACGCCGCAGACCCTGAGCAGAAGAACCCTGACATGCAGCTTCCACCATGAGCATGCTTCTCTTACTGCTCGTAGTGCCGATTCTCAGCAGTATGGTCCTCGAAGCAGGTAAGATAATGATGTTTTGCTGACTACCTCTCTGTACTGGCTCCTGTAAAACCCAGGGCTCAAATACACAGTAGCCCGAGATTCAATTATTATTATTACAGTATATTGTATAAGGTTTACATTGTTTTTTGTTGTATACCATGATTTATATACTGTAGACATGGCGGAGCCGAGTGCGTTGGTGTGAGGTGGTCAATATCTCTGAGCATATTTAATGTGAAAATAATAAAAAAAATATATTAACAAAAAAACAAACTTTACTTAATTTTCATTTGACCCATTGTGTTAATCTCATGCATTCCTGGTCATTCCATTAATGGATAATCACTGTCTATGTTGGTGACATTGCTATATCAATTAAAAAATAGACATCTAATGTTTGGTGACTACTGATGCAAACGGGTAACACCTGACCGACATCTGTGGACTAGGATTAGGAAAATTTAAATATAAAGTTTTTTGTTTTCTTTGTTTAAGGAGAATGTGTCATCCAAAAATGACTGATATTTTGCTGTTTTGTAGGAGTTAAAAAACAAAATAGGTACTCAACTCGCTGCTCACTTGTCACGGCGCATGATATCCTCTTCAAACATCTTGAAGAGATAAACATAGGGGCTTCCAGATTCAAATACGCATCAGATATCTCAATGTGATGCTCAGAAAGTGTCTCTGATCTGCATTTAGAGACTTCAGTACATGCCTCGTGACATAAGAGGCCTACTTGGAGTCGGAAGCTCCGAGGCAAAGTCAAAATTCCCAACAAACTGGACAGCCTCTTCATTAGATACCATTTACAGAGGAAGATAATTGTGAAAAGAACATGTAATTGTCATTAGTACTTTAATATTTTTTTCTATTCTTTGTATGTTAACAATGAGTTATTTCATGTAATAAACTTACCATATACCTTTTCAACTACTTTGGACTTGTACTCCACATTTTCTCTCTGGGTGTAAGGATTCAGTTTCTGGAGTGTCCTTGTTTTTGTTTTTCTGTTTTTGCTCCCCCAGTTGGTGTTGAGCATGCGTGACGGATTATTACCTATGCTTTCCGTCTTGGGTTGGATTTATCTTGTGAAAGGAGTGAGCCTGGAAATGTTCATTTTTCCATTAATGTCCTTTGTAAAGAGCCTAGTAATCACCCAACTAACTAGCAAAACCAACCAAAAACGAGGTTACTTAAAAATCATCATTCTCGGTCTAAAGAAGCCAATAAATGGCCGCTGATTGGCTTACATTTAACGGCCTCAATCAAGCAGTGTAAATGGGTCCCTAGAGAGATCTCCTATTTTGAGATCACTGAGGCAAATTTGATTTGAATTTCACAAAATATTCAGATTAGCCAGAACCCAATTTTTTGTCAATTTAAATCTCTCAAATCGAGCAATGGTGTCATGCTTGTTTCTTTTTAGGGCAAAGAAGGGATTACAAAAATAAAAAACAATAATATTTAACTCACCTTTTTTATAAGTACCGTATATTTTACTAACATCTTTACTCACATCTTCCCACATGGTCCTGTTTTGACTTGTTTCCCCTCTACCACACAAATCTTCTCTTCTGTCTTCACTCTTTGGAGCCTCTAGAACTATACTAAAATGGACATAAATGTAATGTCCCAGAAAAGTTTCCAATTCGGCAAATCTATTTTTGCAAAATTCACTCATCTCTACTTTTAATCATTACAAAGAATCTTTAGTACTGGGTAGTTTACAATTTCTCAAAGTTAGATGTAAACATCGTATAATGGTGAACAGTAAGTCAAAGTATCATTCAGGGTTGCTCACTGCTCATGTAACAGATAAAGACCTATGAGCAGGTTGAAACCATGTCTGCAAATTGAGATTCTGCTTTGGTTTTTATTCTACGTCATATTGTAATGCTTGTTAAAAGGTCCATATTGACTTTTAGGATTGCTACTTCCAATAGGTAGCACTAGAGTTCAAATCCTCTTCCTCTCTGAAGAGGCAAATTTCATATTTAAGGGAAGTCTGTACGATTCACATCAAGGCTGTCGAAGACTTAAATTAAGAAAGCATCTTCTGGTCTTCACAGAGAGTCAATGTCATGGGGATACTGCAACAGAGAGGGGCCAGAAGACCGCAGTGTCAAGTTTCACGCACTCCTGGATCTTTCCTACTTGGATTGTCTCAGCTGTTCAGTGTTGGCTCTTCCCCTCTTCTAAATATGCACTAGCACCAGTATTAGTTCTTACAGCCTGGTTCTGGACTCAGGAGATTGTTGCTTGGAGTTTTGTTTGTTTGCACATCTTCATCCTCTCCTGTTTGGTTTATCCTTCCTTTAACTTCCCTGTATCTCACTCTGTTTTTTGGTGTGATTATTTAGCATGGTTAGTATTTTCATTTATCTCTGTCTGTTTTCCCTTGTTTGTTTGGTTAGTGTGTTCCTATATACTTCACATTCCCACTACTGGGGTAGGGGACTGGACAGATCTGGGTAGATATAGGAGAATAGCAAGGCACGATAACCCACCTTCAGGAGTAATCCAGGGGACAGGGATAGACCAGGGTTCCTTTAGTTCTAGGGACCTGGTTAGCACCCAAAGTCCCAACCCCTTTGAGACAGTCGGTTAGGCCTCTTTCACACATCCGTCTTTTTGTATCAGGCATGATCCGGCGTGTTGGTAAAAAAAACGGATCCGGTACCGGATGCGTTTTTTTACCATTGACTTTCATTAGCGCCGGATCGTGCCTGATGTCATTGCGTTGTATCCGTTTTTGTCCGGATCCGGCGGAAATGTACATTCCGGCGGCCGGACAAAACGGAGCATGTAACGTTTTTTTTTTTGCCGGAGCCGCCTGATAGTGCCTGAAGCGGCGCATCAGGCGGCCGGAAACAATAGAATTCAATGGAACCGGATCAGACTTTTGTGCAATCCGGCAAAAGTCTGATCCTGTTTCTGGAAATCAAGGACTACTACTACTACTACTACTACTACTACTACTACTACTACATTTTCCAGTGTCTCCGGGCATCCGAAACCCTCTTTTTCTGGGTTCAAAAGTTCAGGTCGGATCCAGCAAAAAAAACGGATCCGTTGCATCAGTTTTTTTATTTCAGTGCCGGATCCGTCCCTTCAGGTGTTCGACGGATCATGCCTGATACAAAAAGACGGATGTGTGAAAGAGGCCTTAGTCAGAAGTGTAGTCACATGATGCAGAAAAGAATCAGAACGACACTGCCAACAAAAGAAAGCAGTGATCGCTATGTATTTTAATAAATGTACTGCAAACATAATAACTATGTCTAGGGCAGTAGATAATACAAAAAAGAGGTAACTTTAGAGTGCATGATATACATGGAGGACAAGGTGCTTAACCCCTTCACGACCTTGGGATAGGTAGGTCATGAAGGGGTTAAAGCATCTAAGTAGACGAGATCCATTGCCTCTATTAATATGTATTTCCAATTTATATACATTAATGGCATACTCAAAGGACTATAATTGTAAGATAAATACAGATCCCATCTACAATATCCAGTGGTGGAAAATGCCATCAATAGGACAACCCCTTTAATGCTATAATCCGTTCATGAAAGTAACATGTAGCACCATATAACGTCCTTCTAGCATCCTCTCCCTAAAATAAGCTTTAGTTGTTCTCCACACATTGAAGCTGAAGGGAGTACATTTTTCCTTTTAAGCTGTGGTTTATCTCATTGCATAATTACAGTAAATATAAGTGTTAGTGGTAAATATTACAGGTTAGTCATACAGAAAGATGAATGCTCACTTTGCTATATCAATCACATGGAAATTAAATATAAAAAATCCCATGGAGCACGTCACATATCTGCGCCACAAGCCATCCTCCGCTGTAAGGTGCAATTCTTGTAAGCTGTAGGTGCAGCGTGGAGGTGAGTTGGTGGAAGGTTGTTGTGAAGATTGCAGCCCGAGTATCAGAAAGGATTTCTCTAATCTCTAGATGACTGTACATCACAACTAAAAATACTGAACATCGCATCTAAGGAGATGTGTGGGCAAATGTAAACCAGAACTACTAAAGAAGAAAAGCAGTAGGTATAGTTTGTGGAGTTTCGGTTACAGTCACGTATTTCATTTATGACACTGCAAATAATGTAAAAATAAAACTATTCCTGCTCCTGATAAGCTATGCTGGAATGGAGTTTATTAAAACATCATAATATTACTTTTTTTTAGCCAATAACATGTGATTTAGGGAGAAAATAAAGGAAACAAGAGCGTAATGATTGTGGTTGCAGAGGGTACGACCGGGCCCTTGTGGGAGGGGGGTCCTCGCCTATTTCACCTGGATATGCGTCCTCGGAGGCACATGTGTGTGGCCCAGCTGCGCTTGGTACACATGTCTCCAGGAGGATGCACAGATAAGGTAATTGTGAAACCTGATATTCATTCACGCACACTTCCCAACACGACCATCAGAGGGCATCTTAGACTATTTAAGTCAGTGTGACGTAGCAGTAGCCACTATGCTTCCTGTCAGCAGAGCAGATCAGATCAGACAGAGTATGTTTCCTGACAGAGTTCTGTTCTGGTCTTGGAGGGAGAGGAGAGAAGACTGATTCCTGACAGAGCTTATGTAGCTCATCTTGAACTGAAGTGGAGGCTAGTACGAGTAGAAAGGAAATTACTCTAGCCTAGTCAGAGCTACAACTGAATCTGTTATCTCAGAACAAGCTGCCTATGTTCTATAGAACGTGGAAAGTGACTCTCGGAGCTACAGCATGTATACAGTCTGACGGAACGTCCTGTGAGCTGCTCTGGACAGAGTTTTTGAAAGGAAAGAAGGAAGGGGACTACAGCTTGCAGAACATCGAGTTAACTGAGAGCAGGTCAGTGAGCTTGGAAGAAAAGCTGACTACTACACCTACTGCTACCCGTGCTTATGTTAAGGGTGAGAGCAGGGCGACAGGCGAGTGGAGAAAGAAGGAAGAGTGTTTTCGGTGACAGATCATCTTCACTCAATTTAACCGGACACCGGGTCCGAAGCATTGCTAGTACTTCACGGCTAGTGATAGAAAACCGGAGACCCTGCTGGACTTCAAGTCACAGAGGGTAGCCCTAAGCGTTGATACATAACTGGAGTCAGGGAGAACAAGGACTTTTAGCAAGTGCACTGCATAGGAGGACTTAGTTCTTGCCAACATCTGATTATCAGAGACAGAAAAGGCTCTACCACAATGTCGACCGGGCGTAGCTGTTGCATCTGGAGTTAAACTTGACTTTATGCAAGTTAGGACTCACATACATTTCAAAGGTAAAGGAGGCCTCAAACCTGCTCAGCGATTACCTGAATGTGCATTCTCCACCCTAACCAGCTTCCCGGGATATACCTTCCAACAACATCAGTAAAGGTATGGAAAGAGACTGACTTGTGTGTGACTGCGTTATTATCTGCACCCTGCACCATCATAGACTTTGAGGGAACAGTCCCACCTGTGGGGGACTTAACATCTAGCTGCCTAATAACATCCCCTCAGAAGATTCACCCTGCATCGCTGGTCTATTTGATAAGAAACCACAGGTGGCATCACGAACTGTTACTAAAATCCCTGTAAATATTCCCCATTGTATGAGCGCCCAGGGCCACGGACCAAGTTCTGCTGCCAGTGACATTCCCCATAGACTTCAATGGGCTCGGTGCCGAGTACCCCATAAGCCCTGGAACTGTAATGTATGTAGTACAGTTCATATAGCGTCTTGTGCTTGGGTGCGATGAACATACATGAGACACAGGTTTGATATAGAAAAGTCCTGTATTACTTCATACAAGTTGGCAGAAATAGTCACACAGTTTGCAGACACAGAAACAGGAGACACAGCAGGCCAGAGTAATCCAAGCTCAGCAATCACTCTCCAATACAGATTCAGGATCTTCTTCTCTGTTACCGTAAGTCCATGCAAACGTGGGTCTTTCAAAGAGCAGGGTTCAGAGTCCACAAGTGCTTCAGAGTTCCTCAGTAGGAATAGCTGGAGTACAAGGTCCAAGGCTTACAGGAGTCAAGTCACAGGTTCACTGCAGGCTAGATTCTGAAGCACTGATTGCTCAGCTGTGGCTGCTTAAGAAGCAAAGGAGAGAATCAGGGCGGGAACATGCAAGCTGGAAACTCCATTTTGACTGAGGGCAAGATAGCTGCAGCAAGACAGAAAGTAAAATGGCTGACGAACAAACTGAGTTTCAGGAATATATACATAGAACCTTACATTACTCCCCCCTTAAGGACAACCTCCGGATGACCTCAGACCAGGCTTGTGTGGGTACCTCTGATGAAACTGACGGAGCAAGCGAGGAGCATTAACGTTATTGACCGGTTCCCATGAGTTGTCCTCCACTGGGTAGCCCTGCCATTTAATCAGATATTGTAACTGATTTCTATACAACCTGGAATCTAAAATCCTTTCCACCACAAATTCTTCCTGACCATCGACTAGCACTGGGTCAGGGCAAGGAGAGGAACGTCCAGGAAACGTATTGGGTGTCGCAGCCTTTAGTAGGGATACATGAAAGACAGGGTGGATTCTCATAGTTCTGGGCAGTTGAAGACGACAAGCAACGGCACTTATAATTTTACTGATTTTATAGGGTCCAATGTACTTATGTCCCAACTTAGACGATGGAATCCTTAACTTAAGATTTCTGGTTGACAGCCAGACCAAGTCTCCTACCTTGAAAGCTGGTGCAGGTTTACGAAATTTATCTGCTGCTTTCTTGTACCTTTCTTGAGCCGATTCCAGATTTTCCTTTAGAAGATCCATATTCTTCTGTAAAGACGTGATTCTTTCAGCCACTGCTGGTAAAGGCGTTTCTATGGGAAATCGTGGTAGAATGTTAGGATGATAACCTAGATTAGAGTAAAAAGGAGACTGTTTAGTGGAGGCACTCTGAGAGTTGTTATACGAGAACTCAGCTAATGGAAGTAGATCCACCCAATCATCCTGTAGGTGGCAGATAAAGCAGCGGAGATACTGCTCCAGGGTTTGATTGGTTCGTTCGGTCTGTCCATTAGTCTGGGGATGAAAAGCAGAAGAAAGGTTTACTTTAATGTCCAATGCTGCACAGAAATTTTGCCAAAACCTAGAAGTGAATTGCACCCCTCGATCCGAAATAACCTCATCCGGTACTCCATGTAAGCGAAACACATCTTTAATCATCAAATCTGATGTCTGTTTTGCAGTGGGTAAGCCGACACAAGGGATAAAATGAGCTGCCTTTGTTAGACGGTCAACCACCACTAGAATGGTGTTCTTCCCCTGAGAGGTTGGTAACTCCACAATGAAGTCCATAGAAATGGATCCCCACGGGCGGGACGGGGTGGGAAGAGGCTGTAACAGACCAGTTGGTGAGGAGCGAGGTGTTTTGCATCTTGCACAGACCTCACATGAAGTGACATAATTCAAAACATCCTTCCTGCAAGTGGGCCACCAAAAGAAACGAGAAAGAAATTCCTGTGTCTTTAGAATTCCTCTATGCCCAGCTATCTTGGAATCGTGAATGAGTTGCAATACTCTCAATCTGACTGTTTCAGGAATATACAGGCGTTGTCCCTGAATCCACACACCATTCTTAAAGACAAGACTTACGTCCCTTGGGGGTTGTGCCAAAAAGGAATCCGCATGGTATGCTTCCTTGATGTCCTTAAGTAGGTCTTGATTATGAATTACTCCTAGGAATCTAGAGTCAGGAAGAATAGTCTTAGGAGGAGTAATTGGACGTGTCTCTGCAGAGTAAATCCTAGAGAGTGCATCAGCCTTTCCATTGCGCGATCCTGGTCTATAAGAGATGATAAAATTAAATTGGTTTAAGAAAAGATTCCAGCGAGCCTGGCGAGGAGTCAGGCACTTAGCCGACCTGATAAACTCAAGGTTACGATGGTCTGTCAGGACGACTATTTGCTGTGCAGCTCCCTGAAGAAGGTGTCTCCATTCTTTGAAGGCGGCAATAATGGCCAACAACTCTCAATTGCCCACATCGTAGTTCCTCTCAGCCGAAGACAACTGCTGGGAAAAGAAGGCACAGGGATGCAAGACATTCTTCTCACCTGTTCTCTGAGAGAGTATAGCTCCAACGGCACAGTCTGAAGCATCCACCTCTATTATGAAGGCAAGCTCGGGGTTGGGATGTACTAGGATAGGTGCAGTGGTAAATTTATCTTTTAGACGGGAAAATGCTTCCTGGGCTTGGGGAGTCCAGGAAAACCTAGACTCTTTCCGGGTAAGTAGAGTGATAGGTGACACTACCTCAGAGAAATTTCTAATGAAACGTCTATAGAAGTTGGCAAACCCGATGAAGCGCTGTACCTCCTTCACATTTCTAGGACTTGGCCAATCCTTGATGGCTTGGGTTTTGCTTCCATCCATACTAATTCCTTGTGTAGACAGTACATACCCCAGAAATTGAATTTCGGTCCTATGGAATTCACACTTTTCAAGTTTGATGTAAAGATGATTTTGTCTTAGACGTTCCAAGACCATTCTCACATGTCCATGATGTTCCTCTGTGGAGTTAGAAAAAATTAGAATATCATCCAAATAAATTACCACGAATGTATCTAGGAGATCCCTGAAGATGTCATTCACCAAGTGTTGGAAAGTGGCTGGGGCGGTACTCAGACCAAAAGGCATAACTAGATATTCAAAGTGTCCATAGCGTGACCTGAATGCAGTCTTCCATTCATCCCCAGGTCTAATACGGACTAAGTTATAGGCCCCACGAAGATCTAGTTTAGAAAAAATTTTGGCATGTCGCACTCTCTCCAATAACTCAGGGATTAAAGGCAATGGATAACGGTTTCTAATAGTAACCTTATTGAGTTCCCTATAGTCTACGCATGGTCTCAGAGATCCATCTTTCTTCTTTACAAAGAAGATGGGTGCACCTGCAGGAGATGAAGAGGGGCGTATGAAGCCCTTGGCTAGATTTTCATCTATGTAATCCTTTAAAGCCTTTAGCTCGGGCCCCGCCAGGGGGTAGATCTTACCAAAAGGTATCTCTGCTCCAGGCAATAATTCAATTGGACAATCATATGGACGGTGAGGAGGAAGCTGGTCAGCGTTCTTCTTGTCACATAAATCCACATAGTCCTGGTATACAGCTGGTAGTTCAGGGACTGACATGATTCCTTTAGGAACAGAGCAAGCTGAAACTTTTGGACTCATCTGTTTCTCTGGAAAGTGTAATTCCTTGGTCTCCCAGTTAATGGTAGGATTCTGAGCCTGCAGCCATGGTAGCCCTAGAATAATGGGAAAGTGGGGAGAAGAGATAAGCATAAAGGACAGTTTCTCTTGATGATCTTTACCCATAAGAACCCTCAAAGGCTCTGTTTCCTGATCCACTGGTCCAGAGGTCAGCAGGGAGCCATCCACAGTTTACATCTGTACTGGAGTAGCCTTCTTCACTGAACGTATTCCCTGTTTCAGAGCAAAGGAGACATCCATAAAATTTCCACTTGCCCCTGAGTCGATCATAGCAGAGCTAGACACCCAAGCTGAGTCAACCCAGAGTTTGATGGAAAGAAAGCAATGAGAATTGTTTTTCTTACAACTCAGCTGGGACACCGCTGAGGAAACTTGGAAAATGGCAGCGTTTACACAGTCAACGTCCTCAGAGGTAACGGAGTTTAAGTCCGAGAAATCAAGATCTGTTGCTGCAGATCTCTCTGGAGCCTGAGGCTCGGACCTGACAGATCCCCTCTCGCAACACTCACAATGAATGAGTGCTGCAGTAGTCTTACGAGAACGGCTGGGGCAGTTTATAATGAAGTGCCCTGACTTACCACAATAGAAACATAGATTCTCCTTAAAACGATGTTCCTTGCGTGCATCACTAACCCGTCGTTGTAAAGAGTCTACCTGCATGGGTTCAGCTTCAGGTTCCCGTGTAATCCTACTCAAAGGTTCCTTAGCTGGAGAGGAAGGTAGGAAAAGGTTAGTACGATTGCTTTCGAACCATCTCTCTTGCCTGCGTTCAGTCAGACGAGTATCAATACGGATGCAGTAGTTAATAAAGTCACCTAACGCAGTGGGAGGGTCGGCACGAGCAAGTTCATCCTTAATCAGTGGAGATAACCCCTTTCGAAAAATAGATTTTTTGGCGGAACTGTCCCAGGTGGTATCAAGGGCCCATCTCCTGAAATCCAAGGCATATTCAGCTACCGAGTGCTTACCTTGGCGCAAAGCTAACATGGCTGCTTCAGCTGTTGCACCTCGATTGGGGTCATCAAACACCTGCCCCATGGCTGAAATAAAATCATCAAGGTGATTCAAACAATCATCCTCAGTCTCAATCAGAGGGTTTGCCCACATTAAAGCCTTGTTGGTAAGCAACATAATTATAGTAAGCACCTTAGATCGTTCAGTGGGAAATTGTGAAGCATGTGCAGAAAAAAAAAGATTGCATTGATTAATAAATCCCCTGAATTTCTCACGTTCACCGCCAAAACGAAAAGGGGGCAACTTGGGAATCCCAGCACTCGGGGCTACGGCAGGAGCCTGGACTCGCCCCTCTAGAACCTCAATCCTGGCTCGCAAATCCTGGGTAGTCTGTCCAACCACTTGCAAATTGTGATTATTGAGGTCCTGTAGATTTGTAAAACGGGTCTTTATATTCTGCAAATCTGCAAGGATATTATCAGTCACTCCGCAAAGTTCCTTTATGCGGGCCTCCATTTTCCAGATCTTTTAAGACAGGATTACTGGAAGAAGAGGAGAGAAAAAAAACAATAGTGTTCACCTGTGGCAACACTGCAGAGAGAAAAAAAAATTAAGGGAACTGCTCACCTGGAATGGTTGTGAGAAGTCACAACCACTATCATCACAGAAAGTTTCAACCAGACATCTGATATCCAGAGTTACAGCAGACAAAAAAGAGAAAAGAAAGGAAAAAAAAAAAAAAAAAACAATAGTGTTTACCTATGGTAACACTGCAAAAAGAAAAAACTTAAGGGAATTGCTCACCTGGAATGGTTGTGAGAAGTCACAACCACTGTCATCACAGAAAGTACAACCGGACGTCTGATATCCACAGTACAGCAGACACAGCCTTCCAGACCCAGCAGACACTAACGTTTTGGCTTCAGAATCTTGTAATGTATGTAGTACAGTTCATATAGCGTCTTGTGCTTGGGTGCGATGAACATACATGAGACACAGGTTTGATATAGAAAAGTCCTGTATTACTTCATACAAGTTGGCAGAAATAGTCACACAGTTTGCAGACACAGAAACAGGAGACACAGCAGGCCAGAGTAATCCAAGCTCAGCAATCACTCTCCAATACAGATTCAGGATCTTCTTCTCTGTTACCGTAAGTCCATGCAAACGTGGGTCTTTCAAAGAGCAGGGTTCAGAGTCCACAAGTGCTTCAGAGTTCCTCAGTAGGAATAGCTGGAGTACAAGGTCCAAGGCTTACAGGAGTCAAGTCACAGGTTCACTGCAGGCTAGATTCTGAAGCACTGATTGCTCAGCTGTGGCTGCTTAAGAAGCAAAGGAGAGAATCAGGGCGGGAACATGCAAGCTGGAAACTCCATTTTGACTGAGGGCAAGATAGCTGCAGCAAGACAGAAAGTAAAATGGCTGACGAACAAACTGAGTTTCAGGAATATATACATAGAACCTTACAGGAACCCTGTATTTGGTGCGACTCATCTTTGGCGTCAAGAACAGGATACGAAGCTTACAATTTGTGAGTCCTGTGTGCTTTGAATTGGACTGTTTTGTGAAAAAGACTGTATTGCAGTTGTTTTATTTTTGGCGCCATTTTCCGCCATTTTGCCGCCATATTCGCGCCCTGAGGCGCTGGTGAAGAAGGTGGGCGTGCATTCGTGGGCGTGCCCCCCCCCTGTGGCGCGAAAGTGATGGGCGCCTTATCCAAATGCTATTATAATACCAGAGCCTACCCTACAGCAAGGGAGATCCGCCTCCTCTTCATCCTCTATGCCAAGAAGAGGAAGCGCAAATCCCGCCTCCACGGAAGAGACCAGATTGTTCCAGATGGAAAACACAGTCTGGCCTGGAGTGAGATGGCGGAAGGACAGGAGGTGTTATGTGGAGGAGCGGCGGCGCGCAGGCTCCGTTCCCCAGAAGAACTGCCACCTGTGCCTGAGCCGTCCCCAGGTCGGGACACCGACCAGATTATGCTGGAATTGGAGGAGGTGAATGCGGTGCTCAGGGACATGGTCCAGCGCCGTAAAGAGATGGACGAGACGGAGAGAAGCTGGCGTGCCCGGAAACAGCGGCTGCTGTGGGACGCAATGCTCTCTCCCCCAGAAACGAAGCCATTACCTGTGCTCCCTGTGCCACCACAGCCAGCGGCTGATGAGAAACCGGAGGCCGGCTCCAAAAGTGCTGATCCCGACTCCACCGATGATCCGGTCGGAGGGACGGAGGCTGAGGAGGCCCTGCTCGTTCCGGAATGCCAGCCAGGCCTGGAGGCCGCAGCGGAATGCCGATCCCCGGTAGGGACACCGGAGGGGAGCCAGCCGTCCATGATGGGGGTCGACTGGGACGATATGGAGTACCTGGACGACATAGAATATGCCGCCCAGATGGAGAATGAGTGTCGTCGCCGGGAGCAGGAACAGCGACGACAGCAGGAAGAAAGAGAGGCGCATCAGTCCCATCAGCGGCACCATGAGGAGTTCCTCGCCGACAAGGAGAATGTCCGGAGGGATAAAGGTACGCTCCGGGAGCCGCGGCGTCAGGGGTGCATTAGCGACTTTAAACTCCGCAAAGGCTGGGGCTTCATCCATGAGCCAGGCCTCTACCAAGGGGTATTCGTCAGTCGCAGAGATGTGGAGTCGCATCTGCCCATGGGACACCCGGGAAGGGATCTTATGAATGGGGACATCGTCAGCTATACGCGGCACTGGGGACTTAAAGGGTGGTATGCCTTAAATGTTTCCCGTGTCAGCGACCCCGTCCCCGACGCCGGTAATGTACATCATGCCTCAGTGTCCCAAGCCTCAGCAGCGTCAGCACTCGGCCGTGCACCAGTATCGCAACCTGCATCCCATTCTGAAGTGCAACAGGGTTGTGCGTCCTATTCTGCAACGCAACCGGATGGTGCGTCCTCAGTTAGATCACAGCACAAACCTGCATCCTCAATGGAAGATCTGTACCTGAACAAGGCACCCGTAGGGTCCCAAGTGAATACAAGGACTGTAGCTACGCAAACCCAGATTGCAGGACATGACCTTCTGGTAATGAGCTCCAAAGAACATCGTACACTTCCAGCCCCAGGAGTGGAAGATGTCACTACCATTTGCAAGGAAGAAGAAAACCAGTAGGACCCAGACAGGGTTTACTGCACCTGTATAAAGTTGAAGAAGTTTTGATGAAGAAGATTTGCACTTTATTGATAAATGTTGAAAATGTTTATTTACCCCAAACATAATCTAAAGTAGTATACCCCAGTTGGGTAATAAGAAATATAGTACTAATGTGAATAGTATTGAAGTATTATTATTGAAATGTGATTTCTTGAAATGTGTTTCATTATGCAATGGACTGCGTGGCTGAGGACTGAGCCAGCCCAAAAACTTTCATTGTAAATAGTTCGCACTTCGGTGCCCCATCTTGGTTTTACATAAAGCCATATTTATCTACCTCTGAAGAAAAACCCGTATGGTGTGGCCTTGAGTGAGGTCTGCAGCAATGAAGTCCTGCAGCCCACCCAGGACCCACGTGGGAGGTTTTTGGTGCGGGTCCTCCACAAGAATCTTAAATTGTATTTATTGATGTGAAAAATGTTTTGATATTTTTCTACTTGTCTATGTATACATTGTAACGTTAAAGAGTCCTTACCTCCCGCAAGGGATGAGTTAAATTGTTAATGTTATTATATGCAAAAATGTTTTCTTTTCTATTTCAGCCCGGGAGTGCTGATGATAACTAGGGGGGGATGTGTGGCCCAGCTGCGCTTGGTACACATGTCTCCAGGAGGATGCACAGATAAGGTAATTGTGAAACCTGATATTCATTCACGCACACTTCCCAACACGACCATCAGAGGGCATCTTAGACTATTTAAGTCAGTGTGACGTAGCAGTAGCCACTATGCTTCCTGTCAGCAGAGCAGATCAGATCAGACAGAGTATGTTTCCTGACAGAGTTCTGTTCTGGTCTTGGAGGGAGAGGAGAGAAGACTGATTCCTGACAGAGCTTATGTAGCTCATCTTGAACTGAAGTGGAGGCTAGTACGAGTAGAAAGGAAATTACTCTAGCCTAGTCAGAGCTACAACTGAATCTGTTATCTCAGAACAAGCTGCCTGTGTTCTCTAGAACGTGGAAAGTGACTCTCGGAGCTACAGCATGTATACAGTCTGACGGAACGTCCTGTGAGCTGTTTTGGACAGAGTTTTTGAAAGGAAAGAAGGAAGGGGACTACAGCTTGCAGAACATCGAGTTAACTGAGAGCAGGTCAGTGAGCTTGGAAGAAAAGCTGACTACTACACCTACTGCTACCCGTGCTTATGTTAAGGGTGAGAGCAGGGCGACAGGCGAGTGGAGAAAGAAGGAAGAGTGTTTTCAGTGACAGATCACCTTCACTCAATTTAACCGGACACCGGGTCCGAAGCATTGCTAGTACTTCACGGCTAGTGATAGAAAACCGGAGACCCTGCTGAACTTCAAATCGCAGAGGGTAGCCCTAAGCGTTGATACGTAACTGGAGTCAGGGAGAACAAGGACTTTTAGCAAGTGCACTGCATAGGAGGACTTAGTTCTTGCCAACATCTGATTATCAGAGACAGAAAAGGCTCTACCACAATGTCGACCGGGTGTAGCTGTTGCATCTGGAGTTAAACTTGACTTTATGCAAGTTAGGACTCATACATTTCAAAGGTAAAGGAGGCCTCAAACCTGCTCAGCGATTACCTGAATGTGCATTCTCCACCCTGACCAGCTTCCCGGGATATACCTTCCAACAACATCATTAAAGGTATGGAAAGAGACTGACTTGTGTGTGACTGCATTATTATCTGCACCCTGCACCATCATAGACTTCGAGGGAACAGTCCCACCTGTGGGGGACTTAACATCTAGCTGCCTAATAACATCCCCTCAGAAGATTCACCCTGCAGCGCTGGTCTATTTGATCAGAAACCACAGGTGGCGTCACAAACTGTTACTAAAATCCCCTGTAAATATTCCCCATTGTATGAGCGCCCAGGGCCACGGACCGAGTTCTGCTGCCAGTGACATTCCCCATAGACTTCAATGGGCTCGGTGCCGAGTACCCCATAAGCCCTGGAACCCTGTATTTGGTGCGACTCACATGCAGCTGAAATATATTACAACGCCGAGACCCGTTGGCTCCCTGCACCGCAATACATGCCACCAGCCAATCAGAGGCCAGCATCTGACCTCGGCTTGATCTTCACGGCTGACGCATGGCAGTGCCTTAAGGCGCGGCTCGTTCCCACACGTCAAAGTCTGCTACTGAAGCTATAGAAGAGGACATCACACGTCATAGGAGCAGAAGGTAAGAAGACTCATGTATTTCTTTTAAAATGTGTTGGAGAAGCACAATGAGTATTATTAATAGAAGGGGCATGGATGGGGGACATTGTACCAAGAAGGGGCCAAGGATGAGGAACATTGTTATAGGATGGGACCCAGGATAAATTGGGGGGCATTATTGCAGGAAGGGGCCAGAAGGGAGGACATTATTACTGGAAGGGGCCAGCAGGTGGATAATATTACTGAAATGGCCCCAGGGTGAAGAACATTATTATATATTATACCAGGAAGGTGCTCAGAATGGGGGACATTATATCAGGAAGTGCCACAGAAAGGAGGACTTTCTACAAGGAAATTGCTCAGGAAGAGGGTCACTAGACCAGGAAGGAGCCCAGGTTAGGGGATATTATACTAGGAAGGGGCTCAAGACAGGGAACATTATAATAGGAATGAGCACATTGTTATAGGATGGAGGGCATTATTACAGGAATGGTCCCAGAACAGGGAGGATTACTTTTGAAAGAGGCCAGGACGGAGGACATCATTACAGCAAGTGGCCAGGACATGGGACATTATTACAGGAAAGAGACAAGACAGAGGGACCGTATTACATGAAGGGAGGATAAACACATTTCCATAGATTCTAAATCACTACAAGAGCCAACATACAGGTGGAAATCCAGGTGCAAATTTTGCACCGGGGCCCATTGGACTCCATTTATGCCACTGAAAGGAAATTTGTCTGTTTTTCAAATTATTTACATGTTTTTAATTACTGCAAAGGACCACTAAAATATATGCTAAAGTTGGTTCCCCTTTCCATAACAATTACCCTTCATATATCAGGCACATATTTTTTTTTCAATGGACAAGGAGTCTAGTAACAGCGATTTGGCTTGGCAGTAGCTTTTTTTTATCTAGCTAGTTTTTTTTTCTATTTATTAATTTTATTTTAATTTATTTCACATATTGTGACCCCCTTAAGATCAGAAAAGACTTTTAGGGTAGCATTTCAAAATTTTAATTTTTTTTTTTTTGCTTTATCTGATTTCTCCTGTAACTGTGCTGGTATATTAGCCCCAGTTACAGTGCAAATTCAGCCACCAGGCTACATAGTAGAGCTGACTGCCTTTACTAGGACATAGCAGCTCCTGATCCCTCCATACACCCAGTAATAACATAGCCACTGGTCTTGTTCAGCACTGTATATATAGTGATCAGGAAGGCATAGATAGTAATAAACCATCATTACCTCTTCTATGGGGAGTCTGGCTGTGTCTGACAGCTGGCCACTTGACCCGACAGCTGCATAATATTGTGCAGTTGCTGTACTATGCAGTGAAATTTTAGAGCATCAGTTCAGGGTATAATGTGGACCACCTAGATGTTTAAAGGCTATGGGTGATCTCAGGGGCGGACATGTGCGACTACAACGGGGCCCGAAGATGGAGGGTGGCCCCTGCAGGACGGCTAATAATGAGGGCAATCTGGCCTGTTTATCTGGCCCCGAGGTTCCGGGGGGCCCCTGGCCAGATTGCCCTCATGTGCAGCCTGCGGGAAGAGATCCCTGCAGCTCCACTGCCTGCAAGAGAAAATAACAGCAGAGCGGAGCTACAGCGATCCGTCCTGCTTCCTGTCTCGCACATCAGTCAGCAGCGCAGCTGGATGACATCATCATTCAGCACCGTGGCTGTGCCAGTGAGAGGAAGCTGCCTGACGAAGATGATGCTGTGGCTGCAGGAGAGCGTGCGGAGAGGTGAGTGGTGAGAGATGTGTGTGTGTGTGTGTGTGTGTGAGTGTGTGTGTAGCGCTGTGGGGGAACATGCAGAGAGGTGAATGGTGCTGTGTGTCTGTGTGTGTTTGTGGAGGAGAGGGCAATGATGTGTGTGATGGGGAGAATGCAATGATTGGGGTGACTGAGAGAGCAATGATGGGTGGTGGGGGAGAAAGCAATGATGGATGTGGTGGAAAGGACAATGATGGGGTGGTGGAAAGGGCAATAATGGGGGTGGTGGAGGTAGAGGAAAATGATGAAGGTGGTGGAATAGGCAATGATGGAGGTGATGAAAAGGACAATGATATTGGTGGTCAAAAGGTCAATAATGGTGATGGCAAGGAGGAAATGATGGAGGTGGTGGAATGGGCAATGATGGGGTGGTGGGGAAAAGACAATGATGGTGGTGGTGGAAAGGATGATGGTGGTGGTGGAAAGGGCAATGATGGGGATGGTGGGGAGGAGGAAGTGATGGAGGTCTTGGAATGGGCAATGATGAGCAGTGGAAAGGACAATGATAGGGGTGGTGGGGGAAGGAGGCAATGATAGATGTGGCGGGGAGAATGCAATGATGGAGGTGGTGAGGAGAAGGCAATGATGGAGGTGGTGGAAAAGGGTAATGATGGGGCGGTGGGAGAGAAAGCAATGATGGGGTGATGGAGAGGGCAATGATGGGGATGGTGGGTGAGAAAGCAATGATGGAGGTGGTGGAAAGGACAATGATGTGGTTGTGGGGAAAAGGCAATGATGATTGTGGTGGAAAGTGCAATATGGGGAGAAGGAATAGATGGAGGTGGTGAATTGGGCAATGATGGGGTGGGTAGGGAAAAAGGCAATGATGGTGGTAGTGGAAAGGACAATGATGGTGGAATGGGCAATGATGGGGTGGTAGGGGAGAAGGCAATGATGGAGGTAGTGGAATGGGCAATAATGGGGGGTGGTGGGGAGAAAGCAATAATGGAGGTGGTGAAGAGGGTAATGATGGAGGTGGGG
>JARQOD010000002.1:632502511-632535608 GCA_033576555.1 Oophaga sylvatica
TTCAGCTCCTTAACATGTGCCACCCTGTTTTTAAAGACCAAAAGTATTGGACAATTAAATAATTGTAAATAAAATTTTCATTTCTAGTACTTGGTTGAAAACCCTTTGTTAGCAATGACTGCCTGAAGTCTTGAACTCATGGACATCACCAGACACTTTTTCCTTCTTTTTTTATGCTCTCCAGCCTTCACCGCGTGGTTTTCAGTTGTTGTTTGTTTGGGCCTTTCTGTCTAAGTTTAGTCTTTAACAAGTGAAATGCATGTTCAATTGGTTGAGATCAGTGACTGACTTGGCCATTCAAGAATATTCCACTTCTTTGCTTTAATAAACTCCTGGTTGCTTTGGCTTTAGTTTTGGGTCATTGTCCATCTGTATATGAAACGACGACCAATCAGTTTGGCTGCATTTGGCTGGATCTGAGCACACAGTATGGCTCTGAATACCTCAGAATTAATTCGGCTGTTTCTGTCCTGTGTCACATCATCAATAAACACTAGTGACCCAGTGCCACTGGCACCAGCATCCCAAGCCATCACACTGCTTCCGCCATGTTTTACAGATGATGTGGTATGCTTGGATCATGAGCTTACCACCCTTCGCCATACTTTTCTCTTTCCATCATTCTAGTAGAGGTTGATCTTGGTTTCATCTGTCCAAAGAATGTTCTTCCAGAACTGTGCTGGCTTTTTTAGATGTTTTTTAGCAAAGTCCAGCCAGCCTTTTTATTCTGTATTCTTATGAGTGGCTTGCACCGTGCAGTGAACCCTCTGCATTTAATTTCATCAGTCTTCTCTTTATGGTAGATTTGGATATTGATACGCCTACCTCCTGGAGAGTGTTGTTCACTTGGTGGCTGTTGTGAAGGGTTTCTCTTCACCATGGAGAGTATTCTGCGATCATCCACCACTGTTGTCTTCTGTGGGCGCCCAGGTCTTTTGCATTGATGAGTTCACCAGTGCTTTCTTTCTTTCTCAGAATGTACCAAACTGTAGATTTTGCCACTCCTAAAGTTGTAGCAATTTCTCGGATGGGTTTTTTCTGTTTTTTGCAGCTTAAGGATAGCTTGTTTCACCTGCATGGAGAGCTCCTTTGACCGCATGTTTTTTCCCTTCACACTAAACCTTCCAAATGCAAACACCACACCTCAAATCAACACCCCCCTTTTATCTGCTTAATTGAGAATGATATAACGAAGGGTTTTCCCACACCTGTCCATGAAATAGCCTTGGAGTCAATTGTCCAATTACTTTTGGTCCCCTTTAAAAAAAAAGGGTGGCACATTTTTAAAGGAGCTGAAACTCCTAAACCCTTTATCCAATTTAATGTGGATACCCTCAAATGAAAGCTGAAAGTCGAACTTCAACTGCATCTGATTTGTTTTGTTTCAAATTCAATTGTGGTAATGTCTAGAACCAAAATTAGATAAATGTTTTTCTCTGTCCAAATATTATGGACCTAACTGTATGTCCCAATAATAGTGATTACTTCTGCGTCATACAACCCGAAGGACTTGTGTATCAGCGCGAGGCAGGATTTTACCCGGAAGTAAATCGTGGCTGTACAGCAATTATTCAGGTCTCCGTTAGATGCTGTGATTGGCGGTAACGGTAAGTACCGCAATAGAAATGGAACAATCTGATGCATTAGGCATATCGGGCATGTGGAATATCTTTGCAAATTGCCCACCATGATGTGGGTTATCAGCACCGTGAGATGTTATTTAAGATATATTGGTTAAGATATTGTGTCCATTTTATATATCTTTTTCTGATCAGACTGCAACACGAGATATGATTGGCTCCTAGTACACACTGTGGTTTGTTTTTGACCTTTGTTACATCCTTTATGGCTCATTATAGCCTAAATCCCCTGATGATGCCAGTCATGCTGGCGAAACATGTTAGGAGGCTTAGGGCACTTTTAGATAGCATGAAGACGGTGAAGTAATATTAAGGCAATAGTTTGGTATATAGGTAGCGGCCGCACCTTTGCCATAAGCCTGAAATTCAAATGCAATGTTTTTGGACAATGAGCACTCTACGGACTGAGTCCAATCAATAGTATACCATTTGTCCTTCTATAGCAAACTAGACTAATGCGATGTGAACAATTAGTAATTCCTTTAGTAGTTTGATTAAAAGTTTATATTTTATAGTCTTTATTAGGGATTATTTGCCTTTGGCAATTTGGGATTTATGAAACACATTTTAGCACAAACGATTCTGAATAGCTAATTGGGGGCCTCCTGGCTGCACCGCTATGTTAGGATCCTATCTATTTAACTGACAAGTTCACTTTCAGCACCAGATTTAGTGCAGGAGCGACCTCTCTGCACTTGACAGTGAGCAAATGGCACCAAAAAAACAAGATGTCTGCTTTTTATAGGGCCAGCGACATGTGTCTTCGGCAGCCAATCACAAGAAACCTTGTGTCATGATGCTGTGGATGGTTTTCGCACCCTGATTGGTTGCCGGAATCAACACACAAAAAGTTCAGAGAAAAAAAAAGGTGCGCCGCTCCGGTAATGTCTTCACACGCTCCTTCAACTTACTTACCCACAAGACAAGAGCCAATTTTTATTGGGCCTAAATTATGATATATATCCTATAAATAACACGTCTGATATGTTATTTAATGAAAGAAATGGCTGGAGCAAAGCCTCCCCTCCTCCCAGGAGCGTGGGCGGAGGCCAACATGAGGGGGGGGGGTTTGGGAAAGGGGTTAGGTGGGGGAGGATATTTAGATTAAGGGTCAAATATAGGGAGGTGAAAAAGGCTTCAGGTCAGTTCCCGCTTTTAGCAGAAAACAGTTACCATGCCGATGTGGAGAGAGCTCTGGAGTTGCTGAGGGAGACGGCTTTATTGCAGCCTCCAGGGTGGTTGGAGGCCCAGGTCGCAGGTATTGCTCCTGGGACCTCCAGGCAGTCAGCCCCATCTCCGTTAGGAGCGGCGGTCGAGAAGGGTGAGGCCCCCTGAGCGGCTATCCCCAGATGCAGCTCCCAGGGCCTCGCTCGGCGTAGGAGCCCCTCTAGGGACCCTCCAGGCCGGGCGCCACAATGTTCCCGGGCTAGCAGGCCCGGCCTGGGAGGAATCCGCTTGCTCGGCGGGGCCCTGCGGCGGTGTCCAGGCCTCCGCCTCGCGCTGGTAGGGGGCGGAGCCGGCACGCGCTAGGCGGCCTAGAAGTACAGGATCTGCGGGGGGCTGCGCAGCGGTACCGCTGCGGTGCGGCCTGCCTCTCCCTGCGGGACAGAAGGGATCGCTGGTGGAGCAGCGACCTGCGTTCCGGCAGGGCCAGTGACTCCATCCCTCACTGACAGTGGGGTAGCAGGCCTGTCAGCAGGCTGCGGTAGCGGGAGGCCTGCGGCTCGGCCTGGCTCATCACGCAGGTCACGATTAATTAAAGACAGGGCAGCGGCCTGCTCAGCGGCAGGGCCGGTGCAGTCTTCCCTCACAAGCAGTGAGGCGCCAGGTTTTTCGGGGGGTCGCCCTAGTGGGTGACCTGCTCTCACCGTCGGCATCACGATGCCTAGCCCTGTAATTTGCGCGACAGCGGCCTGCAGCGCAGCAGGCTGGGACCATTGACCCGCTACAGGGTGGCGGGGGAAGTCACCCGGGTATCCTTGAGGGATCACGGGGGGCCATCACTGTGCAGGCCCTTGGCGACGGGGATAGGGACGTGGCGACCCAGGTAGCGGAGGCATTTGGGACCAGCGGGCGGGGATCCTCTCTGGAGTTCGGGCCCTCTACGCCAGTCGTTTTCGAGGGGAGTCCTAGTCATCAGCAGCAGGCCACTGGAGTCGCCGTCGTTGGCCAGAACGGATGGAGGCATCCGAGGATCCAGGTTTTTCGGCTGGAGGGCTCACAGCCCCCTCTGCAGCCCGTGAGTACACCTCTTTGTCTGGCGTTCGTCACCCAATTTTGTCTTCTACACAGTGTTGAGGGGTCAGGTGGGTGTTTATCATGGCAGTGAGGTTTCTGCGTTGAGTGGGGAAGTGACTGGGGGCGTTAGGGATATGTTGGTGGGCGTGCGGGACTTGTCACGTTAGAACGGGTTTGGGTGGTCCATCACTGTTGGCTGCATGGGTTGGGTCGCAGGCTGGTGGCATACCGGCAGAGTGGGTCAGAGTTGGCGGGACCAGTCGCGAGCCGGTGTCGGTATTAGCGCAAACTGAGAAGGAGAAGGTGTGTCGAGTGCATTTAGATGATAGGGCACACGGGAGGTATACGTATGTTTTGAGGGCCCATGGGGGCGCATTTAAAGAAGGAAGTTAGGGAGTGCATTTGGAAGTACGAATATGTGGAGATTTTCTCGTTGTTGCCTCTTGGGAAATTTAACCAGGACAAAAGCAAAAAAGAGGACAGTAAAAAAGAGAGAGGAGGAAAACGCAGTGGCGCCTGATTCCCCAGACGTTTGTAATTGGCAACAAGCTTTCTCCATTTTGGCAAGTGTCATTGGGAAAAGGCTCCGGATAATTGTTCGGCCCTATTTTGCTATTTGGATGCCATAGGTCAGGGGTGGGGAACCTCAGGCCCCAGGGCCATTTACGGCCCTCGATGACCTTTTATCCGGCCCCCGGCAGATTCTCAGGGACTGCTGTGCTTTGGCAGGGAGCTGTATTTTGTTTGCCACCACCTCATTAATTTCTTCTTGCTCTGTAAGTACACATGTAGTGTTCACTACTGAAACACTGAAGGCATGCAATGAAAGATTACGTCCTGACACCAGTGCCAGAGTCAGGATGTACTTTGTGGGTGGAGTTTGTATGACCCCCGAAGGATGGTATAAATATCCAAATGGCCCTTTGGCAGAAAAAATATTCCCCACCCCTGCCATAGGTGAAGCTTACAGGGTGTATGGCGGGCAAGCTTGCTTGGTATGATGAACAATTCCGCAGAGGAAGGCAGTTTCGTCCTGCTATTTCGTTGGGATCAAAAAGATATTTGTCTGTGGATGCGGGTCATAGCACAAAACAAATTTAGCCATTCCTTTCATGGGGGGCTGGGAGCACCAGCCAGAGTAATAACACCTCCAGCACAGCCGGGGGCAGCAGGCAAGGACAGGCAGGAGGGCTTAAGTTGGGGGTATGCTGGCAATTTAACGACGGCCAGTGTAAGTTTGGGGAGAATTGTAAATTCAAACATCTCTGCTCCACTTGCAATGGCGCCTCTCATGGAGCATCCAAGTGTTTTAGGAAAGGAAAAGGAAAATTTGGAGGTGGTAATTCGCAAGGGGGAGACTCCAGTGAAACTGGAAAGGATGGTCCCTTATCTAAATAGATATGGGGACCGGGAAAAACGGCATTGTTGTACTCGGGTTTTAAGGACGGTTTTGTTATTCCCCATCCCCCATTTGATATTCCGCGAGTACTGAGAAACCTGCAGTCGGCGTTGTTACATTCCAGAGTTGTTTCGGATAAGCTGGCAAAGGAAGTTTCGTTGGGTAGAATGGCTGGCCCTTTTATGTCTCCCCCCTTTTCAGATTTGGTTGTCTCCCCTTTGGGAGTTGTTCCAAAAAAGGAGCCAAATAAGTTTCGACTTATCCAACACTTGTCATACCCGCGGGGCAGGTCAGTGAATGATGGCATTGATCCTGAGATTTGTTCTGTTGTTTACTCCTTGTTTGATGAGGCGGCGCGGTGGGTGAGAAAGTGCAGTCGAGGGCCCTTTTGGCCAAGACATCGAGTCTGCGTTTCGCTTGTTGCCAGTACACCCGGATAGCATAAAGTTACTGGGTTGTTATTGGGATGTTGTGTTTTTTGTTGACAGGTGTTTACCCATGGGGTGTTCCTTATCTTGTGCGTATTTTGAAGCTTTCAGTTCTTTTCTTGAATGGGTGGTACGAGACGTTTCGGGTTTTGATTCGGTTATTCATTATTTGGATGACTTCTTGTGTGTTGGGCCAGCGGATTCATGGCGGTGTTCTAGGATTTTAAAAGCAGTTCAGTGGGTGGCTGAGCGGTTTGGTGTCCCGTTGGTGCCTGACAAGACGGAGGGTCCAAGTACGTGTCTGTGTTTTCTAGGGATCGTCATTGACACCGTTGCATGGGAGTTCAGGCTTCCTGAGGACAAGTTATCGGTGTTGAAAGCGGAGGTGGTCAGAGCGCGTCATCTTCAGTTGTTGTTAGGGAAGCTGAATTTTGCTTGTCGGGTGATGCCGATGGGGCGAGTTTTTTCACGTAGGCTGGCAAGCGCTACTTCAGGTGTTCGAGCCCCTCATCATTTTATCAGGTTGTCCGCGGAGCTTAGGGCGGACTTGTCAGTTTGGGAATCTTTTTTGGAAGGGTATAATGGCCGTTCCTTGGTAATGGCTGAGGTTGTTGACAATGATGCTTTGGACTTGTTTACTGATGCGGCTGGCAGGATTGGTTTTGGGGCATATTTCAAGGGACAGTGGTGCGCATCTTATTGGCCCAGAGAATGGGTGGAGGGGGGCTTGGTGCGTAACATAATGTTGTTGGAGATCTTCCCGATCCTCGTGGCTGTTCATTTGTGGGGGCGTGATTTTAGTAATCAACGAGTGCGCTTTAATTGCGATAATATGGGTGTGGTATGCGCGATTAATGCTCTTACCACATCGTCCCCCCTGTGGTTTGGGTGTTGCAGGAATTGGTGTTGGTATGTTTGTCCTTGAATGCCCATGTTACAGCGACTCATGTTCCTGGTGTGAAGAACGAAATTGCTGATTCTCTTTCTCGTTCACAGTGGGATCGTTTCCGGTCATTGGCGCCGAAGCAGAGGTAGTGGGTCTAACGTGTCCGGAGGAGCTATGGAAGGTGGCTTTTGGGCCGCAGGGTCGTTGATCAGGTCTTCGCTAGCCCCTAAAACTTGGGAGGCGTATCAGGCGGTTTGGCGGATGTGGGAGGGGTTTTCACAGCCGGTTCAAGCATTGGCATTGGACACGATTGGGAGCGAATTTTGTTGTCCTGGTTGGGACAGGGTGCGACGGAGGGTTGGTCTTGCGCGAAGGTATCACGGGTTTTGGCCGCTTTATCATTTGGTTTTCGTTTACGCGGGATTCAGGATTTTACAAAGACATTTTTGGTTAAGCAGGCAGCGAAAGGATTTCTTCGTGTTAAAAGTCGGGGTGATACCAGGCGCCCAATTTCATTTGGTATATTAGAACAGTTGCGCCTTGCGTTAGAGTCGTCGTGTTCCTCGAATTTTGAGGTGGCGTTGTTTCACCTAGCTTTTTCATTTGCATTTTTTGGGGCTTTGCGGGTGGGTGAGCTGGTTTCGCCGAGCAAACCTGTTGTAGGCGGGTTATTGGGGAGGGATGTCGTGTTGACTTCGCGGGGTGTTGAGTTTTGGTTGCGGAGGTCTAAGACAGATCAGGCTGGTAAGGGTCGACGGGTGGTTTTGTGTGGTGTGCAGGGCTCTTTAATGTGTCCGGTTCAATGTTTCCAGCGCTTTCGGGAGTTTCGGCCTAGCCTGGACGGTTCTTTGTTGTGTCATGCGGATGGGGGTAGTTTGTCTCGGTATCAGTTTGGTGCCATTTTTAAGAAGTCTATTCGGGTATTGGGCCTGGATGACTCTCGTTTTGCTCCTCATTCTTTTCGAATCGGGGCAGCGACGGAGGCAGCGGTAGGGGGTTTGAGTCCGGCGTCCATTCAACGTATCGGCTGTTGGAAGTCAGGTCGGTATCGGAGTTACATCAGGCCTTAGTTCATCAAGTGGCTGGAGGGAGGTGACTGGGAGGGTAGTGTTATGTTTCCGGGTACTCCGGTATTTGGTATTTTAGCCTTGTTTTCTCTTTTCAGGTATTGGGCCTTTGCTTGTGTGGATTTTTGGCCATTCCTTCGTTTACTGGGGAGCGTTGCGAGCTGACGTCAGGAACGAAGGTCGACAACTGGGTTTTCACAGGAGCATGGCTGTGGTGCGGTGGATTGGTTTGAGAGGAATGGAATGGAGAAGGGTTCTCCAGGAAATACATTGTTGTGTTTTGATGGACCGTGCTCCTGACATTTTAGTTCTCCATGTTGGGGGCAATGATCTGGCGGTTCGACCTTTCTGGGAATTGGTAAAGGACATTAAGCAGGATTGTTTGCGTTTGTGGTTATTATATACAGGCGTTACTATTGTTTGGTCTGAAATTGTTCCACGCAGGCGATGGCGTACGATTAGGTCCTTGGTAAAAGTCAACAAGGCCAGGATAAAAGTGAATAGGGCAGTTTCTTCATTTATTGTTAGGAATGGGGGAGTGTCAGTGCGGCATTTCGAACTGGAGAAAGCCGAGGGCGATTTTTGGTTGGCGGACGGGGTCCACCTAAATGGGGTGGGCTCTGATATTTGGGCGCTCGGCCTTCAAGAGGGTATAGAAAAGGCCATGGCATTGCGGTTTGGGGGGGTCTCGGGCCATTGAGGTGTTCAAGGGCCCTCGTTGTGGCGGTTCGGGGTGGGGGGGAGTCCTTGAAGTCGGTTGTAAATTGGTTTTGGGGGACTCTGGATAGGGTCTCCTACGACTGAAGTTACGTTGATGGTGATCTGGTGAGATGTGGACGGGGAGTTCCGGCAGAAGTGGGCGGATCCCCGAGGAGCTGGGTGAGCAACATATCATGGAGTTGGTGCTCCTGAGCCTGTGGGGTAACGGCTGGGAGTAAGATAATGGGTGTTGTTCACAGCAATTTCGGGTTAATTCACCAAGATCTTGTGGCTTCAAGGACTCCTCCTCAATGTTCAAGTATTGTAAAGCTATGTCATCATTTGGTATTTTTGTTAATGTTTGTGTATTTAATAAAAGGCTGCTGTGGCCATTAGAATTCCAAATAATTTGGGCTCTGTGCATTTGTGAGCGGCGTATTGGGGTGGGTTATTTTACTGGTTAGGTGGTACAGGTGATGGGTTACATTAGACTCCCCACAGGTAAGCGACTTGACAGTACCAACGTCATGGATTTACAGAAATGATTCTAACAGGCTCACATTAGAAACATGTCTTATAATAAAATTAATTGCTCACCTAATACTTGTAGTGAAAATATTCTGAAGAACATGCGCTTGTCATTCACCACTTCACAAGTGTACATCCCTCCATCAGATATCTCTGTATTATTGATCGTCAGTGATAAATGGTCACTTCTAGAGTTGAGCGATACTTTCCGATATCCAAAAGTATCGGAATCGGAATGGTATCGCCGATACCATTAAAATATCGGCGATACCCGATACCGATACCGGAAATCCAATGTAAGTCTATGGGAACAAAATATCGTAACTAAAAAAACCCCATTCTTTCCTTGTAAACACTAAATATACACACATAGAATACATATATATATATAGATAAACATGTCATTGTGACATATATATATACATATATGTATAGTTTATACACTTCTACATAGTAAAATAGCCTCAGATTCAATTGCCGGGTAAAGCCGGCTTCTGTGAAAAGACAGAAGCACCCGACATGAAATGACACTTGGTGTACATAGGGTTAACCATGTCTTTTCATGTCGTTTGCTATCTGATTTGCACAAACAATTACATCAGTCTATGTGTGCAAAATTTCACACCTGTAGGGGTTAATTAAAGGTGTAAATTCGTTGTAAAAAAAAGGACTTTTTTGCTACGAATTTACACCTTTAATTACCCCCTACAGGTGTGAAATTTTGCACACATAGACTGATGTAATTGTTTGTGCAAATCAGATAGCAAAGGACATGGTTAACCCTATGTACACCAAGTGTCATTTCATGTCGGGTTCTGCATTTTCACAAAAGCCGGCAATTGAATTAGCGGCTATTATACTATGTAGAAGTGTATGAACTATAAATATAAATATATATATATATGTGTCACAAATTCAATGACATGTATATATATATATGAGGTGTAAAATTGCTGAAAAAAAATGCGTGGGCTCCCGCCCTATTTTCGCAACCAGACAGACAAAGCCAGTGAGTGGGGGCAGATAATAATAGCCCAGAGAGGGACCATTATTTTTGCCCCCCCCCTGGCTACTAACATCTGCCCCCAGACACCCCAGGAAAGACAAATCTATAATTAGATTCGCCCTTTCTGGCACTTTGCCCGTCTATTCCCATTGCCCTGTAGCGGTGGCGAATGGGTTAATATGGGGTTAAAGCCACCTTGCTATTGAAAGGTGACCTTAAGCCAGGTTAATAATTGAGAGCTGTTAATTAGACAACTATCAATTATTAATCCTATTGCATGAAATAAAAATAAAACACACATACTTTAATTAAAAATCATTTTAATGAAATAAAGACACATGTTTTTGACCATCTTTTATTTTACTGCAAAAACATTTCCTGTAATAAAAATAAAATAAAAAAGCAAAATTATTCTTACCTATCCCATGCACAGTCAGGTCCCACGGTGTAATCCTTCAGAAAGGGTTAATGTTTACTGCAGGGACCGCAGCTAATGCTGCAGCCTCACAGTAAACCCCCAAATGAATGAGTTCCTCTCCTGGCTGACAGGACAGTAAAGGCTGGGTCTCACATAACGATACACCAGCGATCCCGACAACGATATGCACTTGTCAGGATCGCTGGTGTATCGCTACATGATCGCTGCTGAGCTGTCAAACAGGCAGCTCAGGCAGCGATCTGGGACAGCGACACTGCGGGTAACATCGCTTAAGGGCCCGTCTCACATAGCGATATCGCTACCGAGATCGCTGCTGAGTCACTAGTTTTGTGACGCAGCAGCGAGCTCACCAGCGATATCGCTGTGTGTGACATTCAGCGACGATCAGCCCCCCTGCCGGGTATCGCTGATCGTCGCTGAAATGTCAGGACCTTTTTTTGATCGCTGGTTTCCCGCTGACAGGCACGCATCGCTGCGTGTGACAGGCGGGAGACCAGCGATCCGCTGGTAACCAAGGTACACAGCAGGTTTCCAAGCGCTGCGCGGTGCCTGGAAACCCGCTGTGTACCTTGGATACCAGCTCCCTGCATCAGGGCGCTGGTATCCAAGGTACACAGCGGGTTTCTAGGCACAGCCCCGCGCCTGTAAACCCGCTGTGTACCTTGGTTACCAGCGGATCGCTGGTCTCCCGCCTGTCACACGCAGCGATGCGTGCCTGTCAGCGGGAAACCAGCGATCAAAAAAAGGTCCTGACATTTCAGCGACGATCAGCGATACCCGGCAGGGGGGCTGATCGTCGCTGAATGTCACACACAGCGATATCGCTGGTGAGCTCGCTGCTGCGTCACAAAACTAGTGACTCAGCAGCGATCTCGGTAGCGATATCGCTATGTGAGACGGGCCCTTAAGTGGAAAGCTTAATTGATTGCTTTCCACTTTCACTTCAGGTCAGCCAGGGAACTGATTAACAAAAATAGGGGTTCCCTTCGAAAAAAAAATGGCGTGGGGTCCCCCCTATTTTTGTTAACCAGCCAGATGAAGCAGACCGCTGAGGCCTGGATTTTCAGGCTGTTAAGGAGCCAAGATCCATGGACCTTGCCAGCCTGATAATACCAGGCCACAGCAGTCTGCATATCTTGGCTGATTAACAAAAATAGGGGATCCCCTTGAAAAAAATTGGCGTGGGTCCCCCCTATTTTTGTTAACCAGCCAGATGAAGCAGACCGCTGAGGCCTGGTTTTTCAGGCTGGTAAGGATCCAATATCCATGGACCTTGCCAGCCTGATAATACCAGACCACAGCAGTCTGCTTAGCTTGGCTGGTTAACAAAAATAGGGGATCTTTCAAAAAAAAAACGGCGTAGGGGTCCCCCATTTTTGTTAACCAGCCAAGTAAAATGCAGACTGCTGCGGCCTGGTATTAAAAGACTGTCAAGGCCCATGGATTTTGGCCCTCAACAGCCTGATAATACCAGGCTACAGCAGCCCCACATTTGGCGCATCAAAAGATGTGCCAATTGTGGCACTTTACCCGGCTCTTCCCACTTGCCCTGTAGCGGTGGCAAGCGGGGTAATAAGGGGTTAATGTCACCGTTGATTGCACGGTGACAATAAGCCCGGTTAATAATGGAGAGGCGTCAATAAGACACCGATCCATTATTAATCCCAAAGTTTTTAAATGTTTAAAAAAAAGACACAGCAAGAAAAAAGTCTTTTAATGAAATAAAAGAGACAACACAGTTTTCATTTCTTTTATTACTCTCTCATTCCTGCGACGCCATCGATCTCCTGTAAAAAAAGAAAAAAAACAAACCAACAGTATACCACCTGTCCGACGCAGTCCATAACGACAGTCCCACGACGATCCAGCTCTGCTACATCAGAATGACAGGCAGAGGCTGTCATCGCGACGCAGCACAGCTGATTACCTGCTTCCCCGGCGGTGACGTCATCGGACTGCTTTACGGCCGGGATTACCCAGCAGTCACTGCAGTTATCGCGAGAAACTGCATGTGACCGCCAGGGAGAAGAGGATGGAGGCCATTAAGCAGTCTGGGATGTGACCGCCGGAGATCTTCTGCCGGGTAAGTGCCGCTGACTCCTGACAGACCCGACCGACGGACACTGACAGTGACAGTGACATCCCGATTCCGGTATCCGATATGACGAAAATATCGGTACTCGGAATCGGAATTCCGATACAGCTAATATCGACCGATACCCGATATTTGCGGTATCGGAATGCTCAACACTAGTCACTTCTCATCCTTGGGCTGCAGGAGCTGTATGACGTCTTTGTATCATCCTCCTCTACTTTATATGATATTACACAGGATGAATTATATAGCAGAAGACTCCATGTAACTGATAGTAACGTGTCTCCAGGATCAGCGTCACACTGCAGAACAGCAGGATCTCCTCTTTTCACCGTCACCACGCCTGGAAGGTAGAAAATTATGTTGGTGAGTTTTAAAATATGGTGATTTAATTGATTACTTTTTATCTATACTTAATAGGAATCTGTCACCAGATTTTTTTTTATTATTTTTATTATTATTTATTTTGTTTAGAGCACCATTGATTCTAGGGTGCTGTAAATAAGATGGCTTACATACAAAACACAGATATAAGTGGCAGTGAACAAACTAACAATGGTAGACAGATACAGAGGGGAAAGGGCCATTCCCCTGCAGGATTACATTCTACAGGATAAATTGGAATATTAATAAAAAAGAAACAAAGGAAATGCTAAAAATGGTGGTGGGTGTATAAATGGTGTTACGTAAGTATCCGGTATATAACCATACACAATATCAAGCCCTCCACCAGAAAGCCGGACCAGAGTGACGCCGTGTGGACAGTCGGGAGAACCACAAGACACCACAACCGAAGAACAAGAAACCAACCACACAGTCCACAATATTAAATAATTTTTATTATAATTCAGGTTAAAAAAACGACGGCACAAATAGCAATAAATAAATTATGACATGGTACAGAATAAAAAAAGGGACGCACAACCAGGGATATAAATACATAGAATCAGCTTTGGTGTAAGTTAATAGCCAAAAAATATAAAGTAAAAAGCCAATACTGCAGGATACATAGTGATACAAAAATATAAAAATTATATATATATATAATGGTAAGGCACAATAAGCAAATGTTGATTAAAATGGAATAATCAAATCTATAATAGCGGCACAAACCAAAGTGTACAGAAATCATACAAAAGCCCAGTGGTAAAAAGTGATATAAATCCTAACACATAGGCAAATGAATCTACCAAGTGGTAATATAAGTACTGAGAAGAGCAGCATTGAATGGAAGTGAAAAAAACGTGCAGGAACTGAAATCATGGGACGATGTGTTGATATAGGAAAGATGTGTATCTTCGTACCGTGTTAGCCAGTAGATAGAAAAATATTTAGACTTGAGAGTCCTCAGTGGTTGATACCTTTTAATGGCTAACTGAAAAGATGGTAACAAATTGCAAGCTTTCGAGACTACTCAGGTCTCTTCATCAGGCATAGACTAATACAACATCTGAAGAATCACATATTTATACACAAAATAGCACAGAAAAAATGCAATAGGTAGGACAAGTGACATGAAGCAGAACTGTCATTATGGCAGAGGGATTAACATAAATATGACTAGTTCATAGATAAGGAGTGAAGGTTTTATTACCCTCTGATTGGGGTCTGGTATTGTGTTGTGATGACCCTAAAAGGTCAGGGAGGCAGATTCCTTAATTGTTGTAGAACGACATAAAACTCTGGGATATATTCATCCCAGCACTAAGAGTGTCAAAGGTCATCATAAGTTTATATTCCCAGACTTTTCTATCCTTCTCAGATTTGAAGTTAGATTTTAATACAAGTAATTCCATATCTGTCATGCTATGACCGGCATACAAAAGTGTTTGGCCACAGGTAAATCCATTCTTTTTTCTCTTATCGTGTGGCGATGAGAATTCATCCTTGTTCTCAGTTTTTGCCCGGTCTCCCCCACATACAGACCCCCAGTTGGACATTTAGTACATATAATTAGGTACACCACATTAGATGTGATGCAGCTGAAAGTACCTGGTATCTTGTAGTCCTGATGGGAGTTGGGGATCTTTATCCTGTCCGTGGTCATTATAGATGTACAGGTCTTGCATTTCTTTTGTCTGCAAGGAAAGGTTCCTGCAGCTGTTGGGGAGGACAGGGAGCTTCTGACAATGATGCTTCTTAGATTTGGGGCTGCCTAAAACATAGTAGTGGGGGGTCTGGAAATATGGATTGTAATCGGGCATCTTTTTGTAGTAAAGGTTGTAGTTTCCGTGCAGCTCCCCTTAGCATCTCCAGACTTGGATTGTAGGTGACCACTAGAGGCACCCGGTTATTTTCTTCTTTAGCTTTGTAATGTAGCAGGTGATTCCTTGATATTCTGGTGGCTCTTGTAATTTGGTTTTCAATTGTTCTTGGATGGTAGCCCTGGTTCAAAAAAGTCTTTCTGAGGCGACCAAGGTGTTCATCTCTATCCATGGGGTTGGAACATATACGGTTGTATCTGATGGCTTGGCTGTAGACAATAGAGTTTTTTATGTGTTTAGGATGGAAACTGTCCATTTAAGATATGTTGGACGGTCGATTGGCTTCTGATACAGGGATGTCTCTATTTCATTGTTCTTTAGCTTAATGGTGGTGTCTAAAAAGTTAATTTCAGTGCTGGAGTAGTTAAGTGTTAAGTTGATGGTGGGATGAAATTGATTGAACTGTTCATGGAACGTCTTTAGCTGTTGTTCAGACTCCGTCCAGATGATTAAAATGTCATCAATGTAGCGGTAGTAGGCCCGAGGCCTGATGGGGCAGGAGGACAAAAATTCGCTTTCAAGCTTGGCCATGAAAAGATTTGCATACTGTGGAGCCATTTTACTTCCCATAGCTGTGCCAGTCTCCTGAAGATAGATCTTGTTGTCAAATTCGAAGTAATTGTGGGTGAGGATGAATTTTGTGAGTTTCACCACAGAATCAGCATCATTCCCGGTGTTTCCCATGAAGACTTTGCAGGCATTTAATCCATCCTGGTGTGGGATATTAGAGTACAAAGATTCCACATCCATGGTGGCCAGGATGGTTCCTTCTGGTAGAGAACCTATTGCTGCTAGTTTATTCAGTAGGTCAGTTGTGTCCTGAATGTAGCTGGGTGTATCCTTTACCAGGGGTTTAAGAACACCCTCTACCCATCCAGATACTTGCTCAGTAAGGGTGTCCACACATGAAATAATCGGCCTCCCTGGATTTCCGGCTTTGTGGATTTTGGGAAGCATGTAGAATGTCCCTGTTCTTGGACTTTCTGGTATCAGGTCATCAGCTCTTATGGATTTGTCAGACAGACAAGATACCAACTTGCTTAGTTCCTTGTAATAGTCCTGTGTAGGGTCCGACTCCAGTTTTCTGTAGTAGCGTGTGTCCGTAAGTTGTCTGTTTGCTTCCTTCATATAGTCTGATGTGTTCATCATGACTATTGCACCTCCCTTGTCAGCAGGTTTAATGATGATTTCTTTGTTGGTTACACGATAAGAGAAAAAAGAATGGATTTACCTGTGGCCAAACACTTTTGTATGCCCGGTCATAGCATGACAGATATGGAATTACTTGTATTAAAATCTAACTTCAAATCTGAGAAGGATAGAAAAGTCTGGGAATATAAACTTATGATGACCTTTGACACTCTTAGTGCTGGGATGAATATATCCCAGAGTTTTATGTCGTTCTACAACAATTAAGGAATCTGCCTCCCTGACCTTTTAGGGTCATCACAACACAATACCAGACCCCAATCAGAGGGTAATAAAACCTTCACTCCTTATCTATGAACTAGTCATATTTATGTTAATCCCTCTGCCATAATGACAGTTCTGCTTCATGTCACTTGTCCTACCTATTGCATTTTTTCTGTGCTATTTTGTGTATAAATATGTGATTCTTCAGATGTTGTATTAGTCTATGCCTGATGAAGAGACCTGAGTAGTCTCGAAAGCTTGCAATTTTTACCATCTTTTCAGTTAGCCATTAAAAGGTATCGTCTTGGGACGATGTGGTAATTAAGTCCACAGACAAGGGGGGAAACATCGTGATATAGCCTATTGTAAAATACGAACGGGAAGTGTTTAGGCAATTACAGGACCCACAAATATATGAGAAATTAGGTTTCAATCCGATGGCCTCCTTTTCTGCAAGGCTCCAGAGGATTCTTTCAATGGCCCTTGATATGGGGGATATCAATAAAAAAATCTTTGAAGGGTTAATGGTAAGTTTCCCTAAAATACCAACGTTCTACCTACTCCCGAAAGTATACAAAGATGCTGTTAACCCCCCGGGACATCCAATTGTGTCTGGAATCGGGGGTCTTTGTGACCCAATATGTAAATTTGTGGACTTCTACCTCAAGACTCTGGTAGAGACTCTACCGTCATATGTTAAAGACACAATGGACGTTTTGAGAAGGGTTGACGGTGTCTATATGGAGGCCGGAACCATTTTGGTGACGGCAGATGTATAGAGTCTCTACACTTGTATAAATCATGATGATGGCCTACGGGCGGTACGCTATTTTCTTGAGGCCTCCGACCTGGACGGCCCCTTATGTGAATTTATCCTCGAGCTGCTGCACTTTGCCTTGACACATAATTTTTTCATTTTCAAACAGCAATTTTATCTTCAGAAGCGCGGCGCAGCCATGGGTGCGGCCTGTGCGCCCGCCTACGCCAACCTTTTTTCTAGGTTACTGGGAGAGGTTGTGGTTTGGTGAGGCGGGGGCGGGGGCCGCAGACCATGTGCTGTGCTGGCTGCGTTATATAGACGATGTTCTGTTGCTGTGGCGTGGGCAGTGCAGCAGCTGGAGGAGTTTATGGCTGTGTTAAATACCAATGCATTTAATATCAAGCTGACTTACAGATATGATCAGAGAAAACTGGATTTTCTGGACATCAGTCTGGAGGTGGGGCAAGACCTGTCCATCCAGACTGATGTTTTTCGTAAGACGACGTCAGTAAATGCATTACTACACGCGGAATCAGCACACAGCCAAACCACGATTGGGGCCGTCCCGGTCGGACAGTTCTTGAGAGTATGTCGGATCTGCTCAACTGATCCAAGATTTGAGACACAAGTGTTATGAATGTTTTAGAAATGAATTCTGAGCAGAAGCTCCCTCTGGTGGTTACAAACAGTACTGAACCATTCAATGAGGATTAGCAATCAGGAATCACGGACTGGCTGGATATAAGGGAGGTTTCCCCCCATCATGGTTGCCAGTGATCAATTGTTCTTGTCTCAACTTTGTTTCCTGGTTCACTTGGAAGCTTGCTGAGTCTTGCCTCTTCTCCTGCTCTCAGATAAGATATTTTCTGTTTTTTGTTTTTGTGCTTGACTTTTGCATATTTCTCTGCATTTCTGTGAGGTTGGCCAGGTTCCCCTCCCCGGGGGCTTGGTCTCCTCTCAGTTCCTCTGGAGCCACTGTTGTTTGTTCATTTGCCTTTTCCAGTTTTTTCTGTGGCTGCGGCTTAGATTTAGGTGGTAGAGGTCATGTGATCTCAGGTGTTTTTGCAATTAGTAGCGTTGTTTTTTTTTATAGGGTTTTTTTTGGATTGCAGTAAGAATTCTTCCTATCCTTTTCTGTCTAGGCAGATTGGGCCCCAGCGTTTGCTCATACTATTTTCTGTCTGTGTCTGTATTTCCTCTTGTCTAACCGCCATTACATGTTTGGGGGCTTCCTATGTTCTTTGGGGATCTGCTCCGGGCAGATAGCTTTTCCTCTTTCTATCTTTAGGTGTAGTTAGCCTCTCAGGCTGTGACGAGGCGTCTAGGACCAACATAGGAACGCTCCACGGCTGCCTTTAGTTGTGGTGGTTAGTCAGGGTACTGCAATCCAGTAGATTCCAACCTCTCTGGTGTATTGCCGTTTTTGCCTGCTCTCCTCAGCTACCAAAACATAACACACAAGCACGTGATCTTAGAGAATGATTTAGACAACGGGGTTACAGCAAAAGGAGCATTAAAAAGGGTTACAATAGAGCAAAGGGAACTTCCCGTGATCATCTGCTCTATCAGACTGGTAATCAGATAAAGGATGAGAATAATATTCGTTTCATTTCGGTTTTTACGCTCTTACGGATCGACCCCTCATGACCCCAAGGAGGTCCAGGAATTTGAAAGATATGCTTGTTCAAAGCCATTACATAGCACCCAGTAAAAACCCGTTTGGAAGTACGAGACGTAATATGGGTTGCTTTAATTGTGGACATTGCGTTGCTTGTGCTAATATTCTTAGTAGTTTTTCATTTTGTTCTAGTGACGGTAATAGAAATTATGAGATTAGAGAATATATCTCATGTAGCACAAGCAACGTGATCTACTATGCCACGTGCAGTTGCCCTCTAATTTACATTGGCTTGACATCACGTGAATTAAGAATACGGGTGCGAGAACATGTACGCGATATTCGTGCAGCTAGTACAGCTGAAGATGTGTCCAGTCTCAAAACGATTCCTAGACATTTTTGGATGATGCACAATTGTGACCCCTCAATGTTCCAAGTAAGAGGAATAGAAATTGTGCACCCAGGCATTAGGGGGGGGGCAATGTTAAAAAACTGCTTGCACAGCGTGAATTGAAATGGATTGTCACATTGGACACAGTTAAACCTGCCGGCTTGAATGAGGCTCTTAATTTCGCCCCTTTCTTATGAGAAAATTAGATGGTGTGATTTATTAATCCTGGATAATGATGTTTGACCTCCTGCTTAGAAAGGCTGCGTTCCATTCCCTTTATTCTCCCCCTTTATATTTGCATCATTTTATTTTGTGTGTTGTTGTATATTTTTTAACTTCTTTATTTTTTAACTTTTTTGTATTTAGTTATTCATTTTCAAGGCTATGGGCTGAGGGACCTTGGGATGATATTTTCTATAAGTCTGGCTCCAATTTTATGGCAATTAAAAATCTGAAGATATGAGATGAAACTAATGAATTGCGACTGGATTGAATATATTATGGAGGAACCGCGCCATGAAGACATTAATGATATTAAAATTAACTGTTGGAATATTGAATTCATAATTGCTATTATCATGACATGTACATACTGCGGTGCGCATGCGCGGGATAGTGACTTGCGGCCGTCCCGCGATATCCGGCAGAGTCCTGCGGACGCACGGCAGATGCTCTGTTTGAGCGTCTGTTGTGGGTCTGGCTGGACACGTCCGGGTCACGTGGGTTGGAGCGGTGACGTTGCGCGCATGCGCTGTGCAAACGCAGTGATTATGAGTGTCAGCAGGTGACGATCATGTGACTAATCACTATGGATACAAAAGGTCCTTGGGCTTTGTAACATCACACTTCCCCTTGATAAAGCGAGGCATAGAAGCAGCGAAACGCGCGTCGGGGCATGTTTGGTGTGACATCCGCATAAATAGGTGAGATTTGTGATCCTGGTTTTGCCATTCTTTGTTGCCATTTATTATCATTTATGGTTTGGGGGATTTCTGAATGGAGGCATAGTCCTGTGATAGTCGGTAACATTATGGGAAATTCCCCAAAAACATTATGGCACTGATTTGGCATTAAATACTCACCTATTCCAATTATTGTACTGAAATGTTTATTTATGGCTGATTATGAATATGATTGTATGCTGGGTGTCTACAATTTCGGTGTCTTTTTTGTATACAGTCATGGCCAAAAGTTTTGAGAATGACACAAATATTATATTTTCACATGAGCTGCTGCCCTCTGGTTTTTATGTGTGTTTGACAGATGTTTTTATCACAGACAGAAATATAATTATTGCAAACATATGAGTAACAAAAGCTTATATTGACAGTTAGAATGAGTTAATGCAGCAAGTCAATATTTGCAGTGTTGACCCTTCTTCTTCAGGACCTCTGCAATTCTCCCTGGCATGCTCTCAATCAACTTCTGGACCAAATCCTGACTGATAGCAGTCCATTCTTGCACAATCAATGCTTTCATTTTGTCAGAATTTTTAGTTTTTTGTTTGTCCACCCGTCTCTTGATGATTGACCACAAGTTCTCAATGGGATTAAGATCTGGGGAGTTTCCAGGCCATGGACACAAAATCTCTATGTTTTGTCCCCTGAGCCATTTAGTTATCACCTTTGCTTTATGGCAAGGTGCTCCATCATGCTGGAAAAGGCATTGTTGATCGCCAAACTGCTCTTGGAGGGTTGGGAGAAGTTGCTCTTGGAGGACATTCTGGTACCATTCTTTATTCATGGCTGTGTTTTTAGGCAAGACTGTGAGAGAGCCGATTCCCTTGGCTGAGAAGCAACCCCACACATGAATGGTTTCAGGATGCTTAACAGTTGGCATGAGACAAGACTGGTGGTAGCGCTCACCTTGTCTTCTCCGAATGAGGCGTTTTCCTGATGTCCCAAACAATCGAAAAGGGGATTCATCAGAGAAAATAACTTTACCCCAGTCCTCAGCAGTCCACTGCCTGTACCTTTTGCAGAATATCAGTCTGTCCATGGTGTTTTTTCTGGAGAGAAGTGGCTTCTTTGCTGCCCTCCTTGAGACCAGGCCTTGCTCCAAGAGTCTCCGCCTCACAGTGCGTGCAGATGCACTCACACCTGCCTGCTGCCATTCCTGAGCAAGCTCTGCACTGCTGGTAGCCCGATCCCGCAGCTGAAACACTTTTAAGAGACGGTCCTGGCGCTTGCTGGTCTTTCTTGGGCGCCCTGAAGCCTTTTTGGCAACAATGGAACCTCTCTCCTTCAAGTTCTTGATGATGTGATAGATTGTTGACTGAGGTGCAATCTTTCTAGCTGCGATACTCTTCCCTGTTAGGCCATTTTTGTGCATTGCAATGATGACTGCACGTGATTCTTTAGAGATAACCATGGTTAACAGAAGAGAAACAATGATGCCAAGCACCAGCCTCCTTTTAAAGTGTCCAGTGGTGTCACTCTTACTTAATCATGACAGATTGATCTCCAGCCATGTCCTCATTAACACCCACACCTGTGTTAATGGAGCAATCACTGAAAAGAGGTTAGCTGGTCCTTTTAAGGCAGGGCTGCAATGATGTTGAAATGTGTTTTTGGGTATAAAGTTCATTTTCTAGCCAAATATTGACTTTACAAGTAATTGCTGTTAAGCTGATCACTCTTTATAACATTCTGGAGTATATGCAAATTGCCATTAGAAAAAGTGAAGCAGTAGACTTTGTAAAAATTAATATTTGTGTCATTCTCAAAACTTTTGGCCATGACTGTACACACATCTTGTTATGATTTTAGACATATGAGCACTGTTTTGTATGGTGTTAATAAAATCTTTTGATACTTTGTTTAAAAAACTCCTGTTTTTTCTCTGGTTTTTAATATCTGATTATGGAGTTATTTACAGTAAATAGGTGAATTTTTTTCACCGCTGTATAAGATGGATCTGGATATTTGGAAGTTAGTGATGGAGAGAGCGCCAGTGATGGGGAGAGCACCAGTGATGGGGAGAGGGCCAGTGATGGGGAGAGGGCCAGTGATGGGGAGGAGGAAATCATGGAGGTGGTGGAATTTCTCCATGAAGGGGATCATGATGGGCATATTTCTGCATGAAGGGGATCATGATGGGACATATTTCTACATGAAGGAGATCATGATGGTGCATATTTATACATGAAGGGGATCATGATGGGGCATATTTCTCCATGAAGGGGATCATGATGGGGCATTTCTACATGAAGGGGATCATGATGGGGCATTTCTACATGAAGGAGATCATGATGGGGCATTTCTACATGAAGGGGATCATGATGGGGCATATTTCTACATGAAGGGGATCATGATGGGGCATATTTCTACATGAAGGGGATCATGATGGGGCATTTCTACATGAAGGAGATCATGATGGGCATATTTCTCCATGAAGGGGATCATGATGGTGCATATTTCTCCATGAAGGGGATCATGATGGGGCATTTCTACATGAAGGGGATCATGATGGGGCATATTTCTCCATGAAGGGGATCATGATGGGGCATTTCTACATGAAGGGGATCATGATGGTGCATATTTCTCCATGAAGGGGATCATGATGGGACATATTTATACATGAAGGGGATCATGATGGGACATATTTATACATGAACGGGATCATGATGAGGCATAATTCTGCATGAAGGGGATCATGATGGGGCATATTTCTACATGAAGGGGATCATGATGGGACATATTTCTACATGAAGGGGATCATGATGGGACATATTTCTACATGAAGGGGATCATGATGGGGAATATTTCTACATGAAGGGGATCATGATGGGGCATATTTCTACATGAAGGGGATCATGATGGGGCATTTCTACATGAAGGGGATCATGATGGGGCATATTTCTACATGAAGGGGATCATGATGGGACATATTTCTACATGAAGGGGATCATGATGGGGCATATTTCTACATGAAGGAGATCATAATGGGACATATTTATACATGAAGGGGATCATGATGGAGCATATTTCTCCATGAAGGGGATCATGATGGGACATATTTCTACATGAAGGGGATCATGATGGGACATATTTCTACATGAAGGGGATCATGATGGGACATATTTCTATATGAAGGAGATCATAATGGGACATATTTATACATGAAGGGATCATGATGGGGCATATTCTACATGAAGGGAATCATGATGGGCATATTTCTACATGAAGGGGATCATGATGGGGCATATTTCTACATGAAGGGAATCATGATGGGGCATATTTCTACATGAAGGGGATCATGATGGGGCATTTCTACATGAAGGGGATCATGATGGGGCATATTTCTACATGAAGGGGATCATGATGGAGCATTTCTACATGAAGGGGATTATGATGGGACATATTTCTACATGAAGGGGATCATGATGGGACATATTTCTACATGAAGGGATCATGATGGGGCATATTTCTACATGAAGGGGATCATGATGGGGCATATTTCTACATGAAGGGGATCATGATGGGACATATTTCTACATGAAGGGGATCATGATGGGGCATATTTCTACATGAAGGGGATCATGATGGGGCATATTTCTCCATGAAGGGGATCATGATGGAGCATATTTCTCCATGAAGGGGATCATGATGGGACATATTTCTACATGAAGGGGATCATGATGGGGCATATTTCTACATGAAGGGGATCATGATGGGGCATATTTCTCCATGAAGGGGATCATGATGGGGAATATTTCTCCATGAAGGGGATCATGATGGGGAATATTTCTCCATGAAGGGGATCATGAAGGGGCATATTTCTACATGAAGGGGATCATGATGGGGCATATTTCTACATGAAGGGGATCATGATGGAGCATATTTCTCCATGAAGGGGATCATGATGGGGAATATTTCTCCATGAAGGGGATCATGATGGGGAATATTTCTCCATGAAGGGGATCATGATGGGGCATATTTCTACATGAAGGGGATCATGATGGGACATATTTCTACATGAAGGGGATCATGATGGGACATATTTCTACATGAAGGGATCATGATGGGGCATTTCTACATGAAGGGGATCATGATGGGGCATATTTCTACATGAAGTGGATCATGATGGGGCATTTCTATATGAAGGGGATCATGATGGGGCATATTTCTACATGAAGTGGATCATGATGAGGTATTTCTACATGAAGGGAATCATGATGGGGCATTTCTACATGAAGGGGATCATGATGAGGCATTTCTACATGAAGGGGATCATGATGGGGCATATTTCTGTATGAAGGGGATCATGATGGGGCATATTTCTGCATGAAGGGGATCATGATGGGGCATTTCTACATGAAGGGGATCATGATGGGGCATATTTCTACATGAAGTGGATCATGATGGGGCATATTTCTACATGAAGTGGATCATGATGGGGCATTTCTATATGAAGGGGATCATGATGGGGCATATTTCTACATGAAGGGGATCATGATGGGGCATTTCTACATGAAGGGGATCATGATGGGGCATATTTCTACATGAAGTGGATCATGATGGGGCATTTCTATATGAAGGGGATCATGATGGGGCATATTTCTACATGAAGGGAATCATGATGGGGCATATTTCTACATGAAGGGGATCATGATGGGGCATTTCTACATGAAGTGGATCATGATGGGGCATTTATATATGAAGGGGATCATGATGGGGCATATTTCTGCATGAAGGGGATCATGATGGGGCATTTCTATATGAAGGGGATCATGATGGGGCATATTTCTACATGAAGGGGATTATGATGAGGCATTTCTATATGAAGGGGATCATGATGGGGCATATTTATACATGAAGGGAATCATGATGGGGCATTTCTACATGAAGGGGATCATGATGGGGCATTTCTACATGAAGGGGATCATGATGAGGCATTTCTACATGAAGGGGATCATGATGGGGCATTTGGCACGTGTTGGCACTTTGTCATAAATAATTGGGTTTTAGGTTGCAGTTTGGGCACTCGGTCTCAGAAAGGTTCGCCATCACTGCTCTTTGGGATTGGTTGACCTTTTGTTACATCCTTTTTGGCTCATTATTATTATTATTATTATAGATTTTTATAGCGCCATTTATTCCATGGCGCTTTACATGTGAAGAGGGGCAAATATAGACAAGTACAGTAAACATGAGCAATACAAGGCACACACAAGTACAGAAGGAGAGAGGACCCTGCCCGCAAGGGCTCACAGTCTACAGGGATGGGTGAGGATACACTAGGAGAGGGAAGAGCTGATCATGCGGTGGTTCAGTAGACTGATGATCACTGCAGGTTGTAGGCTTATCGGAAGAGGTGGGTCTTCAGGTTCTTTTTGAAGGTTTCCATGGTAGGCGCGAGTCTGATGTGTTGGGGTAGAAAGTTCCAGAGTATGGGAGAGGCACGGGAGAAGCTTTGTATGCGGTTGTGGGAAGAAGAGATAAGAGGGGAGTAGAGGAGGAGATCTTGAGAGGATCGAAGGTTGCCTGTGGGTATGTACCGGGAGACCATGTCACAGATGTATGGAGGAGACAGATTGTGGATGGCTTTGTAGGTCATGGTTAGGGTTTTGAACTGGAGCCTCTGAACGATAGGAAGCCAATGAAGGGCTTGGCAGAGAGGAGAGGTTGGGGAATAGCGGGGAGACAAGTGTATTAGTCATGCAGCAGAGTGCAGGATGGATTGGAGTGGTGCCAGAGTGCTAGAGGGAAGGCCAGAGAGTAGGAGGTTGCAGTAGTCGAGGCGGGAGATGATGAGGGCATGCACTAGTGTTTTTGTACTTTCATGGTCAAGGAATGCACGGATCTGGGAAATATTTTTGAGTTTGAGACGGCAGGAGGAGGCTAGGGTTTGGACATGTGGCTTGAAAGAGAGGGCAGAGTCGAGGATCACTCCGAGGCACCGAGCGTGAGGGACTGGGGAAAGTGAGGAGCCATTGATGTTAATGGACAGGTCTGGTGGGGAGGTAGAGTGAGATGGGGGAAAGATGATAAATTCTGTTTTGTCCATGTTCAGTTTTAGAAAGCGAGCAGAGAAGAAAGCAGAAATAGCAGACAGACATTGTGGGATATTGGTCAGTAAGGAGGTGAGGTCAGGTCCAGATAGGTAGATCTGCGTGTCGTCGGCGTAGAGATGATACTGAAGACCATGGGAATCTATGAGCTGTCCCAGGCCAAGGGTGTAGATGGAGAAGAGTAGGGGTCCAAGAACTGAGCCTTGGGGAACACCGACAGACAGGGGGCGAGGTGAAGAGGTGGTGTGGGAGAGGGAGTCACTGAAAGTTCGGTTTGTTAGATATGATGAGATCCAGGATAGGGCCAAGCCTGTGATGCCAAGAGATGAGAGAATTATAGCCTCAATCCCCTGATGACGCCAGTCATGATGGCGAAACTTGTTGAGGAGGCTTAGGGCACTTTTAGATAGCATGAGACGGTGAAGTAATATTAAGGCAATAATTGTGGTATATAGGTAGCGGCCGCACCTTGATCCATAAGCCTGAAATTCAATGCAATGTTAGGACAATGAGCACTCTACAGGACGTGAGTCCAATCAATAGTATACCAGTGTCCTTCTATACCAAACTGACTAATGCGAGTTTGAACAATTAGTAATTCCTTTAGTAGTTTGATTAAAAGTTATATTTTATAGTCTTTAGTTAGGGAATATTTGCCTTCGGCAATTTGTGATTTATGAAACACAGTTTTAGCACAAACGATTCTGAATAGCTAATTGGGCCTCCTGGCTGCACCGCTATGTTAGGATCCTATCTGTTTAACCGACAAGTTCACTTTCAGCACCAGATCTAGTGCAGGAGCGACCTCTCTGCACTGTGACACTGAGCAAATGGCACCAGAAAAACAAGATGTCTGCTTTTTATACGGCCAGGGACATGTGACTTCGGCAGCCAATCACAGAAGACCTTGTGTCATGATGCTGTGGATGGTTTCTGCGCCCTGATTGGTTGCCGGAATCAACACACAAAAAGTTAGGTGAAAAACAAAAGTGTGCCGCTCCGTTAAAGTCTTCACACGCTCCTTTAACTTACTTACCCACAAGACAAGAGCCAATTTATTGGGCCTAAATTATGATATATATCCTATAAATAACACGTCTGATATGTTATATAATGAATGGATTTACAGAAATGATTCTAACAGGCGCACATTAGAAATATGTCTTATAATAAAATTAATTGCTCACCTAATACTTGTAGTAAAAAGTTCCTGAAGAACATGTCCTTATCATTCGGCACTTCACAAGTGTACATCCCTCCATCAGATATGTCAGTGTTATTGATCGTCAGTGATAAATGGCCACTTCTCATCCTTGGGCTGCAGGAGCTGTATGACGTCTTTGTATCATCCTCCTCTACTTTATATGATATTACACAGGATGAATTATATAGCAGAAGACTCCATGTAACTGATAGAAACGTGTCTCCAGGATCAGCGTCACACTGCAGAACAGCAGGATCGCCTCTTTTCACCGTCACCACGCCTGGAAGGTAGAAAATTATGTTGGTGAGTTTTAAAATATGGTGATTTAATTGATTTCTTTTTATCTATACTTAATAGGAATCTGTCACCAGATTTTTTTTTATTATTTTTATTATTATTATTTTGTTTAGAGCACCATTGATTCTAGGGTGCTGTAAATAAGATGGCTTACATACAAAACACAGATATAAGTGGCAGTGAACAAACTAACAATGGTAGACAGATACAGAGGGGAGAGGGCCATTCCCCTGCAGGATTACATTCTACAGGATAATGTGGAATATCAATAAAAAAGAAACAAAGGAAATGCTAAAAATGGTGGTGGGTGTATAAATGGTGTTACGTAAGTATCCGGTATATAACCATACACAATATCAAGCCCTCCACCAGAAAGCCGGACCCGAGTGACACCGTGTGGACAGTCGGGAGAACCACAAGACACCACAACCGAAGAACAAGAAACCGACCACACAGTCCACAATAATAATAAATAATTTTTATTATAATTCAGGTTAAAAAAACAATGGTACAAATAGCAATAAATAAATTATGACATGGTACAGAATAAAAAAAAAGGGACGCACAACCAGGGATATAAATACATAGAATCAGCTTTGGTGTAAGTTAATAGCCAAAAAATATAAAGTACAAAGCCAATACTGCAGGATACATAGTGATACAAAAATATAAAAATTAATATATATAATGGCAAAGTATAATGAGCAAATGCTGATTAAAATGGAATAATCAAATCTTATAATAGCGGTACAAACCAAAGTGTACAGAAATCATACAAAAGCCCAGTGGTAAAAAGTGAAATAAATCCTAACATAGGCAAATGAATCTACCAAGTGGTAATATAAGTACTGAGAAGAGCAGCATTGAATGGAAGTGAAAAAAACGTGCAGGATGAACATTAAAAAAGTTAGACAAAATAGTAAGACAAAGGTGTCAGTAAACTCACAAAATGGTATGGCCACATCTGCTCCTGGATGGCATCCACCCCAACACGCATTTCGGCACGTAGCCTTCGTCAAGGAGTGAACAAACTAACAATGGTAGTGTAATGTATGTAGTACAGTTCATATAGCGTCTTGTGCTTGGGTGCGATGAAAATACATGAGACACATGTTTGATATAGAAAGTCTTGTATTACTTCATACAAGTGGCAAAAATAGTCACACAGTTTGCAGATACAGAACCAGGAGACACAGCAGGCCAGAGTAACTTAAGCTCAGCAATCACTCTCCACAACAGGTTCAGGATCTTCTTCTCTGTTACCGTAAGTCCATGCAAACGTGGGTCTTTCAAAGAGCAGGGTTCAGAGTCCACAAGTGCTTCAGAGTTCCTCAGTAGGAATAGCTGGAGTACAAGGTCCAAGGCTTTAGGAGTCAGGTCACAGGTTCACTGCAGGCTAGATTCTGAAGCACTGATTGCTCAGCTGTGGCTGCTTAAGAAGCAAAAGGAGAGAATCAGGGCGGGAACATGCAAGCTGGAAACTCCATTTTGACTGAGGGCAAGATAGCTGCAGCAAGACAGAAAGTAAAATGGCTGACGAACAAACTGAGTTTCAGGAACATGTACACAGAACCTTACATTACTCCCCCCTTAGGGACAGCCTCCGGATGACCTCAGGCCAGGCTTGTGTGGGTACCTCTGATGAAACTGACGGAGCAAGCGAGGAGCATTAACGTTATTGACTGGTTCCCATGAGTTGTCCTCCACTGGGTAGCCCTGCCATTTAATCAGATATTGTAACTGATTTCTATACAACCTGGAATCTAAAATCCTTTCCACCACAAATTCTTCCTGACCATCGACTAGCACTGGGTCAGGGCAAGGAGAAGAACGTCCAGGAAACGTATTGGGTGTCGCAGCCTTTAGTAGGGATACATGAAAGACAGGGTGAATTCTCATAGTTCTGGGCAGTTGAAGACGACAAGCAACGGCACTTATAATTTTACTGATTTTATAGGGTCCAATGTACTTATGTCCCAACTTAGACGATGGAATCCTTAACTTAAGATTTCTGGTTGACAGCCAGACCAAGTCTCCTACCTTGAAAGCTGGTGCAGGTTTACGAAATTTATCTGCTGCTTTCTTGTACCTTTCCTGAGCCGATTCCAGATTCTCCTTTAGAAGATCCATATTCTTCTGTAAAGACGTGATTCTTTCAGCCACTGCTGGTAAAGGCGTTTCTATGGGAAATCGTGGTAGAATGTTAGGATGATAACCTAGATTAGAGTAAAAAGGAGACTGCTTAGTGGAGGCACTCTGAGAGTTGTTATATGAGAACTCAGCTAATGGAAGTAGATCCACCCAATCATCCTGTAGGTGGCAGATAAAGCAGCGGAGATACTGCTCCAGGGTTTGATTGGTTCGTTCGGTCTGTCCATTAGTCTGGGGATGAAAAGCAGAAGAAAGGTTTACTTTAATGTCCAATGCTGCACAGAAATTTTGCCAAAACCTAGAAGTGAATTGCACCCCTCGATCCGAAATAACCTCATCCGGTACTCCATGTAAGCGAAACACATCTTTAATCATCAAATCTGATGTCTGTTTTGCAGTGGGTAAGCCGACACAAGGGATAAAATGAGCTGCCTTTGTTAGACGGTCAACCACCACTAGAATGGTGTTCTTCCCTTGAGAGGTTGGTAACTCCACAATGAAGTCCATAGAAATGGATCCCCACGGGCGGGACGGGGTGGGAAGAGGCTGTAACAGACCAGTTGGTGAGGAGCGAGGTGTTTTGCATCTTGCATAGACTTCACATGAAGTGACATAGTTTAAAACATCCTTCCTGCAAGTGGGCCACCAAAAGAAACGAGAGAGAAATTCCTGTGTCTTTAGAATTCCTCTATGCCCAGCTATCTTGGAATCGTGAATGAGTTGCAATACTCTCAATTTGACTGTTTCAGGAATATACAGGCGTTGTCCCTGAATCCACACACCATTCTTAAAGACAAGACTTACGTCCCTTGGGGGTTGTGCCAAAAAGGAATCCGCATGGTATGCTTCCTTGATGTCCTTAAGTAGGTCTTGATTATGAATTACTCCTAGGAATCTAGAGTCAGGAAGAATAGTCTTAGGAGGAGTAATTGGACGTGTCTCTGCTGAGTAAATCCTAGAGAGTGCATCAGCCTTTCCATTGCGTGATCCTGGTCTATAAGAAATGATAAAATTAAATTGGTTTAAGAAAAGATTCCAGCGAGCCTGGCGAGGAGTCAGGCACTTAGCCGACCTGATAAACTCAAGGTTACGATGGTCTGTCAGGACGACTATTTGCTGTGCAGCTCCCTGAAGAAGGTGTCTCCATTCTTTGAAGGCGGCAATAATGGCCAACAACTCTCTATTGCCCACATCGTAGTTCCTCTCAGCCGAAGACAACTGCTGGGAAAAGAAGGCACAGGGATGCAAGACATTCTTCTCACCTGTTCTCTGAGAGAGTATAGCTCCAACGGCACAGTCTGAAGCATCCACCTCTATTATGAAGGCAAGCTCGGGGTTGGGATGTACTAGGATAGGTGCAGTGGTAAATTTATCTTTTAGACGGGAAAATGCTTCCTGGGCTTGGGGAGTCCAGGAGAACCTAGACTCTTTCCGGGTAAGTTGGGTGATAGGTGACACTACCTCAGAGAAATTTCTAATGAAACGTCTATAGAAGTTGGCAAACCCGATGAAGCGCTGTACCTCCTTCACATTTCTAGGACTTGGCCAATCCTTGATGGCTTGGGTTTTGCTTCCATCCATACTAATTCCTTGTGTAGACAGTACATACCCCAGAAATTGAATTTCGGTCCTATGGAATTCACACTTTTCAAGTTTGATGTAAAGATGATTTTGTCTTAGACGTTCCAAGACCATTCTCACATGTCCATGATGTTCCTCTGTGGAGTTAGAAAAAATTAGAATATCATCCAAATAAATTACCACGAATGTATCTAGGAGATCCCTGAAGATGTCTGTAATGTATGTAGTACAGTTCATATAGCGTCTTGTGCTTGGGTGCGATGAAAATACATGAGACACAGGTTTGATATAGAAAGTCTTGTATTACTTCATACAAGTTGGCAAAAATAGTCACACAGTTTGCAGACACAGAAGCAGGAGACACAGCAGGCCAGAGTAATCTAAGCTCAGCAATCACTCTCCACAACAGGTTCAGGATCTTCTTCTCTGTTACCGTAAGTCCATGCAAACGTGGGTCTTTCAAAGAGCAGGGTTCAGAGTCCACAAGTGCTTCAGAGTTCCTCAGTAGGAATAGCTGGAGTACAAGGTCCAAGGCTTTAGGAGTCAAGTCATAGGTTCACTGCAGGCTAGATTCTGAAGCACTGATTGCTCAGCTGTGGCTGCTTAAGAAGCAAAAGGAGAGAATCAGGGCGGGAACATGCAAGCTGGAAACTCCATTTTGACTGAGGGCAAGATAGCTGCAGCAAGACAGAAAGTAAAATGGCTGACGAACAAACTGAGTTTCAGGAACATGTACACAGAACCTTACATTACTCCCCCCTTAGGGACAACCTCCGGATGACCTCAGGCCAGGCTGTGTGGGTACCTCTGATGAAACTTACGGAGCAAGCGAGGAGCATTAACGTTATTGACTGGTTCCCATGAGTTGTCCTCCACTGGGTAGCCCTGCCATTTAATCAGATATTGTAACTGATTTCTATACAACCTGGAATCTAAAATCCTTTCCACCACAAATTCTTCCTGACCATCGACTAGCACTGGGTCAGGGCAAGGAGAAGAACGTCCAGGAAACGTATTGGGTGTCGCAGCCTTTAGTAGGGATACATGAAAGACAGGGTGAATTCTCATAGTTCTGGGCAGTTGAAGACGACAAGCAACGGCACTTATAATTTTACTGATTTTATAGGGTCCAATGTACTTATGTCCCAACTTAGACGATGGAATCCTTAACTTAAGATTTCTGGTTGACAGCCAGACCAAGTCTCCTACCTTGAAAGCTGGTGCAGGTTTACGAAATTTATCTGCTGCTTTCTTGTACCTTTCCTGAGCCGATTCCAGATTCTCCTTTAGAAGATCCATATTCTTCTGTAAAGACGTGATTCTTTCAGCCACTGCTGGTAAAGGCGTTTCTATGGGAAATCGTGGTAGAATGTTAGGATGATAACCTAGATTAGAGTAAAAAGGAGACTGCTTAGTGGAGGCACTCTGAGAGTTGTTATACGAGAACTCAGCTAATGGAAGTAGATCCACCCAATCATCCTGTAGGTGGCAGATAAAGCAGCGGAGATACTGCTCCAGGGTTTGATTGGTTCGTTCGGTCTGTCCATTAGTCTGGGGATGAAAAGCAGAAGAAAGGTTTACTTTAATGTCCAATGCTGCAGAGAAATTTTGCCAAAACCTAGAAGTGAATTGTACCCCTCGATCCGAAATAACCTCATCCGGTACTCCATGTAAGCGAAACACATCTTTAATCATCAAATCTGATGTCTGTTTTGCAGTGGGTAAGCCGACACAAGGGATAAAATGAGCTGCCTTTGTTAGACGGTCAACCACCACTAGAATGGTGTTCTTCCCTTGAGAGGTTGGTAACTCCACAATGAAGTCCATAGAAATGGATCCCACGGGCGGGACGGGGTGGGAAGAGGCTGTAACAGACCAGTTGGTGAGGAGCGAGGTGTTTTGCATCTTGCACAGACTTCACATGAAGTGACATAGTTTAAAACATCCTTCCTGCAAGTGGGCCACCAAAAGAAACGAGAGA